>OX467712.1:53750902-54350902 GCA_950111635.1 Agelastica alni | reverse complement strand
GTCTTTACTGTAATAATGACTTCTTGATCCTTTCCCATTCTTTTTATAACTTTGACATTGGTGACATGGTCAATCCAGCTTATTCTTAACATTCTTCAGTACGTCCATAGTTTCAAGGCCTCAAGTTTTTTCATGGTATTCTCTGTAAGTGTCCACGACTCAACTCCATATAGAAGAACAGAAAACACGTAACAGCGGACCGTTCTTCTCAACGTTAAGTTAAGATCGCGTCCGCAGAGTATCTTTTTCATGCATATAAAGGTGTTTCTCGCAATCTCAATTCTTCTTTTTATCTATTTTAAATGATCCCAGTCGTCGTTTAGTAGTTGTCCTAGATATACTATCTTATCTGTTCTTTTCACTCGATTCTGTCCAATCCATAGCTGAGTGTTTATATTTTGTTTGCTGACAATTATAAACTTGATTTTTGTGATGTTTAAATTAAGGCCGAACTGTTCGTATAAATGTACCTCTCTATCAAGGACACTCTGCAGATCTTTTATGCTATTTGCCATCAACACCGTATCATACGCGTATCTAATATTGTTCATTGCGATTTCGTTCACTTTAATTCCTTCTGGACTGTCGAGGCAAGCTTCTTTAAATATGGCCTCGGAATATAAGTTGAAGAGCAGTGGAGACATGAAGTGTAGATCTTTATCATCTATGCCCGTTGTTTTCAGTATGTTCACCATCTTGTCATGTTGCACTTTGTCAAAAGCCTTTTCCAGGTCTAAGAAGCAAATGAAAACGTCAGTGTTAACGTCTCGGCATCTTTGAATTAAATCCTGGATTGAGAAAAGCGCCTCTCTTGTACCCAATCCATTACGAAAGCCGAACTGGCTATCTGCTATATGTTCGTCAATTTTCTTATATATTCTTTGGTGTATAATTCGCAGAAATATTTTGAGAACATGGCTTGTAAAAGAGATATGGTACGATGTTCCTTACACTCCTTAGCATTATGTTTCTTGGGTATGGGGATAAACGTTGACCTCAATCAGTTAGAAGGAATAAATCCACCGTCATATATGTATTTAATATTTGTTTCAATAATTAAGTTGCATTTTTTCCCAGTATTTTTAGGATCTCTGACGGGATTTCATCAGGACCAGTAGCTTTTTTAATTTTTTGCCAACTGTATAGCCTTTTATATTTCACTGATTGTTATTGGTGGCCCAGATATTTTTTTTGTGCTTTATGTTCATCTTTCCTTCAAAAAGGTTCTGTATATATTTCTTCCATCTAAATAATTTATCCTCTATTTCTAGAATTAGCTGTCCATTTTTATCTTTTATGTTTGTATTATGCTTTTTCGGTTTAAGTCCTACGATTTCTCTCGCTAAATTACTCAACTATATTCTCTGCTTTTTAAAATATTTTTCTTTGTAATATTTAATTTTTATTTTTTTATACTCTTTTTCTATACTTTTTGTAATTCAAATTTGCATTGGCAGCTTGTTAAACGGTGTTTTTTAGGTACGTACTTATTCGTTTAAGCTTTATTGACTGAAGTTCATTTTTGCTGCCAGCTCACTTTCGTATTTACTTTTACTCACGTCGTCGTGCAGTACTTCTACTTTCGTTCTCATTTGTCTGCGATACTACTTCCCTACATAAGTACTTCTTTGTAATCTATAATTAATATTTTAGTATGAATATTATTATTAAACGAAATTGATTTTATAATTGTTTCGTTAAAATATAAAATTGACAGTATTTTCAGATCGCCCAATATTTCTAATTATTATTACTTAATAAAGATCTCGACTGTAGCGGTGATTGTAAATCTTCAGCACTATAATAATAAACTGTGATCCAATTAAATATTCTAACTACGTGGATAATAGAACATTGCTCTCATAAAAATTATATCTCATAATTTGTAAGGTTAAACAGGAACAAAGCTGTGGGAAGAAACTTCACTTCCAGCTCTTTTCCTCCCCTAACCAATGAAGATGGAACACTAGTAACGACTGCCCAGGAAAAAGCCAATATCTTTGCGCACCTATTTGCTGGAAATTCCACTCTGGATTCTTCGGGAAAACAACCCTCGAACATTACACCTATTGACAGTCACATGCCCGAGATCACCTTTCGCCAACGTACTATCAGAAAGATTTTGCTGGGTCTCAACACCAACAAAGCCTGTGGATCTGACGGAATCCCGCCGATTGTTCTCAAGAAATGTGCCCCCGAACTAACACCTGTTCTTTGCAAGTTGTTTAACCACTCTTACAAGTATTTCCGTCCAATTGGAAAATTGCAAGAGTACAGCCAGTCCCTAAAAAAGGCAAAAAGACCCTACCTAGCAACTACAGACTACTACAGACTACTACAGACCTATCGCACTGCTATCTATTATTTCAAAGGTCATGGAAAAAGCCATCAACATCGAGCTCATGAAATATCTGGAAGACTCAGGAATTATCAATGATAGGCAATATGGCTTCCGCCATCAGAGATCAACTGGTGACCTGCTCGCATACGTCTCACATATATGGCAGCTATCTATTGAAAAGTATGGAGAAACTTTAGCTGTGGCATTAGATATCTCCAAGGCGTTCGATCGAGTTTGGCACCAGGGACTCCTCGCCAAGCTTCCATCTTATGGCTTGCCCGCTCAGCTGTGTTCTCTGCTTGCTAGTTTTCTCTCAAACAGGTCTCTTCATGTAGTGGTCGATGGAGTTTCATCTGACACTCTACTCATAAATGCTGGTGTTCCGCAAGGATCCATTCTAGCACCAACACTATTTTTACTTCACATCAACGACCTATTGAAAGCAACTTCATGTCCCGTACACAGCTTTGCCGATGATAGTACCCTCCATACCGCTTTCTCTTCCAGGGCCCCTATATCAGCCCGTGAAACCAGAAATGAACGAGGAAGAAATGTTAACAATATAAATATGGACTTAGCAACAATTCTCGAATGGGGATCCAATAACTTGGTAGAATTCAATGCAAACAAAACACAAGCATGTCTTTTCTCTAGAAAAGCCGATCTCACTGTGCCTAACATAACTTTGTCAGGAGTAACCATACCACTGAAGTCATCCATATCGATATTTATTAATTATCATTATTTTGCAAAGTCTGCTTGCTAGTTAGTTTGCAACATGTGAAAACAAAATAGTTAACGGTAAAATTGTAACAAGTCTATAGTATACATTTTGGGATAACAGAAATTGTATTAAAGTAGGTAGGTAGTTGGAAAACCATTTTAGCGATACCACTGAAGTCATCCATATCGATGCTTGGTATTACTATCAGCAATAACCTTTTCTGAGAAAATCACGTGAGGTCCATTGCCAAAAGTGCATCCCAAAAACTTGGTTTTTTGTTTCGTGCCAAGAGCTATTTCACCTCCAGTCAGCTGCTTATGATCTATAAGGCACAGATCCGACCTGTACTGGAGTACTGTTCCCATATTTGGAGTGCAGCACCTAAACATATCCTGAAGCTACTGGATTCTGTCCAAAAAAGGGCAATTCGTCTCGTCGGTGATGCCTCGCTTACAAACTCGCTCACTTGTCTGGAACACCGTAGAAAAGTTGGCGATTTGTCTCTATTTTATAGATATTTTCATGGGCGATGCTCTTCTGAAATATCAACAATCGTTCCTCCTTTGGCAGTCTCTTCGAGATTAACCCTTCAAGTTTAGTCTTCACACCCCTTCGTGGTCACTTTGGAAACCTGCAGAACATCACTTTCCAAAGACTCATTCATCCAACAAATTGCGAGGCTTTGGAACTCATTGCCTAGGGAGGTGTTCCCCGAGGCATACAACCTCCAGAAATTTAAGAAGAACACCAACTCCTACCTTCTTTCCCTT
The DNA here is from genome assembly GCA_950111635.1 of Agelastica alni. NCBI lineage: Eukaryota > Metazoa > Arthropoda > Insecta > Coleoptera > Chrysomelidae > Agelastica > Agelastica alni. The sequence continues at coordinate 54,347,067 of OX467712.1, read as the reverse complement.
GGTTCCCACGATGTTCTCTGAACATTACAGGATATCCCTTTTCGTGGGAACCAGAACATAAAAAAAAAAAAAAATTCGTTCTGGATTCGATACTTTATTTAGTGAATACAAACAATTTACCGTAAGTATTTAAAATAGATACATCAATCAATTACTGTAAGTTAAATAAATCAAAAACCTAAAATATTAAGTCGAAATTATAAGAACTAACACTAGATACATATTAAATTATATTACGGTTTAGCTCGATAAAGATGTAAATCATTTTTTTTTAAATTTCTACTATTTACCTTTATCATTTTATGCGATAATACATAGTTTTTAGAGAGATATTGCAGCACCCAATAAGGTCAGGCACTAATAAAGTCGAAGTTATTTTGACATGTACGCAGGCGCAGTGTGAATCGGGAATAAGGACAACTTTATTAAAATATTAGTGAACGTTTAAAGGCGAAGATAAAGTTAGGTTAATGTTCCTTTATTTTTATTTTGGACTAGATCGGGCAACCCACTAAGAAACCCCGCAGATTGGGAGATAATTCAAGGGGATATGGAAACATCCCTTGGGAAGAAATTGCTAATAAAAACGTTGAAAAAACATTTGCAATTTTTATTAGAATTGTGGGCTAACAAGGATAACATCACCAAATTTCGGTAAGAGAAAAGTATAATGTAGAAGCTTTATTTCAAATAAGAATTAATTTTACTTTTCAGATCTGGTTGTGAAGATCCCTACAGTGAAAAAGATAACTTACTACAAAAAGTAAGCAGCATATGCGAAGAAAATGAAGGGTTACTAATAAGAAAAAAGAAAACGGTATCCAAAGAAAAACAAATTGCAGAATTGGGTCGACAGGCGAGAGAATTATTGTTGGAAGAAAGAAAATTACTATTGGAAAAAAAGGAGGTTGATTGGGAAATTACTGAAAGGAAGGAAAAACTGGAAATTAAAAAAACAAAACTGGAACAGATAAGACAAAAACCAAACTTTTACTACAAACACAACAACTCATTAAATAATTAATGAAACAGTTAGAAACAATAATTCAAATTAACGAGACTTGTTGATTTAATTATTTATTATTTTTTCGTCATAAGTGATGACTTGATCTCAGGATGAGAATATTTTTATATTTTAAATATGAGAGTTATAGGGCGTATTTTACTTTTGTGATTAAGCTTGCCTCTGCGCGTCCGAATGCTTCGCTGTTACGTGTTCAGCATACTGTTGTATGGAATGGAAGCTTGGACTTAAACAGATAGATGTAAAAAAAATTGAAGGCCCTTGAAATGTGGACGTACAGAAGGCTATTAAGAATCTTCTGGGTAAAAAGAGTGCGTAACACCGAGGTACTTCAACGTCTCGACAAGCAGCTGGAAGTTCTGTTTGAACTAAAAAAGCGAAAAATGGAGTAATTTGGTCACATCTTAAGGAATAACAAGTATCGACTTTTAAAGCTTATTATAGAAGGGAAGATCGAAAGACGAAGAGGCCCGAGTAGAAGAAAGATATCTTGGCTAAAAAACTTAAGACAATGGTATAGAGTGAGCACTACCACATTGTTCCGCCGAGCTGTAGACAAGGCTCAGATAGCGCTGATGATTGCCAACGTCCGAGGAGGACAGGGAACCTAAAGAAGAAGAAAAAGATTCTAGGATTAGTATTGTTTTGTTTATATAGGTTGCTGTGCAAATTTTTCTGCGATGTTAAAAGTAGAATATTTAATTTGAGGTTATTTTAAATATTTATATTTTTTTTTACTTTGTACAAGCTGTCCTGTTTTGTTTTTTATAATTATACGCTTTTTGTTCATTTTTCTCTCTTTTTGTTACAACTTTGATTATAGCTGAAGGAAAGTGTTTAAATAAATATAGAACACTTTTAAAAAACGCTATATTTCAACACAAGATACAAAAATAGTGATAGAAAAAAATCTGCACAATTGTAGAAGGGCAATGAATAAATTTGCCCCGATCAGCTACTGTGTTTAGAAGAAGTGTTGTCTTAAATACAATTATTTAATTTCGTCAGTATTGTGTATTCATAAATTTTCCTACCTGAAAAAATAAGCTGCAGCACCATCATCTTCATCACGATCGATTAATATGTTATTGAGAATTACGAATTCAATTTCTTCATCATCTCCTCCACCCAGAATTACAGCCTCAACTACTTTTTCCATCAAATAGGAAAACAATATCTAACGATTCAAAGGAAAATTATACAATAACAACAAAAAAACAATATAAAATGATTTAAAATTCAAACGTAAACATTCAACCTCCCAGAATGATGTCTAATTAATTTAGGTTATGTTATGATCGTTATGAAAATAAACTCCGGTGTCATAAAGGGACGAACAGACGATAGTTGCAATATCTCTGTTTTAATCACAGCATAGTGCCGGTCACTAATAAAATAAAGTCGCCTTATTGCAATATCTCTCTATTATTTATACTTATATTTTTTAAAAAAACGGCCATTGGAATTGTTGGTGCTGAAAATACCGTCCATTGTCGTGATCTTTACAAAAATCATCGGAAACTTCCGCTTCCTTGTTTGAAAAGATTTGTAGCTGCAAGCAAACGTTCGTTTATCAGTCTAAAATACTTGTATAATATTTTGAAACAAGGAATACGAAAAGTTTGGTAGGATTTAATTTTCTGTTAATACATATTTATATAAAATACGTTTGCAAAAACATATTTATAATTGTGTTAAATGTATAGAAGTCAAGTAATTTATTGTTTTAAAACTCATTTAGAACTTTTTCTGTACAAACTGAAAAATGATACGATTAAGAAAGTGTAAAAAATTTAATTAGCTCAAAATATTTTTTAAAACATGTCTGAATAAAATGGCTTTGAAAAAAAAATTAAATTAAGTTAAATATAAAGTAGTCAAGTAATTTATTGATTTATAAATTTGAAAGTTTGTGACTGCTAATATTGGTACTTAAAAATGATACAGCAAAATGTTTAAATATCCATTTTAAAATAGTAAAAAAAACATCGACAAAAATACGCAACTATAGAACAAATACACAGGGTCGTCCAGAAGATCAGTGAAGATCTGGAAACAAAAACGTTCTGCGCTGCAGTTTTCTTGGATATTACGCAAGCCTTCGACAACGTCTGGCATCCAGACCTTCTATACAAACTCAAAAACGCCTTACCTCTAAATTACTATACCATCCTCAACTCATATCTCACAAACCGTCATTTCCTAGTAAAACAACATGGAGAATACACACCTTTGCAAAAAAATAGAATCTGGAGTTCTGCAGGGCAGCGTACTAGGGCCAGTTTTATATCTTTTACATACCGCCGACTTACCTACTAGCGACAAGAGCCTGTCAGCAATATTCGCAGATGATACAGTGATCCTTACATCTCATGAAAACATAAACATTGCTTCCCAAAAATTGCAAGACCACGTATATAAAATAGAACAGTGGCTCAGTAAGTGGCACATTAAAGTTAACATCACCAAATCTGTCCAAGTTACATTTACGAACCGTCGTGGAAACTGCCCACCAATTAAACTTAACCACAGTCAACTACCACACTCTGACGAAGCGAAATACTTAGGAGTTTACCTTGACAGACGACTAACATGGAGAAAACATATATTCTCAAAACGTAAGCAGCTGGGTTTTAAACTAAGGCAGCTCTACTGGCTGATTGGAAGAAAATCAAAACTAAACTTGAAAAATAAGCTTCTAATTTATAAAGCCATCCTAAAACCAATATGGAGTTACGGGATCCAGCTGTGGGGAACGGCATCACTCTCCAACATAGAAATTTTAGAACGTTTCCAATCAAAGGTTCTTCGACTGATGACCAACGCTACATGGTTTGTTCCAAACTACATAATAGCGAGAGACCTGCAGATGAACTCTGTGAAATAGGAAATAACAAACTACTACGATAAGTACAACATTCGTTTAAATAAGCATCCAAACAGATTAGCTCGAAACCTAACGCATAAACCAATTGTGATACGAAGACTCGGGCGTTATATGCCGTGGGATTTAAAAGATAGATTTTTATAGTGTAGTGTTATTTACTCCAAATTTTAAACTTACTTTTTAACTTTTGTTTTAAGTAATAAAATATAGGAAATTGTCACAGGACACTTTTCCTACATGACAAATTTATAAACAAACTATTTGCTTATTGTTAAAATTTGTAACAGATTGCAAATAAAGTGGGAAAAAAATGGTAGATATTAAAAAACAAAATATGTGGAAAATTTGATTAGCTCAAATTGTTTGTTAACCCATGTCTGAATAAAATAGCTTTGCAAATACAAATTTTAATTGAGTTAAATTTAAAGAACTCAAGTAATTTATTGTTTTAAAATGTATTTGTAACTTTTTCTGTAGAAACTGAAAAATGATACGATTAAGAAAAAAATTGTGCAAAATTTAATTGGCTTAAATTATTTTTTAAAACATGTCTAAATAAAATAGCTTTGAAAAAAAATTAAATTAAGTTAAATATAAAGTAATTTATTGATTTATAAATTTGAAAGTTTGCAACTGCTAATGTTGGTACTTAAAAATGATACAACAAAATGTTTAAATATCCATTTTAAAATAGTAAAAAAAAACATTGGTAAACTTTTGCTAATTAGAATGTATTTTTTAAATAATTTACCTTTAAAATTACTTCTGTTTGTTAATATAAATATTAGTATCATTCCGACGTTTTCGCCTCCGGCTACCGGCCTAACGTGTGTGAAGAATATTGTGAAAGGTCACTGGATAGTGAAGAAACATGGTTGTGGTTGTTGAAGGGGGAGAAAGAAATGTTTGGGTTCATCTCTTGATGTTCTAATGATGCGCTTTGGCGAATTTAGTCTTCTTCTAGTGCATTGCTCTCGTACTGCTTTCGAAGTACCTACCTAATAGTTTCAGTGGATTTTTTATTTATACTTTATCGGCGGGTCGTACACTTTTTGGATTTTTAAAATCAAGTAAGATTTTTTTGTTTTTTCTTTTTGGTGACGGAAATTTTATTTAACAGGTTTAAAATTAGTAATTATACTCATTAAAAACTTTTAGTAACATTTAACAATAAGTTCAATAAGAATATCTAACAGGGTACCAACGAATTTAAGTAAAAATATTTAGATTTGTAACTGAGAAAAATATATTTATTATTAGAATTCTCACAAGGGAAAATAACTTTCAGGTTAAAAATAAGTAAATCAAACACATTTTTAACTAGGTCGTTTAAGAAGTTCAGTTTTTGTTTGATTGCAAAAAATTACTATTATTTTTAATAAAAATATTTATTATCTAGAATAATTTTTTTTATTTTTAAATATAAAATTAATATCGCCTACATACCTTACAAATATTTCTTTTTTGTGTTTTGTTCTACTCGTGGTAAGATTAATAAAATTTTAATAGTTACCTACCATTTAAAAAAAAATAAAAAATATTCCTATGGAGATAATGCTATAAACACGGATTTAATAATGTGGGTCAGCACGCTATTGGTGGCAGTAAAGCCATTAAATAGGTTTGTTTTCTGTTAATACCTTTTTCATAATCTTTCAGACGTTGTGAAATATATCCTTGTTATGTTATCTTACGATACATCTGAACTACAGTGAAATTGTATGACGGTAATTATAATAATTATTAACAAAAAAGCCAAAACCAATCTAGAATTAATTTTTGGTATAATAAGAAGGTTCGTGTTATATAAAAATTATACAGTAAGGATTCTTATTTGTATGTAATATTTTAATTAAAAAAATAATAATTTTAATAAAAAAAAGTTATTCTCAAATCAATTTTAGCAGTGAGTTTTTGTTGGAAATTGGAAACGTTTTTTTTGTTAAAATATTAGCTTAAACATGCCCTACGCTTCGTTGTGGCTCAGTCTGATATTACTTATTAGAAAAGTAAATAAAAGTATTCTAGTAAACATAAAGAAAGAAGACATGTTTTTTTAAGTAAAAATCGTTTTTTATTGTAAAGCTAGTAAATGGACTACACTTTTGAAAGTAACTTACATTTTGATTTTTGAAAATAGACAATTAAATAATTTTCAAAACAAAAAAAATTAATTGAATGCAGCATTCAGCATAAGATTATTTTTTTGAAAAAAGATAATATAAATCTTATCCTGGATAAAATGAAATCAATTTCAACATTTGATTAAATAATCATAAATAATACTTCTTCTTCTTCTTCCTTTTTGTAAGGCATCTGCCTAGTTATCTAATTTCTTAGAGTTGTAGCTGGGATGATGAATTCCAGCTTTCATACCAACGTATGGGTAGACGTCCAGGTGCTCTGCTGGATCTTGGGAGACCATTCCTTGCAATCTTCGGCAATCTGTTGTCGTCCATCCGTTCAACATGATCTCTCCATCCGCAACGTCTGTTTCGGGAGCATCTAACTATGTCTTGGACATCGCAAAGTTCTCGGATGTCTTCGTTTCTTAGTGTGTAGGCTGCTATGGATCTTAGAGACCTCATCTCTGCTGTACGGATAATCCTTTTTGTTGTGAAGTTTTCGGCTCTTGTTTCTACAGCGTAGGTCATAACAGGTCTCACACAGGTCTTATATATGCGGACTTTCCTTTCAATGGACATGTGCTTGTTTCGCCATATTATATTTTTAAGGAATCCTGATATTAAAGCTGCTTTGGTTGTTTGAGCCTTTACTTCTTCTTGGAGGTCTCTGCTGCTCGTGATGTTGACGCCGAGATATCTGAAACTCATAGCCTTTTCTACTGATAAAGCATTTTCTGTAGGTTGTCTTCATCTTCTGAGACCAGGACGGCATCGTCCGCGTAAAAAATTACTTTTAGTTCTTTGTCCCCTAGTGAGTATCCGTTTCCAACCTTTTTTACTTTCGTTATAAGTTCGTCCATAATCAAGATTGGGCTATCGCCTTGTCTTATTCCAGTTTACATGAGTAGTCTGCGTGTATTTCTGCCTTCTACTTGAATTTGGGTCCAGTTGTTAGTGTTTAACTTCGCAACAATGCTTGAAATAAATAATACTATGCACATTAATTAACTGGTCACAGTAACACCTTTTTTCTACAATAATGTTAATTTTTACTGCTTACATAAATAGATACTGTTGGTTAAAATGAACGCTTATTGACGTTTATTGTTTAAACCAGGGGTCTCCAAACTACGGCCCGAGGGCCACATCCGGCCCGCGGACAGATTTTGTCCGGCCCGCGGAGAGCTAGCATACTTGAAAACTCCTTTTAGAGAACATATTTTTTATAGCAAATTAAATTTAGTTTACTGAAGTATTCTAATTTTATGTTAAATAATTATTAATATGACATCTACATTGATATGGTCATTGGCTAACTACTCATAACATTGTTGTAGGCTTATTGTTTTTGTGATAAGTTGGATAAAGAAACACAGAATTGTAATGAGTAAAGACATGTATAACATGCAGAAAATTTAACTTCAGTATATAATAACTAACAAATTATTGAAATGAACAATTTATACATTTTAAATAAAAACATAACTTATAACAAGCATAATGACATATGAAATACTAATGAGATTTATGTAATTGAGATTTTGCACTGACAATAGTTTGTAGTTGTGGACTAATTTTACTTGTACCAATTATTAAAAGAGATTTAAGATGCTCATCAGTTAATTTAGATCTGTAAACATTTTTTGTGTACTTCATTTTGGAGAAGGTCTTCTCACACAAATAAGTAGTACCAAAAACAGAAAACAGCCCACGAGCAATTTTATGCAAATTATCAAATTGAAGTGGAAGACTCTTATAAAATTCCAACAAAGATGAGTTTTGATATTTGTTCTTAATTATATCACTGCACTGTAGATCAATCATTTCCATTTGAAGTTCCGGGGCTAGGGATTCAATGTCAGTATCAAAAGGATTCTGAAAAATCTTAATTTGATTCGCAATGGCATCAAAGTCCGAGAAACGAGTATCAAAATTTATTTTCAAAGCACTCAAAGTTTCGATTGCAAAATCGATAGGAAACTCAGTCTCAGTGGTGTGGCTGAATATTTCACATGTTCTAAAATGCGAAAAACATTTACTTCGTAGTTGTGATTGAAACAGTATCAATTAGAAATTACAGATAATGACAGAAAAATTAATAATATGCAGTGTTGCCGTTTTGCGGACTTTAGTCCGATTTGCAGCCTTTTTTAAACGTTGCGTACTTTTTTTTTCATCAGTGGACCATTTCACTTTTTACCACCGGCAACAATGATAATATGGTTTTGGCCCTCGGAACTTACTGGAGTAATCAGTATGGCCCTAAGGCTGGAAAGTTTGGAGACCCCTGGTTTAAACCATAAATATTTGACATATGAATGAAAAAAGTAATTGTGTAAATTAAAAAATGTCATACATAAAATTATTTGTCAGATATCCCTGAAAAAAAAAAGGATTTAAAAGTATTTAGTACATTTTGATTAAATTAAATTCTTATCCCTTTAAATAAGTACTACTTATTATGGGTGTTTAGCAAGAGAAATCATTTTTAATCGTTTTGTTTTTATCTAAACCTAGGAATTTTTTTGTTTCCGTGGGAACTTTAAAATAAAAAGTTTATAAAAACGCCTTTTCATTAAAATGCAACGTCCTGTAAAAATTTCAAATCAATATATCAACAAAGTTTTTGATGTTTTCGGACACTAGTATACTGAAGCTAAATTTTTATATATACAGATATTCCCATACCTTCTCTGGAGTAAATCATCCCTAAAATGAGGTAACATTTTTTATGTTTTACTCTAATATTATGTTTTGTACAAACATGAAAATGTTTTATTGCAACGAATTTCAAAGGGCATGATGAATATAATTATTTTACACTTTCAATTATGTTATATACTTTTAATTATTTTTAAAAAATTAAAGAAATATTTTTATAAAATAAAATTTCTTAAAAAACAAACATAAAAATAAAATGAGTTAAAAGAAAATTAAGAAAACTTGTTGAATAATTTTCAGTCAAAAAGTATTTCCTAAACTTTTTAAAACAAGAAATTTAATGTTATGTGTATCACTTTTTTTTATTGTATGCAAAGATTTTGATTGAAAGAGTAACGCCTGAAACTGAGAAGATGATATGGGTTATGCAAGCAGGATTTAGAAGAGGAAGGAGATGTATGGATCAGGTCTTTTTATTACGAGGTATAGTCGAAAAAATTTTGGCTAGAAGTCAGAAGGTCTATTGCGATTTTATAGACTTGGACAAGGCCTATGACAGAGTGGTGAGGATTGAATTGTGGTCTACATTGTCTATGTATGGGGTGAGTGGTAGTTTAATACGAGCACTGAAATAACTTTACGAGGATTCCACTGCTTGTTTTAGGATAAACGGAGATTGCACGGACTGGTTTAACATCGAAAAAGGTGTAAGACAGGGATGTGTGGCTTCGCCATGGCTGTTTAACTTATACATAGACAATTGTTTAAAAGATTTGAAAGAGAGTGCGTATGGATTGAAAATAAATGATTTGATCGTCAAATGCCTTCTTTACGCCGATGATCAAGTCATATTAGCGTCATCTGAAAAGGAGTTGCAGGCGATGGTTAATGTTATGCATAATGCCCTAAAAATCAAAGAGATAAAAATAAATGTAAGCAAAACGAAAGTAATGGTTTTTGAAAGAGAAGAAAGCATGACAAACTGTGGAGTTTCAATTAAGGGAGAAAGAGTGAAACAAGTAAATGAATTTGTGTACGTAGTTTCAAAGTTTACGAGAGATGGAAAGTATAACAGTGACATTGAGCGAAGGGTGTTGTCAGACAAACAAATGAATAGCCAGAAAGTGTCAAAAAAGGCACGTCTGGCGGTGCATAGAGGTGTGTTGGTTTCTACACTTATGTATGGTAGTGAATGTTGGGTTTGGCAGAAGAAGCATGAAAATAGGATTAATGTTGCGGAGATGAGTAGTCTGAGAAGTATAAGTATAGCCGGAGTGACTCGGTTGGATAAAGTAAAGAATAGTGAGATAAGAGAACGCTGTGGTGTAAAAGAAAATTTGGATTCAAAGATAGATAAAAGAATGCTTAGATGGTTTGGGCACGTAGAAAGGATGGATGAAGAAATATTGACGAAAAAAATTTATAAGGCGAGTGTAAGTGGACCATTCGGTAGAGGTTGACCTCGGAGAACATATCTTGATCAAATCAACATTGTTTCGAAGAAAGGCCAGGTCAAGAGTATCAACAACTGACGAGCATGTATGAGAGTAGTGATAAAAGAAGAGCAAGCAAAAGATGTGTGTTAGAGCCGTAGCAGGTGGAAGGAAGTGGTCTCTGCCTACCCCTATGGGAAAAAGGCGTGACTTTATGTATGTATGTATACTATATAATCAACGATTACTGTATAAAATCACTTCTAAAAAGTATCCAGGTAATAAATAATGTAGACATTCCAATACTACATTATTATTTATGCACATTCTATACAAATATACAAATGTTAAAATACAGACATTAAAATGAGTCAGAAATCATAAAAGTTATTGTTTTTGAAATTATACAAATGGTTGTGAAACGTTAATGTTAAGGTGTTAAATATAATTATTTTTTTAATTTAATTTTCATGCCGTTTAAACCAATTTCGAATTAAATTACATTTTTAATGAATTGCTTGTTTCTTTATTATTTCATTGTAATTACTTTAATTGCTTTTTAAAAAAATTACATGTAAATTTTACATGATTTCGGCTAATGACTGTATCTTTTAGTAATAAGCATTGTTATAAAAGAGAAAAACGCAAATGGAAATAATTAAAGAGTTGTAATATCAATAAATGAAAGGTGATGCGTTTAATAAATATATGTTTTACTTCTTAAGTGATCTCATTACGAAAAAATTAAAGTTAATTAATTTCATTATCTCTTGTAGCTGTGATATTGTCTATATGACGCGTTAGCACATCGATAATTTTCTTTCATCTAAATAAAACAAAAATACTTTCCATATGGTGGCTATAATAGCATGTTTTTTTTTTCAAAAGCGTAGCCAGAAGGCAAAAGTTTAGTAATATTTTATTTAAAACTTATTTTGAAGCAAAATTTGGTAATGCAAATAGTTGTTAATATTTAAAAAAAAATGCTTAGAAAGATGTAACAATAGAATAAGGAAAATTCATTTTAATTAACATTAATTTTTTTTGTCATCTATAAAAGGTTTTATTGTGTCATCGTAATTTTTAAGCAATAATTTAAGCTCATATATTAAAGATTTTGACAAGACTTGTTGATATCGATGGATTGGTAGAGGTAAAATAAATAAATGGGCTTTAAGATCTAAATTTTTTTTAAAATGAAAGTTTTAAAAAATCAACTTTGCTGAATCTATAAAATAAAAGTTGAATTTCATAGTTGTGTACAGAAATAGGCCATTTTTTTTAAATAAGTAGAATATTTAAAGAAGAATTTGTAAATTGACCTATTAACCTTTCTATAAAAAAATTAAAAAAAAAACATTTTATTTATTTATCTAATTTTTTTTATTTATGTGATAAAAAAATAATCTTAAATACTTACAATTTAACCTGTGAGCAAATTAAAAATAAAATGACTAAATTTTTTTAATACAACATCAACACTTTTTTTGAAGTGAAAAATTTTAATGGATGCTTTCTATCTACCCTGATACCGTGTCTCTATGATCTTCAAATTTTTGGTGTTTTTTTTTTAATGAAAATAGTCGCAAAAAGGGCAGACCTATCGTATGGGCCGCAGACGGCCCGCACTGCGACTATTAGAAGGGGAAGTGATTATAAAAAGGAAATAATTGTGGACCCGCTTTTTGAGAAGTTGCAGGTCATAGTTCTTTGGAAAAACTGATTTTAAAAGCTTGTTCCATTCCGTAGCAGCCCTGTAAAAGAAGGATTCTTGATGGAGATTGGTCCTTGTAGAATCAATCTTGAGAGTAAATGGGTGAGACTGATCAGCGTGCCGAGTTCTTCGGCCTAATCTGGCCAATGGAGGTACAAGAGTTTTTATTTCTCTGGAGCATCTGCCATGGAAATATCTGTAGAGTAATGACTGGTCTGTAACTCTTTTTCTATGTTCTAGAGGGTTAAGGGTAACTGTGAGAGTTGAGCTGTTTATCAACCGAATGGCCCTTTTCTGAATGGAATCTAGAAGACGAAGAGAATGCCTTGGTGCTGAACCCCAAATGTGCGAGCAATACTCCAGTAGAGGTCGGATTTGTAATCCAGACGAAGTCTACCCTGAAATCTTAAAACTTATCAGCGGGGAGAAAACGGACTTACTTGTCACCCTGTATAACCGTATCTTTGAGACTGGTACGATACCTCGCCAATGGCTAGAATCCATCTTCAAACCGCTACCAAAGAAAACAAACCCCAAGAATTGTGGAGATTTCCGACTGATAAGCTTGATGAGCCATGTCTTAAAGATAATGTTAAGAATAATTATCCACCACATCTCTCGCAAATGCGAAGAGAATATTGGAGATGACCAGTTTGGCTTCAGGAGCGGAATGGATACGAGAGAGGCCCTGTTTGGCTTGCTGGTATTAGCACAAAAATGCTATGATCAACAAAAAGACCTATACATCTGCTTTATAGACTTTAAGAAAGCATTTGATGGAGTGTAGCATGACCTGTTAATGGATTCTCTTCGCGACATAGGTCTGGACAAGAAGGACACCACGCTGTTGCAGAATTTATACTGGAATCAGAACGCCAGAATCAAAATTGAAGGAACGACTTCTGAACAAATCGAGATCTATAGGGGAGTCAGACAGGGTTGTGTTTTGTCACCACTGCTGTTCAATATTTACTCGAAACTAATATTTGGCAGAGCTCTGGTGGTCTCTCCGGACGGAATTAAGGTTAACGGAGTGGACATCAACAGCATCAGATACGCCGACGATACTGTCTTGATAGCAGACTCAGATCTGGGCTTATAGCGACTCCTCAATGGTGTCCACATGGCTTGCGAAGCATCCGGCATGAAAATAATCATAAATAAAACCAAGGTTATGACCATCAAAAGATCTAAGAATGTCTCACTGCCAATACAGTTAAACGGCGAGGTCCTGGAACAGGTGGATAGGTTTCGATATTTGGGATGTTGGATGGACTGCAAGTTGGATCCGGACGCGGAAATAAGATGTAGAATAGAACAAGCCAGAAATTGCTTCATCCTACTTAGAAAGCTGCTCTGCGACTCACGACTCCACCTGGGCCTGCGTTTAAGACTCTCGAAGTGCTACGTTTGGTATACCCTCTTATATGGAGCAGAAACATGGACAGTTAAAGCATAAACCATCAATAAATTAGAAGCCTTTGAGATGTGGACGTACCGTAGAATGCTCAAAATAACATGGACATCGCACATCACAAATGAAGAGGTTCTTCGCAGGCTAAGGATAGAGCGTGAGATGTTTAAACTCGTAAAGATACGGAAAACGGCGTATCTAGAGAAACCCTAAATACCGTTACGCTTAACTTATTGTTAAGGGAAAAATCGAAGGCAAACGTGGCCTCGGAAGAAAAAAAATGTCATGGCTGAGAAACATACGTGGACTGGCCTGGACTTAGAAGAACTTATAAGAGCAGCCGAAGACCGAGAAGACTTTGCGACTGTGATATCCAACCTCCACTGATAGAGATGGCACATTAAGAAGAAGGGTAAGCCCTACATTTTTTTAAAAGTTCTATAATTATTATCATAGTTCTTTATGCATATAAATTTTAATGAAGTACCCAGGCAAAAAATTTGGCTAAAACTGACGTGGTTTATTAAAAAAAAAATTTGAATAGTTTTGTGGTGCTAGTACGGTTCTGGTCCTCTCTTGTCATTATGATATTATTGAAGTTTTTTTGTATCACATTTTTATTATTTAACTAGAGCTACGTGATTAATGAAGCCTTATTAACTTTTAAAGGTATTTCTCAATACAAGTTTAAAAAGTGAGACCATTAACGTAAAACTAATCCTCTTATGTTACATTTAAAAACTATTTCCGAAAGTCACGACTTTTCTTAATCTTACACATACGTAGAAACTTCAGTTTAATATTTATTAGCCGTCAGAAAATATATCGAACCAAAAGTGATTCTCTGCACAAAAACTCATTACCTAATTGTGTGGTAACGTGATAACGATCATAAAGTTCAATATTATTTTTAAATTGCTGAGTTTTAAATTTATTTGCTATCAAAGTCATTTAAAAATTTTTTTTAAGTTAGTGAACCTAACTTGAGATTTTATATGTTCAAAATTAAAAAAATAATTGATTTATTTTACGGTCGTGTCTTAGACAACAAATAGAAAGAAAGTATTTAAAAATAACTAGAACTATCGTAAAATACAAACTTGGTAAAATACAAGGTAATATCATAAAATTAAGTAGCGCAAAAAATTAAAATATTTAAAATTACCAGTAAAAAAATTTCGATTCTTTCCACTTACTACGGTTCTTACACACATCTTTATTTTCTTCAACTTTCATCAGTGGTCTCATACATGCTTGTCTGTTGTTGGTTCTCTTGACCTGTATTTTTTTCAAAACAATCTATCTTTTTAACCACATTTTCTTTCACACCACTTCGTTCCCTTATTTTACTATTCTTCACATTATCCATCAGAGTCACTATACATAAGTTAAGTAACCAGTACCCCTCTATGCACAGCCTTTTTGACACGTTCTGACTGCCCATAATGTTATGCAGGGCCCCATTTATTTTTTTCCCTGCCAACACCCTTCGCTCAATGGCACATTTATACAAGTATACAAACTCATTCACTTGTTCCACTTTTTTTCCTTTAATCCGCACATTAAAGTTTGTTATTCTTTCTTTCCTTTCAAATACCATTACTTTTGTCTTGTTCCACTCTTTCTCCCTCGATTAACACCTTGCATTCTGTCATGCTTTCTTCCTTTTCAAAAACCATTACTTTCGTCTTGCTAAAATTTACTTTCATTTTTTGATTTTTAGGGCATCTTGCATAATATTAACCATCTCCTGCAACTTTTCTTTAGATGATGCTAATATGACCCGATCATTGGCGCATTTAACGATAAAATCATTCATTCTCAATCCATACCAACTCTCTTTCAAAACTTTTAAAGAATCATTAATTGTATTGATCCGCAAAGCTAATGACCAGGTCAGAGCAATAAGATGGCGTTTCAATGGCCGGCTAGAAGACCTAGACTACGCCGACGATAGCTGTTTTCTAGCTCACTTCTTTGAAGATATGATGCAGAAGCTCGTCAGACTCAGTGAAGAAGCCAAGAAAGTTGGTCTTAAGATTAATATCAATAAAACTAAACAGTTAAGAATTAACACTGACAACGTTAATCCATTACATATTGAGAACCAACCAATCGAACTGGTCAAACACTTTGTTTATCTTGGAAGTGTAATTGACAAGGAGGGTGGCACAGATATAGACATTAAAACCAGAATACAAAAAGCAAGGACAGCTTTTGGAATGCTTAGCAGGGTCTGAAGTTCGAGAGCATACACCACCAACACAAAACTACGTAAAATCGTCAAATCTGTTCTTCTTTACGGATGCGAAACATGGAATACCACTAAAAGCTCATCCAGGCCTCTGCAATTTCTTGTGAACAAATATCTACGCAGGATATTGCGTATTTTCTGGCCGGCCCGCTTTTCAAATGAAGAGCTCTGGAGAAGAACAAACCAGACTCCGACCGATACAGAGATACGGAAGCGCAAATGGGGATGGCTGGGTCACACCCTTAGAAAACCTGAAAATAATATAACCCGAATGGCACTGGAGTGGAATCTTTAAGGCAGCCGCGCTAGGGTCGCCAAAAGACAACCTGGAAAAGATCGATATTAAGTGAAATACAAAAAATGAATAAATCATGGCAAGAAGTCAAAATGCTTGCCAAAAATAGAGTCCGATGGAGAAACTTTGTTGAGGCCCTATGTTCCGCCATGGAATGATGGGAATATATTAATTGATTGATTGATTGAATTGTATTGATAGTAATTATTAATCTGAGAGGGAGATTTAAAAATATTATTTACTTGTTTTCAAGTGGCACCCCTTTAACATACCCCTTCTTTAACCCCTACCTTGTGATACATCAAATGAAAATTCAAGAAAAACGCTAATTAGCTATATAAACAACAATTTATTCTATTGATTTATTTTGCAGATAATATAAAACATAGCGAATGTACAACACAAACTAAAATGAAGTTAATTACACACAGCTCCTAAAATGTATCAACAGTAACTGTTTAAAGTATGCTTTGTTATTTTGTAGGAAATTTTATAACCTATTTTTAAATTCTTCTCAAACTCTTTGCAACATTTCGCTAGTAATTCGTCTGCATTTCTCAGTTATTCTAAGCTTTAGTTCTTGAATTTCTTTGCAGTTTTTGTAAACTAATGTTTTTAAATAGCTCAACAGAAATAAGTCAAGTAGTGTTAGATCTGAAGATCTTGCCGGCTATTCTATAAAACCCCTTCTGCCAATCCAATGACTTGGAAATCGTTCTTTTAGCCATTGTTTTACAGCTAGTGCGTAATGTGGTGTAGCTCCGTCATGTTAAAGGTATATATTCTGTTTATCTTGGACCATATTTCATAACTTGTCTTTCTAGTAACTAAATAATAAGTGGATCAATTTAATTTTCTAATAATTGTAGGTACAATTCTTCTGGTAGGCCAAACTTTAATAAGAAATGATCTTGAAAATACAAAACATTGAGAAATGGTTTCTATAGCTGTAATTTTAACAATTTTAAAGCAAATTTAACATAAAAATGACAAAATAGTTATTGCTTAACGTTTTGGAAATAAATACTCATGTTGAAAAGGATTTTTATATTACTTTCTTCTCAATTGGGTAGATTGCTTTTTAAAAGCTTTTATTTAACTTGCAATGTATGTATGTTCGGGTGGAATCTTGTAACTCAATTTTGAAGCAGATATCTTTAACCGATTGAGCTGAAATTTTGTATACACGTTTAGTTTGGATAAAAATGCATGGTTAGCTCTATGACGTCATTTTAATTCTAACATGGCGGAACACTCAAGATGGCGGACTAGTTATTTTAATACACTTCTACAATATGGGTATCAAATAAAAGGGTTTGCTGAGAATAACTGGAAAAATAAAGTGACGTCACTCTGAATCCAATATAGCGGACTTAAAATATAGCGTATTAAGTTTTTTATCCAACCGAGTCACTCCGGCTATACTTCTCAGACTACTCATCTCCGCAGCATTAATCCTATTTTCATGCTTCTTCTGCCAAACCCAACATTCACTACCATACATAAGTGTAGGAACCAACACACCTCTATGCACCGCCAGACGTGCCTTTTTTGACACTTTCTGGCTATTCATAAAGCTATGCAGTGCCCCATTTATTTGTTTTCCTGCCAACACCCTTCGCTCAATGCCACTGTCATACTTTCCATCTTTAGTAAATTTTGAACCCAAGTACACAAATTCATTAACTTGTTCCACTCTTTCTCACTCAATCGAAACCCCACAGTTTGTCATGCTTTCTTCTCTTTCAAAAACCATTACTTTCGTTTTGCTCACATTTATTTTCATCCCTTTGATTTTCAGGGAATCATGCATAACATTAACCATCGCCTGCAACTCCTCTTCAGATAACGCTAATATGACTTGATCATCGGCGTAAAGAAGGCATTTGACGATCAAATCATTCATTTTTAATCCATACGCACTCTCTTTCAGATCTTTTAAACAATTGTCTATGTATAAGTTAAACAGCCATGGCGAAGCCACACATCCCTGTCTCACACCTTTTTCGATGTTAAACCAGTCCGTGCAAGCTCCGTTTATCCTGACACAAGCAGTGGAATCCTCGTAAAGTGATTTCAGTGCTCGTATTAAACTACCACTCACCCCATACATAGACAATGTCGACCACAATTCACTCCTCACCACTCTGTCATAGGCCTTTTCCAAGTCTATAAAAGCGCAATAGACCTTCTGACTTCTAGCCAAGAATTTTTCGACTATACCTCGTAAGAAAAAGACCTGATCCATACATCTCCTTCCTCTTCTAAATCCTGCTTGCACATCCCATATCATCTTCTCAGTTTCATTCGTTACTCTTTTGATCAATATTTTTGCATACAGTTTGCCGACTATGCTGAGTAAACTAATACCTCGGTAGTTCTTACAGTCCTGCTGCGAACCTTTTCCCTTGTAAAGCGGCACGATAACGGCCTTGCACCAGTCGTCTGGTACACTACCACTTCTCCAACAAAGGTTAAAAAGGCGGGCCAGTAGACTAGCTACCACGTTTTGTCCAGCCTTTAGCATTTCAACTGTTATCCTGTCGTACCCAGCAGCTTTACCCAATTTCATACTGTTCAACGCTTCCACAATTTCTGTCGTAGTAATTTCACTTTCATTACAACTTTCACTTATGTCTCTGAATTGGGCCTGTACTTGTGTATCCTCTTTCTCAAATAAACTTTCGAAGTATTCCTTCCATCTCTTTAATACGCATTCCTCTCCTTTTACCATATTACCATCTTGGTTTCTGATTCTTTCCAATTGCGAGGTAGTTTTTTTACCTCTGGCTGTTCTTATGGACTTCCAGAAGAGTTTAATATTGTTTTGGAAATCGTCAGATAACCTTCTATCAAATTCATCTTTATCACTCTCCTTATTTTTTGCCACAACCTCTTTTGCCACACTTTTTAACCTTTTATACTCATTCTTTGCCTTGTTTACATCCTCAATCGTTGCCTTTTGCGTTCTTTGATTGGCTTTTGTAGCTAGCCAATCCAGCCAGGCTTTCTTCTTTTCTGACACTGCTTTTTGAACCTCTACGCACGTTTTCTGTAACTTGCATCCTTTCCTTCTTTTACTTACACCGCATACTTCTATAGCAATATCCACGATTCCTTTCTTGAATGGCTTCCATAATTCTTCAACCTCACATGCTTCATCTAAACTGTCAAATTTCTCAGTCAATTTACTAACGAACTCCTCTTTTACATCTTCTTCTTGCAAATTCTCAACTTTTATACGCTCTAGTACACTACTTGATTCCTGCACACGATGGCGCCACCGCTTAAAGAGACCTCTTATTCGGCTCATTACTAAGAAGTGGTCTGTGTCAATACCTGCACCGCGGTATGCCCGAGTGTCCATTACTTTCTTTTTCAATCTTTCATCCACAATTACAAAATCAATTATACTTCTCTGGTGTCCTTCTTGTCTTGTGTACAAGTGGATCCTTTTATGGTTAAACATTGTGTTTGTTACCACAAGATTTCGCTCCAAACATATTTCAAGTAGATTTTCTCCGTTTTCATTTACTCTGCCGTCACCGTACATTCCCAGAACACTGTCATATCCATCACGCTTTACTCCTACCCAACTATTAAAATCACCCAACATTACAATTCTTTCATTCTGGTTACACCCATTTAAAATATCTGTCACACTATCCCAAAACTCCCGCCTCTCTTTCTGAGCTTTTAAAGACTGGTTCCACTGCGCATCTTGTGGGGCATAAACCCCTAGCAAAAAGATACGAGTAAGACCAACCTTCAGCCTCACCCAGAGGAGTCTTGGGCTTACACATTGAAAGTCAGTCTCACATTCATTCATTCTAGCAGAGAGTATTACACCAACGCCCTGAGAACCTCTGCTGGTTTCCGGAACTCCTGACCAGTAGGCTGTATAAGGTCCATGTGTTGTGGATTCACATCCTTTCCGCTTGGTTTCATTTACACAAAGAATATCAATCCGTCTTTCTTCTATCATCATGTAAATTTCATCAATTTTATCATTTAATCTTCCCCTCACATTCAAAGTAGCAAAGTGACTGTCCGCAGTCCACATTTCGCCCTCACAAGAAGCATGACATGACAGGTGGCGACGCCTATCGCTAGAATAAAATAAACTTTTTCTTTAAAACACAATTTATTATGTAATAAAAACTTGTCGCGAGATTAACCCTATGTAGATAGTCAAGTAAATTAAATAACTATAACTGATTAAATTTAATTTTTAGAATATTCAAACTAAGTAAATATGAGTATTTAAATCTTGCGATTCTTTTATATCTCTGAAATTGTCGCATTTATTTACTTACACCCTGTGTATAAATAAATCCACCGAGAAATGGACCATTTAAAAAAAAATTATTAAAAATGTAAATTGTTCGATGCCTTTCCTGTAAAAATGTGTTGAACGCCATTTTAAAATAATTTGCATTGTTTTAAACAGAAAATACTTTCCTCTTATTCCGATCAGAAGTATAAAGCTAATTCTTTTACTTTTTATTAGATTTCTAATACCAATTGGTAAACATGTGCAGACTACCAATTCCTAAATAGCGTAGGAAGAACGTAAATAAGGAAATCACGTTTAGACCTTTTATGTTTAAAACATTGTAAAGCGCCAATGAATGTTTACAAATTATCTTGATAGCTAGTAATAAAAATTAGTTAAATGACACAAAGAACCTTTAATTCTAGGTTAATGGTGTTATAACTTATTTCCGTCGTCTTTTTTATTTTTATAAGATTTTGTACAAAAATCGTAAAAATACCTAAAAAGTATATCCACCAACAAATAATAAATAATTGCAATCAGCAATCAGCGCGAATGACAACTGGCAGAATGTATCGTTAATAACTAGGAAAATGATGTTTTCAACAATTATGTCTGTGATTTATTGGTCTGTCATCAACAACATTTGATACACTTTTAGGAGAAGAAGAAGGTATAAAAGGGGAGCTCGTTAGTAAATTGACCGAGAAATTTGACAGTTTAGATGAAGCATGTGAGGTTGAAGAATTGTGAAAGCCATTCAAGGAAGGAATCGTGGATATTGCTATTAAAGTATGCGGTGTAAGTAAAAGAAGGAAAGGATGCAGGTTACAGAAAATAAGCGTAGAGGTTCAAAAAGCAGTGTCAGAAAAGAAGAAAGCCTGGCTAAATTGGCTAGCTACAAAAGCCAATCAAAGAACGCAAAGGGCAACGATTGAGGATGTAAATAAGGCAAAGAATGAGTATAAAAGGTTAAAAAGTGTGGCAAAAGGGGTTGTGGCAAAAAGAAAGAGAGTGATAAAGACGAATTTAATAGAAGGTTATCTGACGATTTCCAAAACAATATTAAACTCTTCTGGAAGTCCATAAGAACAGCCAGAGGTAAAAATACTACCTGGCAATTGAAAATAATCAGAAACCAAGATGGTAGTATGATGAAAGGAGAGAAATGCGTATTAAAGAGATGGAAGGAATACTTCGAAAATTTATTTGAGAAAGAGGATACACAAGTACAGGCCCCATTCAGAGACATAAGTGAAAGTTGCAATGAAAATGAAATTACTACGACAGAAATTGTGGAAGCGTTGAATTGGTTAAAGCTGCTGGGTACGACAGGATAACAGTTAAAATGCTGAAGGCTGGACAAAACGTAGGCTTGTCTACTGTACCGCCTTTTTAACCTTTGTTGGAGAAGTGGTAGCGTACCAGACGACTGGTGCAAGGCCGTTATCGTGCTGCTTTACAAGGAAAAAGGTTCGTAGCAGGACTGTAAGAACTACTGAGGTATAAGTTTACTCAGCATAGTCGGCAAACTGTACGCAAAGATATTGATTAAAAAAATAAGAAATAAAACTGAGAAGATGATATGGAATGTGCAAAGCAGGATTTAGAAGAGGAAGGAGATGTATGGATCAGGTCTTTTCATTACGGGGTATAGTCAAAAAATTCTTGGCTAGAAGTCAGAAGGTCTATTGCGCTTTTATAGACTTGGAAAAGGCCTATGACAGAGTGGTGAGGAGTGTATTGTGGTCTACATTATCTATGTATGAGGTGAGTAGTAGTTTAATACGAGCACTGAAATCATTTTACGAAAATTCCACTGCTTGTGTCAGGATAAACGGAGCTTGCACGGACTGGTTTAACATCGAAAAAGGTGTGAGACAGAGATGTGTGGCTTCGTCATGGCTGTTTAACTTATACATAGACAATTGTTTAAAAGATTTGAAAGAGAGTGCGTAGGGATTAAAAATGAATGATTTGATCGTCAAATGCCTTCTTTGTGTACTTGGGTTCAAAATTTACTAGAGATGGAAAGTATGACAGTGACATTGAGCGAAGGGTGTTGGCAGAAAAACAAATGAATGGGGCACTGCATAGCTTTATGAATAGCCAGAAAGGGTCAAAAAAGGCACGTCTGGCAGTGCATAGAGGTGTGTTGGTTCCTACACTTATGTATGGTATGTTGGGTTTGGCAGAAGAAGCATGAAAATAGGATTAATGCTGCGGAGATGAGTAGTCTAATAAGTATAGCCGGAGTGTCTCGGTTGGATAAAGTAAAGAATAGTGAGATAAGAGAACGCTGTGGTGTAAAAGAAGATGTGGTAGAGGAAGCAAAAGAACCGTAGCAAGTGAAAGAAAGTGGTCTCTGCATGCCCCTATGGGAAAAAGGCGTGACTTTATGTATGTATGTATGTTAGGCGACAACTTAAATGATCTATATCTAGTTCAGGAAGTAAGTGGGCATAGCAAGCAACTTGGACTTAATAGCAATAACAAAAAGACTATGCATGAATTTATGTTAGTATACGAGGTATCCAATACCAAAATGCTGTCATAAAAGTAGGTACCGAACCCATTGAACGTGTGTTCAGTTTTAAATATCTTGTATGCTAGCTACACAAAAATTAAGACTTAGATGAAGAGGTCAATTGCAGAATTGAATGGAAAGATCTTAGTTTTTTAAATGCAAAAAGGTGTGCTGTCTAACCGTGGTCTTATGTAACGGCATACTTCGATTACGATATTTCTAAATTGCTAAGTTTGGTCGAGCTTTGGACATTAAACAATTGCAACGATGAATAAGACAAAATTGTTTGAAATGTGGTGTTATATTATAATCATTATCAATTGCAGAATATTAAAACTTTTTTGAATCCTTATCAACAATTTTGTTTGATCTGCCATAGGTGTAGATACCCTCTTTTTATAAAATAATTATTTTTATAAACACCTTAAAAATTATATCATATGCGAGAAAGTATTCGTTAAAACGCAATCGAATCAATATCAATTGGACGGCATTAACGCCGTTATTTAGACAGATGTACCTAATTGTAGTACTACTTGAAACTCGTTAACTTGCTACAACTAAATATTAAATTGTAAAACGTAAATAAACAGGTAAAATGTACGTGACTGTAAAGACGTTTGGTTTAAACAGAGTACCAGACGTCAACTAAGTCCTTTTTGTACCCCATTCTTTTTTTTCTGGAAAACGAAATCTTAAAGCAAAAACCATAATGGAAAATAAATTCTTTGCAAATAAAACAAAACCATAAATAAATTATTTGCAAATAAAACAAAAGAAAAAAAACGTTTCAATTCCAAGTATTTTTTTAAATAATTATGATGGTTTGTAAAGAAGGTAATACCACATACTCACCTTCTTCTTTGATAACATGTGCAACAAAGTTTTTTTAAAGCTCTTTACGAGTTCTACAACCTCTTTACTTAGTTCTGGAGACTAATAACATTTTCGTAATTCTGATTTTACGTTTGCCCATATTAACTCTATAGAGATAAATATGCAATAGTAAAGAGTTATGACCCTATTCTTTGCACAGCTTGTCAATATAATACATTTTCTCTATCTTTGAACCTTTAATAACAGTAAGCAATTTTTTGAATTTTAGCTTTTTTTACGATCACTGGCAGAAATAGGAATATTTTTTTTGAGATATAAATGCTTTGTTACTTCTACTATTTGGTATCTTAAGGAGTTGCCGCGAGTGGTAATATGCGTTGTCCATAACGATAACTGACTGTGGTGGAATATTAGGTAAAAGCTGTATCCGTTGTAAGATATTTGTCTCGGATAAATCAGCATCTGAGTACCTATTTATGTGTGTACTTTTTTTTTGATTGAGCGGTTGCCAGACACATACAAAATTTTTTTTATTTAATCTATGTAAATAGTAAAAGCTTTCACACATACCATGCATAACTTCTTAGCCTATACGAAGCAAAGTAAAATAAGAGAAGAAATCAACAAGAGGATAAAAACAGTGGTCACTCGCTTCTCGTCTAGGGGCCCATCAAGACATTATTACTTTACACACAATGTTGTACTTTATACCCACACAAACTAAAAGTTTGGACAGGAATTTTAGAAGATTATTTATAGGTCAAAGCTTTATCGATGGTAACCTTATCGCTGTCAAATATCTACAGCTTCTACAAGATTAAATTATCCTGATATTTCGTCTAATTCCTAATAATTTTTGGGACATTTGGTTTCAACAGGTCACGAGCAGTGACACAGTTTCTCTAAAGGCAAGTACAGACCGGGCAACAAAATGTTGGCAACATGTATCCCGTCAACAAGATACAAGTTGCTAGATACACGGCAAAATTGGGCGGCGTGACAACAAAGACATTTGTTGGTTGTTGCATGTATCTATGTTCGCCTTTCAAATGGAAAACATCGCTTAGTGTTTACGTGCTAGTGCTGTTGGCAACATAAAATTTTCAACAAGTGGTACAAGTAGGTGCGCTATTATGTTATAGTATTTACATTTCATGCAATAGTCTCTTCCATTTTTAATTCAATACTGACTTTGGTGTGAACGTGCAACAGTGTTAGCAACATTAATTAACAAATATGTTGATAACTTCCGGCAATATGTTGCCAACATTTACCTTAAAAAACGTTTGCTGGTCGTTTAATATCCACACGTAGTACCAGATCTTTAGATTTATCTCCCAATGATTTTTTCTTTTGGGGATATCTCAAAGAATTCACTTATCAAAACGAATTTGAGAAAGATAAAAATCTTATCCAGCGATACGAGATTATCTCTGTTTTACAGATTTGGTTATTGTTTGGCATAACACCACAAGTGCCGACAAAACGATTATTTCGGACGGGGCGGAAAGGAAAATACTCACGTACTGGTCCGACATACCAGGGCTAACCCACTCGAAGGCGTTTTTATAGGACACTGTCGTCTAAGATACCACCTCAGAAAGATGGGTCTGAACCAACAAACGGACTGTCGGTTCTGCTGCTTGGAAGACGAAAATGCTGAACATATACTATGTTCATGCCCCGGCCTGGGAAGAATAAGGTTTAACATATTTGGTTACACTAACCTAGAACCTACCGATTTTAAAAAAATCTTACCATATACAACCATGAACTTCGTAAGAAGAGCTGGATTGTGCGGTGAACTGTAGCCTCTAGGGGTGAGCCACAATAGACCTACTAAAGGTCGCAGTGGAGGGGCTACCACGCCCCACTCACATAATACCTAACCTAACCTTGGTATAACAAGGTGGTTTATCTGAACCTGTAGGTGTTACATTAGATTTATAGAGAAGTTTAAATTTTTTAGTATATTATTAAGAAGTTATTGTTATGTTTTTTAATTCGGACAATATTTATTTTATTTTAAAGCTGCAATGATGAAAATGAACACATTTTTAGAAGATACATTATTTAATCTCTTGCATACGTCGTTGTCCTGATCAGTCAGACGAATACGCCATTGCTAACAGTTTGATACTATTATGTGCTGGTCGACTGGATGCCGTCCTGCTATCTGTTTTGTATTAAAATTTTTAAGTTCCACAAGTTTTTTTTCATATATGTATAGTTAGATCTAAATGGTCTGAAAAACCTTTTTACATTATAAAACGACACATCAAGTATAGGAATTTATAAAAAGTTTTTAAATTGTTTTAAACATTTACTCGTGTACCCAATTATTACTTTTGAAATGTTTCTAAAACATTCTCACCAAATAATTCTCTTTGTCTAGTATTTACAATTAGAATATTATTATACTATCTTTTAAATATGTCAAGGTATTTAAAGTGCCATCCTTAATTTTTCAATTATTGTGCTCACCTTAACATTTGAGTTTGATGTTTGCAATCATTCAAATGACAAAGAATTTTTTTGTTTAGAAATAAATGACAAATCAAATGCATCAAGTAAGAGTAATCAAATATGACAGTTTAATAAACCACATATTTATTTAAATGAAAAAAAAATGCTATTTCCATTGCGTCAATACACTTCTTCAATTTAGTGTTGGCCATTAAAAATGTAAATACAATTCATATATGAATGTTTTATATTGCAGAACTGTTTTATGACCCATAAAGCAACTTTGATGGTTATTCTTCGTATCTCTCTTTTTCTTAATCTCCTCATTAACACATATTTATTTTTTCCTGATTATTTTTAACGTTTAAAAATTAATATATTATCGGGTCTTTCATTTTTTATGAATAATGAATTTGCAGCACTATAATAGGCTAAATTTGAAAGGCTTGTTTAAATGTTTTTATTTATAGGTTTTCTGAACATAAGTATAATATCAGACCTGGGCACCAGGGGGTGGAGGAAAACGAAAAAGCCGAAACCCTTTCAAAACAGGGGGCCGAATCTGCGTTCACTGGACCAGAACCGGTTTTTGGCGTCACCACAAGTGCTTACAAAACAATTATTTCGGACGGGGCGGAGAGGAAAATACTCACGTACTGGACCGATATACCTGGGTTAACTCACTCGAAGGCCTTTCTACCTAAATCCTCGAGAAACACAACTAAGCAGATCCTAGAATGGAGCAGAAATGACCTGCGTATTCTAACGGGACTGCTTACAAAACTGTAGTCTAAGATACTACCTCGAAAGGATAGGTCTGAATCAACAAACGGACTGTCGATTTTGCTGCGTGAAAGACAAAACTGCTAAACATATACTATGTTCATGCCCCGGCCTGGAAAGAATAAGGTTCAACATATTTGGTTACACCAACCTAGAACCTACCGATTTCAAAACAATCTTACCCCATACAACCATAAACTTCGTAAGAAGGGCTGGATTGTGCGGTGAACTGTAGCCTCTAGGGGTAAGCCACAATAGACTTACTAAAGGTCGAGGTGGAGGGGCGACCACGCCCCACTCACATGATACCTAACCTAACCTAGGTCTTCTGTCTTATTTCGTACATTTTGCATCTTTGTGTTATTTTTACTGTTTCTATTTATTTCTTTTTTATTCTTTGTCTTTGCTTCTTAACTGCATTTTTACTTTTTCATCTCTGCCGTTTTTTATATTTATAGTACGACCCAACTTACTCTGTTTGATATTGAAGAATAGTAAGAAACCATAATTATACCTGCAAAACCCTTACAGGCCGTTTAAAATAATTTTAATAATTTGTATGATCCAACAGAGGCAATCCATTAAATATACTGGAGGTGATTTTATTAGGTAGGGGAAAAATCATATCATAATCTTACTTTACCAAAAACAACTATGGCCCAAAGACTTACATCAGAATCTGGACATGTTTCAAAGAATTAATCCTTTATCTTTAGCAAAATGGAAGGGTTATAAGCAGATCAAAATGAAAGAAAAATGTTACAATTACAAGTGACAAAATACCAAAAGAAAAATAACCTACCTATATTGTGCGAAAAATAATAAAATACAACACTGCGTGAGAGATATATTACCGTAACATTATAATGTTGGCATCTACTGCGGGTCAACTAATGTTAGGGACCGTGGTTGGTCCTAACAAAAAACATTTTGCGTGCAGCTTGGAAAAAATGCGACCAAAACATTACAGATGCTTCAAGAGGCCTTTAGGGACGACTGAATTTCAATATCACAATCCGGGAGGTGGCACAAGGCGTTCAAGGAAGGCCGGAACGAAATCGCTGACGAACCCCGTTTTGGACGCCTAACAACGGCCAGAACCGACGAAAACGTGACGCGCATTCTCCAAGTTTTTCATTTTAACAGTCGATTGAGCATCCATCAAATCGCTGACCCCCTAAACTTGTCCACGTAAAGACGTGGTCAAACTCCACCACGACAATGCTCCCAGCTACACGGCCTTCATCGTAACTAACTTCCTTATAGTCCCGATTTAGCTATCTGTGGCTTTTTTTTTGTTCCCCGACTGAGGAGAGAGGTGAAAGAAAAACATTGGGAGACCGTGGAAAACATCCAAACGCATGTTACAACGTTCTTAAAAGGCATTCCTGTGAAGAAGTTTCAGTGCATACACGTCTCCGCAAGTATATTGTAGGAGAAGACTATTTCGAAGAATTTTAAACATTTGTACCGATAAGATCAATAAATTTATTTTTCGCAGAAAATGCGCATTACTTTCATAATGGACCCGGAAGGCGTGTCTTTGGGCCTATTTGGGTCTATTAGCTATTTTTCTTGAAAAATTTAAATATATATATATATATATATATATATATGCGAAAATTATAAAAAACTTCATTGTTGCAATGAATTATAAAAGTATAAATGAAGCCCGACAGCGAAAAATTTGATGTGAGGATTATAACTGGTGTATGTACCTACATATTTTTAATATAATATAAATATATATATAATACTTAAAAAGTACAGATGTCGCCACTAACGCTTTTGCGTGGTCCTTCATGTGTACTTAATAGGAGTCTTGGATTGAATGTATTTGTTCGAGAAAACCTGCCCTGTACTGATGAGGAGCAAACACTCCGAAACTAGTATACAGGTGATTTCTTCGTGCAAATAAATTCAATACCCTTTTCTCTTATTTAACAAGCATCTGTATATCTTGCTTCTTGTGATGGGGTAGTATACACGGTTATATATCATACATACATACATAAAGTCACGCCTTTTTCCCATAGGGGTAGACAGAGACCACTTCCTTCCACTTGCTACGGTTCTTACACACATCTTTTGCTTTCTCTACTTTCATCAGTGCTTTCGTACATGCTCTTCGGTTGTTGGTACTCTTGACATGGCCTTTCTTTAAATGATCATAAAATATATATCAGATGTTATTCAATGCCTGTCGTTGGCATATAGCCAGAAAAGTATTTTGTTTACTGATATATAATCGACCCACATATACCTATGTATTAAATATATATTTAAATTTAATAAACAAAACAAATTTATAAAACTGTTAACAAAAACATATTTCACTTATCATTTTCATTTAAAATAATAAAATCTGATGAACTGCTGTAGGCCCCTAAATTAATAACAAATGGCTCGACTCTTTTTTTAACTAACCTGTCTTATTCCCATATTTTTTGTTTCTTTTTAGAAACATGATCATTTCTGCCATTTTTCTGCATCTTTTAAATGCGGTATTTTTTGTAGCCACTGAACCTTTTACTTGAGCCCATATAAATTTCATGAGGTTCAGTTCACAATAGTAGGGAGAAAGTTAAAGTACAATAATATTCCGTCTTTTTCCTATTTCGTTGACAGTATATTTTAGGGAATATTACGTATTTTCTGGCCGGCATGCTTTTTAAATGAAGAGCTCTGGAGAAGAACAAATCAGACTCCGACCGATACAGAGATACGGAAGCGCAAATGGGGATGGCTGGGTTACACCCTTAGAAAACCTGAAAATAATGTAGCCCGAATGGCCCTGGAGTGGAATCCCCAAGGCAGCCGCGCTAGGGGCCGCCCAACGACAACCTGGAGAAGAACGATATTAAGTGAAATACGAAAAATGTATAAATCGTGGCAGAAGTCAAAATGCTTGCCAGAAATAGAGTCCGATGGAGAAAATTTGTTGAGGCCCCATGTTTCGCTATGGAATAATGGAAATATTGATTAATTGATATTTTAGAGAACGATGTTTGTATCCATCAAACAACGTGGACAGACACCTGGCAATTAACGGTCAACGAATTGAGCGAGTAGAAACTTTTAAATAACTTGGGTGTCAACTAAATGAGAAGTGGGACGGAATGCAGGAGATTCGTGCCAGAATAGAACAAGCTCGTGCTTCGTTCCTGAAGATGCGTAAGGTACTTTACAGCAAAAATTTAAGCTTGCCTCTGCGCGTCCGAATGCTTCGCTGTTACGTGTTTAGCATACTGGAAGCTTGGAATTTGATAGATGCGATGTGCAAAAAATTGAAGCGAAATAAAGTATCTCCTGACACCTACAACAACATCCGTACGAACGAAACAGTTCCTGGCTCTGCTCTACCAAGAAAAACATGGTGCTGCCTAAACCGCATCCGCACAGAATGCGGCGTATGTGCAGATTCTCTCCATAAATGGGGGAAACTCGAAAGTAACGCTTCCGATTGTGGAGAACGACAGACCATCCATCATCTAGCATATAGCTGCGTCAGGAGACAGAGCCACTACACGACTACAGATTTTTTGAGGGCCACCCCATCGGCTGTTACGTGGATTGAAAATTTAGATTTAAGAATTTATTGTTTATTTTTTAGTCTTAAGTTTTTTATCATGTGTTGCCATACGCTTAATAAATAAATGAACATTTTTTGTGCTTTGGCTAATTCTTTTTAGTCCCTAGTGGTATACAAATTCTAGTACATAAACACTTAACCAAGTATATAAATAAACAAAATATTTTGCATGTCAGTCAATAAGGATTTAGGTGTTAATTATTATTATTTTGCAAAGTCTGCTTGCTAGTTAGTTTGCCACATGTGAAAACAAAATAGTTAACGGTAAAATTGTTACAAGTCTATAGTATACATTTTGGGATAACAGAAATTGTATTAAAGTAGGTAGGTAGTTGGAAAACCATTTTAGCGATACCACTGAAGTCATCCATATCGATGCTTGGTATTACTATCAGCAATAACCTTTCCTGAGAAAATCACGTAAGGTCCATTGTCAAAAGTGCATCCCAAAAACTTGGTTTTTTGTTTCGTGCCAAGAGCTATTTCACCTCCAGTTAGCTGCTTATGATCTATAAGGCACAGATCCGACCTGTACTGGAGTACTGTTCCCATATTTGGAGTGCAGCACCTAAACATATCCTGAAGCTACTGGATTCTGTCCAAAAAAGGGCAATTCGTCTCGTCGGTGATGCCTCGCTTACAAACTCGCTCACTTGTCTGGAACACCGTAGAAAAGTTGGCGATTTGTCTCTATTTTATAGATATTTTCATGGGCGATGCTCTTCTGAAATATCAACAATCGTTCCTCCTTTGGCAGTCTCTTCGAGATTAACCCGTCAAGTTCAGTCTTCACACCCCTTCGTGGTAACTTTGGAGACCTGCAGAACATCACTTTCCAAAGACTCATTCATCCAACGAATTGCGAGGCTTTGGAACTCATTGCCTAGGGAGGTGTTCCCCGAGGCATACAACCTCCAGAAATTTAAGAAGAGCACCAACTCCTACCTTCTTTCCCTTGTTTCCCACGATGTTCTCTGAACATTACAGGATATCCCTTTTCGTGGGAACCAGAACATAAAAAAAAAAATAAAAATGTCAAAAACGAAGATAAATGATAATTGTTCATTTGAAATGGTGTCCCTTAGGAAAGTGTAGGCCGTTGCTATTTATTTTTTATATTAATATTAATAATGAAAAGAATTCATGTACTCATATAAACTTATTTGTGGACGATACATTAATTTTGGTGTATGGGAAAAACTTTAAAGAAATAGTTCAAGTTATAAAAAAGGAATAAGACATCTGACCATACATACATACATATGATTTTTTCCCGTAGGGGTAGGCAGAGACCACTTTTTTCCACTTACACATTTTTTTCGCTTCTTCTACTTTCATCAGCGCTTTCATACATGCCTGTCGGTTACAGGCACTCTTGACCTTTCTTTAAAACAATTTCGATCTGATCGAGATACGTTCGCCAAGGTCGACCTTTACTGACTTGCGTGAATGGGCAAGTAACCTTATAAATCTTTTTCGTCAATCTTCCTGCATACATCTTCTCTACGTGTTCAAACCATCTAAGCATTCTTTTATTTATCTTTGTAACCACGTATAATAAATAGGCCATAATTGTATTGAGCTGACTGCGGAAAAATTCAACTTTTTCACCAGCGGCAGTTTTACTTTTAGGAGGAAGAAGTATGCTAGTGTGACGGATGTCAGTTAAAACGAGTTGTGATGACAACTATAAAATAAGAGATGTCAACGAGTCATTTTGTATTTAACATCTTTCGTGTTTATGACCTTATTACAGTACGTTTGAAAAAAAATAGTATATTTCATTTAAAGGAGAAGTGACTTTTCATGGCTTGCCTTCTCTACTATTACATAAATTTTTTAATACTTAAATATTGTTGCTAATTTTTAACATCTGATATATGTTAAAAAAAATTGTTGACGCTACTGAAATTAAATAAGTTAATGATGAGTAGTCATTGATCAAAAGATTTTACCATTAAGATTACGTTTCATTGTGAAAAAAATTCATAAAATTATAAGTCACAGTTACGATTCAAATACAGTTATGACTGATCACTTATCGTTTGTATTAGAAGGAAATGAAAGTAGAAGCGGATACTAGTAGTAGGCAAAATACTTTCCCTTTTAAAATTAAATAAAAATGTTGCTGAGGACACGAAAACAGTAAACCATCGATTATGAATCGATGAGAGGGATGGTCAACTTAAGATATCTTTATATAATTTTGCTTGAATAACTCTATCAAATAATAATTAACTCTTTCGTTGCGGCACGAAATACCAAGTGCTGTATTTCGAATAGAAATAGCCGTTTTGTATGTTAAAAAGAACATTGATGGATAATAACTTAATATAGATAATTGCATGAAACAATAACTCTTATAAATACATTACTTATAAATATTAATTACACAATTATGACAATTACTAATATTAATATTGTTAGGAATATTAACAGAAGTGGCAGTATTGATTCATTTTACAAAGCTCGTTACGACGACAAGCGCCTGCCAAACCAATTATTAATGCCACCTAAAATAAAAAAAATTAATCATATTGAAGAAGAGGAATTAGATTTAATTATATAACCTTTATTATTAGGTAGATATTATCTCCAGCTTCTGATAAGAAGTGATCTATTTCTTCTTTATTTAATACTTTTGTTTTTTTTTAGTTTATAGCCAATAGATTTTTTTTAAGGAAAGCAATAACTTTGGGATAGCGGCTTATATCTATATTATTTTTAATATTAATTGTGGACTTAAGCATCGAGTAATTGCTCCAGAGACTTGTTGACTTTAATATTTTAGATTTTTCCAATAAATATGCAAGAATCACTTGTTCATTTATGATATGTACATTTTTTTCATTACTCCATTTTTTAAATAAATTGTAAACCAATTCATACCTTTCTCTTGACTTTACCGGCAATAATTCGTAAGTAGCTTCTTTAGCAGATTCACTTATCTCATGTGGGATCATTTCAGCCTCACTTTCACTACTGATTTACATTTTTTGGATTTAAAAATCGAAAAAACATAAACCAATGTTACGTGACAATCGATGTCATAATAAAATAAAAGTTCATGTTATTGTCAAAACCGCCTACATAGATATTCAAAATCGTACCGAAAGTAAAGAAATCGTTCCGAAAGTGAAAAAAATCGTGCCGAAAATAGATATTTTCGGTACAATTTGTGTAAAGTGATATTTTCGATTTAATAAATCATACCGAAAATTTTTTGTTCGAGACGGCTGCAGAAAAAGAATTTTAAATGGAAATCAACCGTATGGCATCAAAAAAAGTCATTAATTGCTACAAAAATAACAAAACAAATCAAAATAAGAATAAGACATGGTCAGATCGGTTATTATTTATGTATAGGAACAATAACTATAAATAAAAAAATTTTGGAAAAATATTAAGAACAATACCAAAAAAACAGGGGGCATGAAAAAAAGTGTGTTAAAAAATATAGAAATAAAAGAAAAGAGACCTAGAAAATATAAGTAGAAACATAAAAAATACTAGAATAGATGGGACATACTACGAGAAGAGAGTCAACAGAAATTACAAAAGAATAACAAACTGGGCTCTTCTAAGGACGAGAGCAAGAGGGGGGCTGGGCAATAGGTGATGGAATTAGGTGAAACAAGACCTAAAAATATTAAAAATTGGAAACCAAAATGCAAAATAGGAAGAAATGGAAAAAGGTAACAAAAGATGCCAGGACAAATAAGATTGTAACGTCGGTACATGAGAACTAATTAATTCATCTCATTAAATTGATCCAATAAAGCACTTTGAGTGACAGCCGTAATCCATCGGTATTGAAAAGCGGTGATGATGATGTTGCCAAATTGACATCAATATTTCTATGCGGTTCTAACACAAAGATGAATAACTATACAAGAAAATAATGCATGTTAACATCTTTGAAATAAATGATGATTTTAAATTTTTAACAAAGTAGTCACTGAAATTAGAAAACAAAACTTTGCAATGCGGATGTTAAATAACCGGTATGGTACTCAGCGCGTGGTGGTGGGGTGAGCAAAATCTATGGTAAAGATGATTTATTATTTTTAGGGGCCACTTGCGGTTAAATCAGTGGGAGAGTGATAAAATGTCAAAAAAAAACAACAGGATAATAAACGAAGAAGATCGCGCGTATATTTTTATGCCGGAATATGTAATCATGTTGAAGAAGTAAAGGTGTGTAAAGGTCTCTTTTATAAATCAACACTTGCATAACCTGCGGATAATTTAAGTACTTCTATGCGTTGTTTTGTGTTTGGTGCAAAAAATACACGTGTTAATTAACATTTTGTTAAAATTTATTAAAATAAATATAAAAATAATAAAAAAAAAATAAAGATAAGCACTCACCTATATTTTGCTTCATTAATCTTCTTTTATCCATCCCCTCTACATGTCCGACCCATCTAAGAATTTCTTTAAATCTTTATGTTTACATCTTCTTTTACACTACAGCGTTCCCTCATTACACTATTCCTTACTTTATCCAACAGTGTCACTTCTCAGCCTACTTATCTCCGCAGCATTGATCTTATGTCCATGCTTTTTCTGCCAAACCCAATATTCACTACCATAAATAAGTGTAGGGACCAGCAATCGTCTTTACGCAGACAGTAGTGCCTTTTTAACACGTTCTGGCTGCTCATAAAGTTATGCAACGTCGGCAAACTGTATGAAAAATATTGATTAAAAAAGTGACGAATAAAGCTAATGAGAATATATGGGATATTTTAAGAATCAAGTGATATATTTTGGGTTGCCGAATCGGGGAGTATTAGAATACTATGTGTTGTTTATATATTATTATGAGGAAGAAGTTAATTTTTAAAATAAAAAAATGCCACGTCTTTTTCGTTCTCTAAAGAGTACTCTGCTAGCGGTTTCTCTACTGGCAAATTATGCCCGAGCTCAGCCGTAGAGGGTAGAAGAAAAAAATATAAAAGTGAGCCGCGCCACCGACTTAGACGGTATAAGCCGGAAACCCCTAGATCTTATAGGCACTGGCAGAGCCACAAGATAAACAACTATAATTATGGTGAACCAAGTAAATAAAATTATAGCAAAAATATGTTGGATACTTTACTCACACAATAAATAATTAAGGTACACAACTCAATAGCAACATCATAACAAATATAGTCAAAATTAACAGCTATGGTAAAATTTTCTTGCTAAAACAAACCAAAAATTTAAAATTTACAACTTTATAAAATAACCAGAACAGAAGTAAGAGTAACAGACTTTACCAAGTTACAAAAAAAAAGTAAGACATATATAAATTAACTTATTAATAACACTAATTCAAACATTTACATAAAGGCAAAGAAAAAAAAAGGTAAAACATATATAAATTAACTCATTAATAACACTAATTCAAACATTTACATAAAGGCTGATAATTCACTAGTTAACCGTTTACATAAAGATTTTCACTGCCAAAACAATCGAGTTTATTTAAAAATATTTTTACAATGGTTGTCCTTTAAAAAATCAAGATTGTAGGATGTTTACAAATAAGTAGGAAGAAAATATATTTTTACTTGGACATAAAGAATTATTGAGGTTATTTTAATCCAAGTTTAGTTTTGGCATATTATCTAATGCAATAAATAGTTTCCAACAATGTACTATATTAATAAACTAAAACAGAACGTAATCGTGGTGTCAGAATAAGTCGCTGCGTTATATATTTAAAAATAAATCACTTATAACCTTTGGGTATACGTATTCACAAAGTACTATATTTATAAACTAAAAGAGAACTTACTCGTGGTGTCGAAATGAGACACGGCGTTATATATTTAAAAATTAATCACTGATAACCTTTGGGGTATACGAATTCACATGTACTCCTGTGGCCTACTCCTGGGCCTACTCCTGGGCCTACTTCTGGCCTACTCCTGGGGCCGGTTTGATTATGGGGAGGCACCGGCTAATTAACAATGGCTTCCCTCAAATAGATCCCGCTTGCGAAAATTTTAACTTGACACCAGAAATTCAAAATATCAACAACGTAGGTAAGATAGAATGGTCAAGTTAAAAATTAAGTGGTTTTTCTTCAAAATCCAATTAAGATGGCCCAAATACAGCCAGATATGAAAAAAATCCCATAGAGGTTCTGCACACGTGCTAATAACACACCGTCCCAACAACTTTCACCGACACCTGACTTCCAAGACTCTCAACACACGACTCCTCCTATATCGGAAATCAAGAAAAATGGCGCGGAATAAACGTCAACCCACAATCTTCTCAAGTCCGCGCTTCACAATCGCCTCGTCCGTGTGGATATCCAGCCCCCATCCACACAGAAATTGCAAACCAAACAATCGAATCCTATCCCCGTAAGGTATGCAACATTAACTACAACGAATGATATATTTGAGTTACAACACAGTACGTTATGCAACAAGGAATACGAAACTCATCAGAGACAATTAATAATGGAACTTGTAGAAGGAAAAAATAGGCACGTGACAAAAAGTCACGAAAATATATGTGGGTGACATAGAGAAAGTACGAACTCATAAAAGAGTCTGGAACGGAGAAGAATCAGGCAATACAATACTTCTGTGTTTTAATCAGGACCCAATTTATTCGCAGTTTCTTAAGTTCTATTACGAACCGGTCAATATTCAACAGGATGTACAAGCGGTATTTAGAAGAGGAATGGAATGTATGGATCAGATCTTGTCCTTACGACGCATAGTCAAAAAATTTTTGGTTGAAGGTCAAAAGATTTTCTGCGTTTTCGTAGACTTGGAAAGGCCTTTGACGGAGTAATGAGAAATGAATTATGGTCGACATTGTCTATGTATGGGGTGAGCGGTAGTTTGATACAAGTGCTGAAATCACTTTACGAGCTTTCCACTAATTGTGTCAGGATAAAATGAGCTTACACGGATTGGTTTAACATCGAAAAGGGTATAAGACAAGGATGTGCGGCTTCGCTATGGCTGTTTAACTTATACATAGACGGTTGTTTAGAAGATTTAAAAGAGAGTGTATATGGATTGAGAATAAATGATTTGATCATCAAATGCCTTATTTACGCCGATGATCAGGTCATATTAGAATTATCTGAGAAAGAGATGTAGGCGATGGTTTAATATTATTAATAATGCTTTTAAAATCAAGGGGATAAAAGTAAATGTAAGCAAGAAAAAAATATTTGAAAGAGAAGAAACCATGACAAACTGCGAGGTTCTGATTAAAGGATAAAGAGTAAGACAAGTGAATAAGTTTGTGTACTTAAGTTCAAAATTCACGAGAGACGGAAAGTATGACCGTGATATTGGGCGAAGGGTGTTGACAGAAAAACAAATTTACGGTGACCTGATAAATTCAAGTTATTATTATATAATACAAATAAAGTTATTGATAATTTTTTAAATTAAATGTTTTTTTTATACTTCATTATTTGTTCGTGTTATTTACTCATGTACAATTTTTACTTTTTGAATTCTTCAATACGATACAAAGTATTTAATAACATTTTACATTATCACATTTACAATTACATAAAGAAACATTGTAAATGAATTGTTGATATAAAGTAACTGGGATAAACAATGTTTTCTACTTATAACGAAAGACTAATCTGGACGGCGACGACATAATTTTATCAGTATTTAGGAGCGCCAATGCTGAGAGGACATAGCTAGTTAGTTAGTAAATAAATTGGCAGAGAAAATTTTGCCCCGGTTGCCTTAATTGTTTGTTAGTTTGCTGTAAAACTGCAGAATTAGGATTGTTGTTGACGAGTTCCTAAATAGATCAGATTCGTAAAAAGGTAATTAAAGGTATGACATATCTTATAAGTCAAACTTAAATTTAAAGTAAGAATTTGTGCAGAAATATAATTGTTGTTAAATGATTCTTAAATATTATAGATTAGTAAGGTATTTACCGGATGAAATAAGAATGAATTTTTTATATACTTTTTAAAACTAAGATTAGAAAACCAAAAGTAAAAATGAATAATAAAGTCCTGCGAAAAAGATACAACACAATACTAACTGCTGTATTAACAAATGTTCCTCTAAAAAAACATTAACAGGATTTTACATTTCCATACCTTTTCTAATAAAGTTGCATCAATGGTTCTTGTCAATAATACTTTTTGCATCTTCTTTTTAAGTCCCCTGTCCTTCTAGAACGTTGGTCACCAGAAAGGCTATCCTTACTCAGTCGACGGCAAGTCTAAACAGAGAGCTTGAGTTGAGTTTATACCAGTCACGTAGATTCTTGAGCCATGATGCTTTTCTGCGGCCGGTTATCTCTTACCAAAATTTTTTCCCTGCATGATGTTCTGCAGTAATCGGTATTTTTCACCTCTCATAACATGCCCGAAATATTGCAGTTTCCTCCTTTTGATGGTGGTAAAAATTTCGGAAAATTTATTTAGTCGTTGGAGTATTACCAAGTTGGATACTTTTTCGGTCCATGAAACTTTTAATATTTTCCTGTAAGCACACATATCAAAGGATCCAAGTCGTCTTTCTTCGTACTTGTTTACAGTCCAGGCTTCCATACTGTACAGCAGGGTGGAGAAGACACAACATCTGAGAAGTCGGAATCTTAGAGTTAATTTCAGAACTCTACAGCACTAGACCCTACCCATCTATTTAAATGCTACTTGAGCCTGCTCAATCCTTGATTTTACTTCAGTTTGACTATCCGCGCTGTTGGTTATTATGCTGCCTAGATATTTTATTTGGTTTACTTGCTTTAATAGTTTACCCCAACTGTTATTTTAGCTATGATTTTAGGTTGCTTGCTAATTACTAATACTTTGGTCATTTTTGCATTTAATCCGAGTCCGGCCATTGCGCATTTTTCGATGACTGCATCCAGTATTAGTTGTAAATCTTCCCGACTGGAGGCCAACAGTCTGCGTAGTGAAGGTTGTTTATGATTTTGCCATTTATAATAATGCCGGCTTGTATATCAGTTAGTGCTTTCCTAAATATTCTTTCAGAGTATACATTAAAGAGCAAGGGCGATAAGATGCAACCTTGTCCTACTCCACGTTTGATCTTTACTTCCGGTGTATCATGACCATCTATTCTAATCACCGAAGTTTGGTACCAATATAAATTTTCAATTATCCTAATATCCCTTTCGTCCAGTCCTATATGCTCTAAAGTCTTCATCAACTTTTGGCATACTTAGATTATTTCCTCTTGTGTTGTACCACAATCTCTTCTTCTTTTTCTTAGTCCAACATTGAGAACGACGTGAAGTGATCACAAGTTAATGTCAGGTGTTATTACTCAGAACTGTTATTACTCAGAACTCTTCTTACAGCCTCTCGCCATCTCCCACGGTCAGCAGCAGTTCTAATGGCTTCTACTAGTGGACGCTTGGTTACTTTTGATACAATGTCTCTCCATATAGATGGGGAGCATCCGTGTTTCCTTTTGCCAAGGGGTTTGCCCTGGACAATCAGTCTCTCAATGTTGTCGTGACGAGTTATATGTCCGAAGAAGTTCAGTATTCGCGCTGATGTCAAGCTACTGATACGGTTTGATGGTCCAATCTCGTTTAGCACTGACACATTGGTGCGATGTGCCGTCCACGGAATTATTAGCATTCTTCGCCATACCCACATTTCAAAGGCGTCGAGTCGACGCCTGTCGGCTGCCTTTATAACCCATGTCTCGGAAGCGTACCAGAAAATGGAGAACACTAGGGCATGGACCAGTGATTTTTTAGTATTGATGGATGTATACCGATATATCGGATATATGTATTGTACCACAATATTAATTCTTAAATATTTATTATGATAATTTGTGAAAGATAAATGATTGCTTGTTCTTTAATTATGTATTGTTACAACAAAAGTAAATACCCGTTTTCAATAAAACTTTAAATCACATAAAATTTTCGCAAATAACTGGCAACGTGTATGTAAAATAATAAACGTTAATTTTTTAGTTAGTTGCCATCAAATATTTTTATAAAACTGTACATATATATTTAAAAAAGATTTGGAATAAGCTGAATATAACATTAAATCACAGTCTGTAAAGTTTAACAGGAGTGCTCCTGGCCATAGAAATTGTTTCTTCTTCAGCTTAATTTCTCTTGTAGAAATTTCCAAGAAGCTGCAAGTATAAAAATATTGTTCAAGTTATTTAGTAAGCGATAAATATAATCTTTCGCTAATAAAACCGGTAAGTTGATAAAATCGCTGAGATTTAGACACTCTTCTCACAAGTTACGTGCCATTCTTTTTAATAGATACTCAACAATGATTCGGTAAATTTTCCCACCATATAACGTTTCCTCTATTCTCTGCAGACCAAAAAGGGAAAGCCAAATTAATCTTTATTTATTGCTGACATGATAGAGATCAAAACATTTTGCGCATGTTTAATAATTTATAATGAAACTATTATAACATTTCGTTTTGGTTATTAATTACTAGTCACACAAAAGAGACGCCGAACGGTATCTTTTGAGAGTTATATTCTGCCTTTGTTATTTTAAGAATCAATCCTTGTAAACTTTTTATTATGATCATTATCTTACGATATCAATATTATTTTTTTGACACAATTGCGATCACTTATTACGTAAAGTTTTAAAAATAAAATAGGCTTAATTATAAGTGCT
Organism: Agelastica alni; assembly: GCA_950111635.1. Lineage (NCBI taxonomy): Eukaryota > Metazoa > Arthropoda > Insecta > Coleoptera > Chrysomelidae > Agelastica > Agelastica alni. The sequence continues at coordinate 54,306,134 of OX467712.1, read as the reverse complement.
GACTAAAGGTATTTATAAATTAACATTAGTTCGTGCTATTGGGATTTTGTCAATTTTACGTGAATATTTTCCTTCGATTTTTTACAATTTAAGTAAAGACTTAATTTGGCTACAATGCCTCCCGCACTATTTCGATTAACTTTTCGACAATAATGTCTGTTTAATTTTATACTGGTCGTGATTCTATCAGAAATAAATTTAGTGAAGGTCGACCTAATTCAGAGCACACCATGATTTTATGATTTACCGTGAGACAGATAAATCCTTGATTACATTCTTCGGCAGTACATCGATTTTGCATTGATAATTAGTACGTAAAAAATAAAATTATATCTTGTTTACATTACATTACAATCTTGCGGTTGTGCCTTTAGTATCGGCGCCTATGTCACCTAGATCTTTTGATCTTCAGGGCATCAGAATTCCAGTCCGCTGATTTTGGCAAACCTTGGAATTTTTGTTTGCCCTGTCTCTTTTAGATCGCTTGGATCCATAATCATACGGCCCCAGGTTTGATACCTGTACCCCGCTAGCATCGGGAAGAGACACAGAATGTGTATACAGCTCTCCTTCTCCTCTCCGCATAGTCGGCAAATTTTCTCGGCCACCAGCTTAAGTTTGAAGAGGTGCGCCCTTAGTGCGATGTGTGCAGTGAGCAGGCCAAGCATGCTGCTTAGTCTACTCCGGTCCATTGTCCAGAGTCCGTCAGCCCTCTTCTGGAGAGGTCTTTTCATCAGCTGTATTGATGTTCTGCAGCCAGAATTTGCATTTTACTGAGCAATATGTTCTTATTTAAGGATTAATTGTAATAAATGTTTTACTTTGGCAATTGGCAATCCGACCAACTGACTTCTTGGTTCCACCAGGGTTCCATTTCTTGCTAGCTCATTGGCTACCTCGTTGCCGATTATCCCTGTGTGCCCAGGAACCCATGTAAGAGTGACCACTGATGATGTTGTGGTGTTACTCACGAGGGCCCCAATGACCGGGCGACTGTCAGTGAGAATATCAATCTCACTGTTGGTCACTCAATTTTCTGTCAGGTACGTAGCGCACCTGAGTATAGCATAGACCTCAGCCTGAAAGACCGAGGCGTATTTCCCCAGTGGTATGCTTTCCCTGTGATTGCAGAATGCTCCAAACAAACCTGCCACCTAGCGTCCCTGGTACTCTGATCCATCAGTGTACCATCGTTTCACTCCTGAGCTGGTCAATGGTGTTTTCTTTAACCAGTCTTTTCTGGTTGGTATTTTTGTTTTATAGTTTTTCCCTATCATGGTCTTTTTCGGAATTTTGTCCGATTTTATTGTGAAGGGGTGATTGTGGAGGGCCTCGATCTTGGTGTGACCAATCCCGTTGATCCTCCATCCCCCCTGGCACTTTAGTATCTTTTATAAATGGTTATAAAAAAATGCTCTAAAACGGGCATTATTAACAGTGGGCCGCGTTAAGTATTTAGGGGTCCGGAAAAATATATTAGTTTTTTTTTAAGTTTTGAAATCTCTACAAATAAAAAAAATTAAGTTATACACATGTTTTACATATGTAAGAGGTAGATGAATTTAATAACACTACAATACCTAATACTGTGTACGGCAACATTCCATAAATTGTCTCCCCGCTACCTGAAAATTAAAAACAAAAGTGACAATATTTTTAAATGATGAAAAATCAAATCTGTCATTTATTTCGATGACAACAATTGGGTTATAAAACTTTCTTACTTGACATACATCTTTTTATTCTAAACCAACTAAATTTATAGATGCAAGGATATCAACAACAATTTTTTTATGCGAGATAATAATAATAATTATGTACTCAAGAAGAATGTTCTAATGAATCCAAGGTACATTTTTACGACAGCAGTTTCAATTTAAATTTTCTGTTACAGAAACAGAATGCAATGATGCAGATCTCAAACTTGGTGACTTTTCAGTAATCAGGGTATATGGTAAAACAAAATCCGTTTACAGATTTTATGTAATTAAAGTTACATTTCCTGCGGATAATGAATATGATATATAAGTAAAAACCCTGGATAACATCGAAAATCCTGGATCTTATGGAAGAGAGAAGAAAGAGCAAGGGCAAAGTGGCGGAATATAAGGCACTACATAAAATAGTACAAAAACGAATAAAAGAAGCCAAAGAGGAATATCTAGTGACACAATGCGAGGAAATAGAATTACTAGAAAGGAAATTTGATAGCTTTCACACGCATAAAAAGATAAAGGAGATGGCTGGTTGCAACAAAATTAAAACTGCTAGTAGCATAATTAAGAATACAGACGGTCGTATAATTACTGACGTGGAAGACAAGCTAAGGAGGTGGAAAATATACCTTTCGGAACTATTCTACGACGAAAGACCTCCAAGGCCGGTCTTAGAATCAAGCAAAGTACACTTAAAAATATTAAGATCAGAAATAGAATATACTTTGGAAACTATGAAACACGGCAAAGCAGCTGGTCCTGATCAAATACCCATAGAACTTGTCAAACTCTTTGATCACGATGTGATAGGTATTCTTCTGGGCCTCTTTAACAACATTTATGATAGTGGAGAAATCCCCAAGCAATGGCTACTTTTGTACTTATACCTAATGAACCAAACCCAAGAGAAAACTCAGACTACCGGACCATTGCACTCATAAGTCACACCTTAAAGCTGTTTTTAAAGATCATCCATGAAAGAATATACAGAAAACTTGAGGAGAACATGAGCAACAAGCAGTTTGGATTCCGCGAAGGACTTGGAACAAGAGAGGCACTCTTTGGGATAAACGTTCTTTTCCAGCGCTGTCTCGATATGAACCAAGATGTGTTTGCATGTTACATCGATTTTGAGAAAAATTTTGACCAAGTGAAATATGACAAATTACATCAGCTACTCGTCAGTAAAAACATTGATTAGGGCGATGTGAGATTAATTAACAACCTATACTGGGGCTAAAGAGCGAATACAAAGGTAGAAAACTAGCCAACAGAGGAAATGAAAATCCGTCGTGGTGTAAGACAAAGATGCATCCTATCGCCATTACTATTTAACCTGTACAGCAAAGCCATTTTTAAAAAAACCTTGCAAGACGAATCGGTAGGGATAGTTATTAACGGAGAAGTTATAAATAATATGCGATATGCTGATGTTAACGAGCAATCAAAGAAACATACAACATCTTCTAGAGAAATTAAATGAATAATGTAACGAATACGGTCTAAAGATAAATCTTAAGAAAACCAAGTTAATGGTAGTTACAAAGTTCCCCCAAAATCACAACCATGTAAACGTGTTAGTAGCAGACATCTTATTAGAGAATGTGCAGTCATACAAATATCTGGGAGCCTGGATAAAACAATCAGGTGACCAAACAATGGAAATAAGAACAAGAATAAAGATAGCTAGGTCAACATTTACGAAAATGAAAAAGTTGTTCACCAGTCGAGATATCAAGATTGGACTTGGGATGAGGATGCTGCGTTGTTACGTGTTTTCCACGCTTTTGTATGGAGTGGAGGCATGGACTCTTCAGAAGAATCAAACAGACAAACTACAAGCCTTCGAGATGTGGTGCTACCGTAGAATGTGGCGTATTTCCTGGACAGAAAAGATCTCTAATATGGAAATCCTAAATCGGATGAATAAGGAATGTGAAGTCATTAACACCATAAAAAAGAGAAAGCTTTAATATCTAGGTCATATACTGAGAGGACCCAAATACGCACTTCTCCAGCTGATAGTTCAGGGAAAGATTTTGTGGAAGGAGAAATATTGGAAGACGCCGTGTGTCTTGGCTTAAAAACCTAAGGGACTGGTTTAATTGTAGCAATGTTGAACTCTTCCGAGCTGCAGTCAATAAGGTCCGGATAGCTGTGATGATAGCAAACCTCTGATAGGAGATGCACTATAATAAGAAGAATAAATATGAAGGTTTATTCTGTAAGCAAGCTTCCCAAACCCAAAAATTTGCAGAAACAACGAAGAAGGCATATTTTTGCAAGAAAGACATGGTTCTTGTTTGTTTTTAAAGTGGAAACGCAACTTAGTGTAGGTTTTTGCCTTTTTTTGTAGCGCAATTACTCGCAATCGTACTTTTCTGGAAAATTAGTAAACTGATTTATCACTGTAGCAATGATATTACTACACTTTTTAATATCATAGCATTAAAGGGTTTCAAATATCCTCCCCAAATATTTTGTGAAAATAACTTTAATATTTTTGCCGAAATTTAAAAAAAAACACGCCTCTTCACCTCTTCACTAAAATATTTAGGTAATCTTTCTTTTAAAAAAATTTACTACATAGAAAGGATATTTAGTAATTAGAAAGCATCTGCAAACTTGTAATATTTTTGTTGTTTATCTGTTTACCTGTTTCAAATGTTCACGATGTGGAATAACAAATCAATTGTTGTAAAACTCGTCTGCAATTCATTTCCAGAGAAATAGAAATTCTTATACGGCATCACATTTAGATGGTTAACTTTTACACAAAAATGTAGTGTAGCCAAATTTAATACTGACATGTGTTTAATATTAAAATTCAACACTCGTTTTAAAGTAAACATATGTGCGCTAGCAGTTGTTAATAGTACTCTTTCAAAAAAAAACCGTTGATGTTTAACTCTCGAAGGTGAACGTTTAAGTTGTCTCAAAAGTTTATAAGAAATAAAATACATACTTTTAATCTCAATATAAAATACACTATTGTAAAAAAATTAAGTATAGTAATCTCGTAATCTCGATCAGTTGACTGTCGTAAGTGTTAAATAAAAATATCTATTTCTCGCATGCCAAAAAGTGCTCTTTTTGGACTCAAAATAATAATTGACTTAGTCTTTTCCTATTGTTCGTTGTTAGGTTTTTATTTTTGTAACATTAAAAAAAAAAGATAAAAATAAGTTGTTTTATTGGAACTGTGATCCAAAATACAAAATAAAAAAAATGCAAAGAATTAATCTATACAGTGAACTAGCTAAACCTATGTAGATATGAAAACCCCTTCGATTGATCGAGGATAGCAAAACCCTCTCTCCATTATCAATGAACTACGTTTCATTTTAATATTTATTTGTAGAACAAAATACAGTCGTTATTGCGTTGCTATGGTAATGATAACAACTCTCCGGCCTAGTCCGGGAATTACTACTTACCAAGTAGGTCGAAAAAGTGGTACTTTCTCAAATAAAAAGCGTCCGAGAAGTGGGTACCGTTTACTGAGCAATTACAACAAAATTACTGCTTTTTTTTTTAGTTATATTGGACAGGTCGCAATTATTGTTTTGTAAGTTTAAAGAACAGGTAATGCAGAATACTAAATAACAATTTATTTTCCAAAAGTCAGCGATAAAATTAGGAAAACAATCGAGAACGTCATCCATCACCATAATAATGTCAGATCTTATACAGTAACTACGTACAAAAGAAGAAAATAATATAATTTTATTAAATCTTTGTAAAAATTCACCAGAATTATCGTTTAACAACTTATTTGTGCTTTTAAATCCCAAATAAAAAAATGCTTGCACACCGATTTTTATCATGTAAAAAATTTGTTGACACCTTCATATTTTTATGGTAAATAATCTACAAAGACAATGTCTAACAACACAATAAGTATGTCAATGTTTAAATTGATAGTATTGATAAAAAATACTGCAAGCTTTGTTTTGGAATACTTAAAAGAGTAATCGATATTATAGAAGTAAGTATACAATCTTCGCAAAAATAAACCAAGACATTTAATTACCATTTTATAAGGAATACCTTCTTTAAAATGACAAATATAAGTAACTAGCGGACCCGTATATTTTATGGTTATATCTTTTTATATGCGAAAAATCTTAAAAAAAATTAAATTTTCTTCAAAACAATAAAAAAATCAATTCCACAAACCCGTTGTAGTGCCACCTACCGGGCCCAATTTTAAATCTAAACCATTCAGGGACCCACTCAAACACAAACACATTTTTCCAGCCATTTAGAAGGAGTTCTGTGACGTTCACATGAACAAAAGAATTATATACAGGGTGATTCATAAATATTAGGACAAAGGATAAGGGCGGGTGATTTGGACCAAAATATTACGTTAGGACCAAATATGCCTTTATAAAATATTGTTGTGGAAAAAGATACAAAGCGATAAAATTAAAATTTTGTTTTTATTTATTAATTTTTTAACTTTAGACAAGTAATATTATTTTGTTTTATTTTACATTTTGTTATAGGGGGCGCCATGTAAATGATCTTCTTTTTCTTATTCGGTCACCTGTTTTGGGTATCTTGCCATCTTGATCTGTGATCTGTGAGATCTTTCCATATCCGCCTGTCTTCCGCGGCTTTAAAACATTCGTTGAGTGTTACTCCGGTTTCCCTGACAATGTGGTCCACATATCTGATTGGTGATCTACCTCGGCTTCTCGTTCCTTGTACCTTCCCCTGGACGATGAGTTTTTCCAGTCCGTTTCTTCGGACGATATGTCCGAAAAAGGATGTTATTCGCTCAGAGACGATAGTGCGGAGTATTTTTTTGATCTTCAATTGGTTTAAAATCGATTCGTTTATTATTATTTGTGTCCATGATACGCGTAATATCTTTCGCCAACAGCACATTTCAAAAGCATCGATAGTGTGTTTATCCGTTTCCTTGAGTGCCCAGCACTCTGATGCATTTGAGAAGACTGAGAATACTAAAGTTTTAACGAGTCTGGTCTTGGTGGATAGGGTTATGTCATGACTCTTCCAGATCTTAGTAAGCCTTGCCTTGGCTTCTTTTGCAACTGCTGACGCCTTTTAATTTCCGATGTGCATCCCCCTAAATTCGTTATAACACACGAATTGATTAACCGCAGCTATACCATTTATTTCCTTGGTTTCTGGCCTGTTGTTTCTTGGCCGGTCGATAATCATTATTTTTATCTTTGATCTCTTAATAGTTAACCCTGGCTTCTGACCAGCCATGAATGATACCTGATGATAAAAACGACTGGTTACTTTTTTGACGAAACTTTTTAGTAATTTTTATTAAAAAATATGACGCAGACATCATTTTTACGTAAAATTGATGCTTTCATCCGTTTTCGTTAAAAAAGCAATAGAACAATTCAGAGTCTCAAAAGGGGATTTCAAGTAGTACACAGAAAACAAAAAAACTTGTAACGTAAGGCTTCTATTTCGACGAAAAAGCAGAATTAAAAACAATAGTATTTTGCAAAAAAAAAAAAATAATTTTCATTTAAATTTGGAAGCAGAACATATGGCCCTAGTAGTTGATCGCCTTTGATGCCACACCATACATTAAATTTAAACTCATGCTAAAAATGTTTAACTTTAATAGTATGCGGGTTTTCTTCTTCCCAGTAATGGCTGTTTCACCAATTAAAAACTCATCGTCTGGTAAAAGTTGCTTCATCGGTAAACATAATATTCCTAATAAAATTTCGGTCATCTTTTTGAGAATACGTAGTTAATTATTATAAGATTTAGACAAAGCATCTACTGTACTTTTACATGAAAGCATTTGTATTCGTCGATAAAGCGCATTACCAATATTGGTTGAACCATTTATCACTTATTAAGTATTAAAAGAAAAAGATTTCTAATATTAAATTGGTCCCAATAATCCGTAGAGAAATAATTTTAATTTTATTAGTTGTTTACCGGTATCGTAGCATATACTCGTATATTTGAAAGAATTGGTAAAGTAAATACTTTCTTTTTTAAATTAAAGCGGTACCTAACATGGTTATAAATGTGTCTGTCGGATTTGCGGATCTTTCTAAATAATGTTTTATCGACAATAAATTATTGGGATGTCCTTGTAAGGATAGCAAGGAAAATGGCATGGCTTAAATGTCAAGGTGCATTTTCAAGTGTATTAAATTTAGCAGAAGCCAATCGTTATTTACGGTATAATCATTCTAAAGTTAATTGCAATATCCAAATCGAATGTCAAAATTAATGATTTCGTTTAAGTTTACTAAACGTGAAATAAAATTCCCATGATTATCAAGTTGATTAAGTAATAGAAAAACGTTTTAATAATTTTAATTGCCTAAAATCCATTAAGCAAATTATTATTGGTATTTTGTAATATGTCTAGTCTTATTTTGATACTAGTTATAACTAAGTCACAACTTTTATATAATGAACGATTTATTTATTCTTGGAAAACTTATAGTTCATACAAATTTTGGGATACACACATTTTGCATATAAACACATAGAAATTATGTAAAGATGCTCCTATTTTAAACTGAATAAATTTTTTTAGTAGACAAATTAAAACAAATCAATTTTAACAAAGTTTACTCAAACCAAAACCTTGTTTATTTTTTAAAGGATATTTTTTGACGAAAAAATGGTAATCTTAAAAATAACCTAAAATATTCAAACGTAAAATTTAAATTCAATTTCATTTTAAAGTAAAATTAATTAATCAAAGTTTTGTACTCTGCGATTATTTATAATAGCTCTATATCATCTTTGCATACGTACATATAGTCACGCCTTTTTCCCGTGGTGTAGACATCTTTTCACTAGCCACAGTTCTTACACACATCTTTTGCTTCCTCTACATGCTTGTCGGTTGTTGGTACTTTTGACCTGGCCTTACTTCAAAACAATTTCGATCTGATTGAGATACGTTCACCTATGTCGATCTCTACCGACTTGCTTATTTACTCTCGCCTTATCAATATGTTCTGTTTTTTTTCCTCTCTACGTGTCTGAAATTTATCTATATTTGTTACATCTTCTTTATACCCCAGCGTTTACTTACCACACTATTCCTCACTTTTACATCAGAGTCACTTCAGCTACACTTCTCAGACTACTCATCTCCACAACATCAATCTTACTTTCATGGTTCTTCTGACACCCTACATACACTACCATACATAAGAGTAGGGACCAGCACAGCAAGTTGTGCTTTCTTGGCACGTTTTAGCTGCTCATATAGTTAAGCAGCACCCCATTCATTTGTTTCCCTGCCAACACCCTTCGCTTCATATCACAATCATACTTTTTGTCTCTCGTAAACTTTAAACCGTATTATTTAAACTCTTCCACTTGTTTTACTATTTCTCCTTTAATCAGCAAATTTTTAACAATCTTCTATGTATAACACTTTTTTCAATGTGAAACCAATCTGTGTAAGCTCAGCTCCGTTTATCCTGACATAATTAGTGGAATCCTCGTAACGTGATTTGAGCGCTTGTATTAAACTACCGCTCACCCCATAAATAGACAATATCCACCACAATTCATTCTCCACCACACTGTCATAGGTCTTTTTCAAGTCTACGATTTGAGCACTTGTATTAAACTACCGCTCATCCCATAAATAGACAATATCCACCACAATTCATTCTCCACCACACTGCCATAGGCCTTTTTCAAGTCTACGAAAGCTTAGTAGACCCTTAGACTTTTATCCAAGAATTTTTCGTTTGCAGTTTTAATTTTTTATTTATAAAAATAACAAATATAGAAATTTTTCATAACAATATTATACTTTGTTAGTTATTCCATACTCGTTTGGACATTTATGAGCATAGTTTCTTTTATGCACCTGCATTATAATAATTAAAAAAAACTACCTAACTACTAATTTACGCTGTGGAGACCAGACCAGATAATCCTTAAACCATGCAAAAGCTGCGTACGGTAGAAATGAAAACAATAAGAACTATCAAAGGAAAAACGTTGCAGGATTGAGTCAGAAGCGAAGAACTAAGACAGAAAAACGAAAAACAGGACGTCACTAAATGGATTAGAACAGGAAGAAAGTTCTGGAACAAGCATGTAAACAAGATGGTAGACAATAGGTTGGTAAAAAACGCTAAAACCAACATACCAGAAGGAAATAGATCACTAGAAAGACCACCAAAGAGATGAAGGAAGTGTTGGACATCGTCATCAGGAGAGGCTCTATTGGAACAAACAGGCATTCACCTACCATGTAATAAACTCAAAGAAGAAGAAGGAAAAAACCTGATCCATGCATCCTCTTACTTTTCTAAATCATGCTTGCACATCCCATATTTTATTTGTCACACTTTTAATTAATACCTTTGCATACAGTTTGCCAACCTCTTTACATGGATATGATCCATTTATACATTTCTTATTGTGGTATAGCTATCCATAATTCCTACAAAGTATTAAATAATTGTTGGTGGTTCTGAAGATGTTTGCAACAGTCTTTGTTAAAGAATGTCCCATTTATACTTCATTGAATTTAAGTCCGATGATGGGGAAGGCCAAGGCAATGCTTCAATACAGTTATCATTAAGAAATATTGCCATTGTTCCGCAATATATGTTCGTGCATTATCATGGATAAGAGCAAAATTTTTTTTCAAAGACTGCGGCATATAAAAACAACATCAGTTAAAGTATTTCATCAATGTACCTACCTACTGGCAATTAACATTTTACAGCATAATGAGATCGGACCTTCTTTACTCTCTAACAAATCTTAAGTAAGGATATATCCTAAATCTTGACTCATCTAAAAAACAAATAGAATTGGATTGGAAATTTTGCCATAACACTTGCTTCCCTGTCAAATCTAAACGAGCGGCGCCTCTCGATTTCTCGATCTTAAGTGAGGTTTGCGTAAATCATATATGATGGTCCTGGAAGAAACTTGTGTTTCATGTGTTTGCAACAGTTGTATCTGTACCGTTACCATAGGGTTAATTCTTGTAGCTTATTGCAAAAAACGATCTTTATTATGAGTTGTAGATCTCGTACATTCTTATAATATGTCCAGTTTCTTCATAAAGTAAATTCATGCATAAAGTTTTGCTTTAAAATGTGCCAAATATTCGCGTTACATCTGTTTGTCAAGCGTCATTTTTTTGCATATAAATGGCTCCGACCATTTGTTCGCGGTTTAATGGTGTCTTTCCAGACTATGTAAAATACTATGGCTAATACTGTAGCTAATAACGAAGTACTTAGACGTATGGAAAGAAAAAGGGAACTACTTACTACAATAAACCAAAGAAAGACCGCTTATCTAGGTCACATTTACCGTAATAACAAGTATAATATCCTGAAATTGAAAATCGAAGGTAAAATTGAAGCACGTAGACCTGGTCGCAGACAACATTAGTGGCTAAAAAATATACGCGATTAGACTGGTATGAACACATCAGCTTTGATTTATGCAGCCAAGGATCGCAATAAGTAGTGTGAGAGTTAAAAATACAATATATTTAATGAACCAATATTTAAATACAATTTAATACCCCCAGTATTTTTAACCAATTTAAGGCTGTAAACACCGTATCAAAAATGGTAAACTCATTTTTGGGAAAGTAACAATACTAATTTTTACGTGAAATCCCACATTTATTTTAACAAATTAACTAAGAAATATCTCTTTTTTTTATTTTTTATTATTACTTTGTTAAGTAAATTCTTAGTAACGTAAAAGTAAATTTTGGAAAAGTTATTAAACAGCTCAAACTTGTGTACAAATTTTTTGGTAAGAAAAATATTTTATAAAAATTCATACTTAACCATTAAACAACAATAACAATAATACTAAAATAATTTATGAGACTATAACCACTACATCCATAAAAAAATAATGAAACAAGTTTAGTTAAATGATTTGCAATTCAAAGAGTTCATGATATGCTTGAAAAAATAGAGCATAAAAGATAATGGTTCGGCAATTGGGAACTAGGAAATTAATTCCACTTAAGTCTGGAGAAACAAGTTAATGGATTAAATAATTTAATTTAAACAATACGTTGTTAGATCCGTCAGTTTAAAGTAATATTATGTATTTTAATTTGTAAAAATGACCTCGAACTTTAAATATTGAGCAATTTTTACATAAATGTACAAAAATACAAGATTATTCCATTTGTCAAATAGTTTTTTTTTAAGAATAGGAAAAAACAGTTTAAACAGGATATTTTTTAAATTTTTTGGTTTTCTAGTTTAAATATTTCTTTTAATATTTTTCGGACAACGGATACATTTCTAATATTTTAAGGTAGCAAACGTATCAAGTAATTTTTTTTAAATTTAAATTGGTAATGTATCTTATAGGATATATAATATTCAAAAATAATTATTCACATCCAGCAATAACCAAGACTCATCTTCTGCAGCTTAATAACCGAGTAAAAAAATAAATTAATAATGAAAGGAACACTCCAAACAACCACATTTCATCTTCATGGGAATCGGACTTTGAGTGACTATTGAACTAAATTTATTACCGGTGGCGTATTCTATAACAGTTACTAAATATTTATCCATTAGAAAATACATTCAAATTAAAAAAAAAACAACATATATTTTCAAGATTATTAGGGGTTGTTATTTTTGCCAGTAAAAAATAAAAAAAATGTGATTCCAAATCTATCAATGTACAAAAAAATTAAAAAATGTTTGTATGTATGTATGTCCTTCAAAAACTTCCAAACGGCTGGACCTATTGGGATAAAAATTTTCAGATATTGTTTCATACAAACCAGGGGTGGTTTAAGTGAAAAAAAACTTTACATTGATAAGTGGTGGAAGAGGGATGAAATATAAAAACTATTAGAAACGCTGATATTAGTGTCACATTCATTGTTTTTGTGGTGGCTAAATTTGATGGTAACATTCCCAGATTTATTAGTACCCCTAAGATAGGGGTAGGTAGGAGATGAAATATAAAAACTGTAAAAACACCGATATTAGTGTCAAATTCAAAGTTTTTAAGGTCAAAATTGAGGAGCGACAAGCCAAACACGAAAGCTTTAACATAACAAAAAGATCAAAGAACTTGCCGGCACCAGCAAACAAAAGCGACTTAATATATTATATAACAACGGAAAAATAGTCACAGAAATAAAAAAAAAGCTAAAAATATGAAAGAACTACATTACACAGCTATTCGAAGATGAGAGACGGCACACGAATCTTGAAAATACAGAAGAGGAGTTGGGCCCGGACATAATTAAGGATGAAGTAATATATGCACTGGGTATTTTTTTTTTTTTTTTTTTTTTATGTTCTGGTTCCCACGAAAAGGGATATCCTGTAATGTTCAGAGAACATCGTGGGAACCAAGGGAAAGAAGGTAGGAGTTGGTGTTCTTCTTAAATTTCTGGAGGTTGTATGCCTCGGGGAACACCTCCCTAGGCAATGAGTTCCAAAGCCTCGCAATTCGTTGGATGAATGAGTCTTTGGAAAGTGATGTTCTGCAGGTCTCCAAAGTGACCACGAACGGGTGTGAAGACTGAACTTGACGGGTTAATCTCGAAGAGACTGCCAATGGAGGAACGATTGTTGATATTTCAGAAGAGCATCGCCCATGAAAATATCTATAAAATAGAGACAAATCGCCAACTTTTCTACGGTGTTCCAGACAAGTGAGCGAGTTTGTAAGCGAGGCATCACCGACGAGACGAATTGCCCTTTTTTGGACAGAATCCAGTAGCTTCAGGATATGTTTAGGTGCTGCACTCCAAATATGGGAACAGTACTCCAGTACAGGTCGGATCTGTGCCTTATAGATCATAAGCAGCTGACTGGAGGTGAAATAGCTCTTGGCACGAAACAAAAAACCAAGTTTTTGGGATGCACTTTTGGCAATGGACCTCACGTGATTTTCCCAGGAAAGGTTATTGCTGATAGTAATACCAAGCATCGATATGGATGACTTCAGTGGTATGGTTACTCCTGACAAAGTTATGTTAGGCACAGTGAGATCGGCTTTTCTAGAGAAAAGACATGCTTGTGTTTTGTTTGCATTGAATTCTACCAAGTTATTGGATCCCCATTCGAGAATTGTTGCTAAGTCCATATTTATATTGTTAACATTTCTTCCTCGTTCATTTCTGGTTTCACGGGCTGATATAGGGGCCCTGGAAGAGAATGCGGTATGGAGGGTACTATCATCGGCAAAGCTGTGTACGGGACATGAAGTTGCTTTCAACAGGTCGTTGATGTGAAGTAAAAATAGTGTTGGTGCTAGAATGGATCCTTGCGGAACACCAGCATTTATGAGTAGAGTGTCAGATGAAACTCCATCGACCCCTACATGGAGAGACCTGTTTGAGAGAAAACTAGCAAGCAGAGAACACAGCTGAGGGGGCAAACCATAAGATGGAAGCTTGGCGAGGAGTCCCTGGTGCCAAACTCGATCGAACGCCTTGGAGATATCTAATGCCACAGCTAAAGTTTCTCCATACTTTTCAATAGATAGCTGCCATATATGTGAGACGTATGCGAGCAGGTCACCAGTTGATCTCTGATGGCGGAAGCCATATTGCCTATCATTGATAATTCCTGAGTCTTCCAGATATATTATGAGCTCGATGTTGATGGCTTTTTCCATGACCTTTGAAATAATAGATAGCAGTGCGATAGGTCTGTAGTTGCTAGGTAGGGTCTTTTTGCCTTTTTTAGGGACTGGCTGTACTCTTGCAATTTTCCAATTGGACGGAAATACTCCCAAATTGTAAGAGTGGTTGAACAACTTGCAAAGAACAGGTGTTAGTTCAGGGGCACATTTCTTGAGAACAATCGGCGGGATTCCGTCAGATCCACAGGCTTTGTTGGTGTTGAGACCCAGCAAAATCTTTCTGATAGTACGTTGGCGAAATAGTACGTTGGGTATGCTCAAGAACGGAAAAGCTGCAGGCCCGGACCAACTGCCAGCGGAAATTCTTAAACTGAGAGAGGCGGACCGGATTCATGTTTTGGTAGAAGAAACCAATACCATATATAGAACAGGAATAATACCAAATGAGTGGTTGCTATCAACTTTTATAACCCTTCCAAAAAAGAAAAAATGCTAGGCATTGCTTTGACTACCGCACAATACGCCTAATGGTTCATACATTAAAAGTACTGTTGAAGGTCCATAATAGAATATTCAGTAAACTGGATGTAGATATCAGCGATACTCAATTTAGATTCCGTAAAGGCCTAGGAACAAGGTAATTGCACTATTTTTACTAAATGTCCTATAACAAAGATGCCTAGACATAAATCAAGACATATACGCCTGCTTTATAGACAACAATAAAGCATTTGATAAAGTTAGACATGACCAACTCATAGAAATATTAATCAAGAGCAGGATAGAGTGGCAAATAAAACTGCCAAATTTATTAAGCGACTATTCAACCCAAGATATTTTTAATGTCGACGAAACTGCTCTTTATTTTCAAACCCTACCAAGTAAAACTTTTACATTTCGCAATTAAAAGTGCACTGGTGTTAAATCTGCTAAGGAAAGACTGACAGTATATTGTGTGCAAAATCTAGATGGGAAAAAAGAAAAACATTTGGTGATTAAAGTAAAAATACTCGATGTTTTAAAGGCTTTTATATTGATAAACTGCCAGTCGACTGGTACTATAAAGGGAAGGCTTGTATGACCAGAGATATCATAATAGATTGGCTGCACAAATTTGATAAAAAAATGCAACGTCAAAAAAGAAAAATTATCTTGTTCTTAGACAACGCAACATCCCATTCGGATGCTCAGCTATCCAACATATCGTTAATGTTTTTGCCACCTGATACTACAGCAAGTTGTCAACCGCTAGACAAAGGAATAATAAAAAAATTTAAATCCCCACATAAAAAGTTTTTGATGAGAAGAATGTTATTGTCTATAGAATGTTCTTTATCAATGGTTGAACTGGACAAGTCCATAACCTTAATTAACCTTAATTTAAATAGTAGCAGCATAAAAAAACCTTTTAACCAAAACAATTTAAAAGTGTTTCATTGGGTGCGGTTTTTTAAGAAACTGTAGTTATGCGGAAGAAATTAAGGAAATCTAGAGCTACAGGTCCTGGAATACGATTTACCATTACCTTTTGCGAAAGTAATGGAGTTGACCATTTTATATACTACGCGGAGATTGAGTAAACTAATACTTAGCTAGTTGTGTTGATGATTTTAAAGAACAGGTGCCAATATTTCCGACAATGAGAATGTCGATGAAATTACTACCACAGCTGCGAGTAATATAAATGATGCTTACCTAAAATTATGAGGCTTAAAATTATTTTTCATATTTGTATAAAGGTGATGCAAAGGTAAGTCAAAAAATATTGGATGTAATTCTGAATGTTGAGTCAGAAATTGTCAAAAATAATATCCAAAACAAAACCAAACCAAAATTGATAATTTTTTTAAGAAGTAATACAACCCACCCTCTCTACATAAATATTTTATTTGTGTATGTGGATAAACAAAAATGTATAATAATTAAAGATCAAGCAAATAGAAACCTCCTTTTTAAATAAAGTAAAGAATAGTGCGATAAGGGAACGCTGTGGTGTGAAAAAAGATGTGGTTACAAAGAAAGATAAAGGAGTGCTAAGATGATATAGACACGTAAAAAGAATAGATGAAGGAAGGTTGACGAAACAGATTTATAAAGCAAGTATTAATGGGCAAGTCGGTAGAGGTCGACCTCGGCGAATATATGTCAGATCGACATTGTTTTGAAAAAAGGCCAGGTCAAAAGTATCAAAAACCACGAGCATTTATGAGAGCACTGATGAAAGTAGAAGAAGCGAAAGAGTTGTGTAAGAAACGTAGCAAGTGTTTTTTCCCACACCTACGGGAAAAAGGCGTGACTATATGTATGTTTTCCGATTTAGCGACAACTCTACACAGCTGACAATCATTTTTCCCCGTTAATGTCCGTTATGAAGAAGTTTTACTGTACTATGCCAAAATTTTAAATTTTAAATAATGTATTTTATTTAAATATCACATAACATTTGTATGAAATTCTTGGTGAAACGGCTTATTTCATTTTCTAAATAATTGTCTACAATGTGGCTCGAACATGTTCAACCCATATCCACTATAATATAATAATAATTTATCGCACGCAATAATAATAATAGTATTTTACCAATTTAATAACCTGAATATTTTTATTCTCGACGCAACCAAGTACATTAATACAAGACGATACTTTCCATAAACACATATTTGTGATCTTTATTGTATTACAACTTGCCATATAACATAGATAATTGAGAAAGGTAAATGCTTTAAGGTGTAAGAAACTTATTTTGACCTAATTAAAAAAAAATATACAGAGTGGACTAAAAGTCTGGAAACGGACAATTATCTCGTAAATTGCTAGTCCATATTGTACAAAATTTGGGATAAGCCTATTTTGAGATACGGAGATTTCAGTTTTGACCTTTGCAATGTTGTCAGATTTGCCATTTCTCTAATATTATTGGTATGGGTGTATCACTTTGATCATGAATCCAAAAAACAAAGCAAAAAATGGCGGCATAAGGATTCCCCTCTCCCTCGAAAGTTTTGTGTTTCCCATCAGCTGGTAAGATCATGGATACAGTTTTTTGAAATTTTGCAGGTGTTATTTTTGCGCACCAAAACAGGTGAATATTATGCTAATTTAATACCAAAAGTACGCGAAGCGATTAGAGAGAGATAAAGAGGAAAATTGAGTGGAGGTGTGCTCTTTCACCAGGACAACGCTCCGGCCCACAAAAGTTGTGTTGCAATGGCTGCCATTCACAATGCGGGATTTAAAATTTTTAAACAACCTCTTTATTCTCCAGATTTGGTCCCAAGCGACTACCATCTATCCCCATAATTAAAAGAACCTTTTCGTGGAATCCACTTTGGTGATGATAACGAATTGATGTCGGCGGTAGATGAATGGCTGAAGACTAAAAGTTGTAAATGTTTTTCAAAAGGATTTGTAAAACTTTAACAATAATATACCAAATGTATAAACGTTGCAGGTGGCTATGTTAAAGAATAAATTAGTTTCATTATTCTTATGTGTTTGTTTCTATGTTAGGGTTAACAATTCGTAAAGTATCTTCGTATATATTATTACGAAGGAGAAGTTAATTTTTGAAATAGGAAATAGGTGAAGCAAAAATCACCAAAATCTCGGGATGGTTCCTGACATGCTAGCCACAAAAAAGTTCTTCAAGGTCTTTTTTCCGATGAGAGGGGAGAAATCCTTTTTCCAGAGACTGAATACGTAATGTACACTTTCTTCTTCTCATAGTGCCGTACTCGTTTAACGAATGTTGGCGATCATGCTGACAATTTTCACCTTGTTGACAGCCGCTCTGAACAGTCCTGATGTTGATTGACCAAACCACTGCCTCAAGTTTTTTAACCAAGGAATGCGTCTTCTGCTTGGTCCGCGTTTACCTTCTATCTTTCCTTGAAGTACCAAATGTAATATATTATATATTTCAGGGTGTCTCATTACGTGTCCAAAGTAGGGGAGTTTTCTGGTCTTTACTGTAATAATGACTTCTTTATCCTTTCCCATTCTTTTCATTACTTCGACATTGGGGACATGGTCAATCCAGCTTATTCTTAACATTCTTCTGTACGTCCATAGTAACAGGGCCTCAAGTTTTTTCATATTCTCTGTAAGTGTCTATGACTTAACTCCATACAGAAGAACAGAAAACACGTAACAGCGGACCATTCTCATTCTCAACGTTAAGTCAAGATCGCGTCCGCAGAGTATCTTTTTCATGCGTATAAAGGTGTTTCTCGCAATTTCAATTCCTCTTTTTATCTCATTTAAATGATCCCAGTCGTCGCTTAGTAGTTGTCCTAGATATACCATCTTCTCTGTTCTTTCCACTCGATTCTGTCCAATCCATAGCTGAGTGTTTATATTTCGTTTGCTGACAATCATAAACTTGGTTTTTGTGATGTTTAATTTAAGGCCGAACTGTTCGCATGAATGTACCACTCTATCAAGGACACTCTGCAGATCTTCTATGCTATTTGCCATAAACACCGTATCACTCGCGTATCTAATATTGTTCATTGCGATTCCGTTCACTTTAATTCCTTAAAGAGAAGTGTAGACAGTATACACCCCTGCCTTACACATCTTTTAACGACAATGTCTTCAGTAAAATCATTGTCCACCTTCGGGTTCGCTGTTTGACGCCAATATAGATTTGCTATGAAGTGTAGATCTTTATCATCAATGCCCGTTGTTTTCAGTATGTCCACCATCTTGTCATGTTGCACTTTGCCAAAAGCTTTTTTTCCAGGTATACGAAGCACATGAAAACGTCAGTGTTAACGTCTTGGCATCTTTGAATTAAAACCTGGATAGAAAAAAGTGCCTCTCTTGTGCTCAATCCTTTACGAAAGCCGAACTAACTATCTGCTATATGTTCGTCAATTTTCTTATATATTCTTTGGTGTATAATTCGCAGAAATATTTTGAGGACATGGCTTTTAAGAGAGATATGGTACGGTGGTCCTTACACTCCTTAGCATTATGTTTCTTGGGTATGGGGATAAACGTTGACCTCAACCAGTCAGAAGGAATAAATCCACCGTCATATATGTATTTAATATTTGTTTCAATAATTGAGTTGCATTTTTTCCCAGTATTTTTAGGATCTCTGACGGGATTTCATCAGGACCAGTAGCTTTTTTAATTTTTTCCAACTGTATAGCCTTTAATATTTCACTGATTGTTATTGTAGGCCCAGATATTTTTTCCTGTGCTTTATGTTCACCTTTCCTTTGATCTTCAAAAAGGTCCTGTTTATATTTCTTCAATCTGATTAATTTATCTTCTATTTTTAGAATTAGCTGTCCATCTTTATCTTTAATGTTTGTATTATGCTTTTTTGGTTTAAGTCCTACGATTTCTTTGATTTTCTTATCTTAATGAAAGTTATCGTGTCTTCTGTCGTATTCCTCTATTTTCTCACACTCCTGTGAGAAATACCGACTCTTAGCATTTCTAACTTTTCTTCTAATTTTAGCATTAATTTTTCTGTAGTTATGATTATCACCTTACACTTTCCACTGCCTTCTGTCTTCCATTAGTTTCAGGATCTCAACAGTCATCCAACTCTTCTTCTTGGTTGTTTTGACCGGCTTCAAATATGTGTTTATTGAATTTTTAATTGTTGTAGCGAAACTCTCATATTTTCTTTCTGCTGATAGATTATTTTTTTTGGATTGTTTCGATGTCCTTTTCTATTAGATTCATCACATTATCCCGAATTGTGGGATTAGATAATTTATCAAGATCTAGTTTAACGCGATATCTATGTTTAGGGAGTCTTTTAAACCGACACAAAATATTTGCCATCAATAGTCGGTGGTCCGAAGGGATGTCTGCGCCAGGATACGCTTTAACAAATTTAATTGAGTTTTTATATCTTTGTTTTACTGTAATAAAATCTATTTAATTTCTGATGATGTGATCTTTTGAATCTTCTGGTGCTGGTAATGTACACAGATGGCTCAAAAACCCCAAATGGAGTTAGGGTCGGTGTTATCAGCAGGAGGAAAACGAAAATTGAAATGTCTACTAGTCTTGGCAGGTATGCTACAATCTTTAAGGCTGAAATCTTCGCTGTCGAGTTGTGTGCAAGAGAGCTGACTAACAGACCTCTAGCTAACAAAAACATAAGCATCTTATCAGACAGCCAGGATACTTTAAAAGAACTGAGCTCCAACAAGATAAATTCTAAACTTGTATGGAATTGCATCGAATTCCTGGAGTACCTTATGCAAACAACCTTGGTGCAAACAACAGAGTGACCCTGCCGTGGGTACCAGGGTGTAGGAAGAAACGATAAAGCCGACACCTTCGCAAAACAGAGAGCCAAATCTACGTTTACTGGACCAGAACTGGTCTTTGGAGTCCCTAAAAGTACCACCAAAACGATTATTTTGAACTGGGCGAAGAGAAAAAAGCTCATGCACTGGTCCGATATACCAGGGTTAACTTAATCGAAGGAGTTCTTACCTAAACCTTTAAAAAACATAACCAAGCAGATCCTAGAATAAAGTAGGAACGAACTGCGAATTCTAACGGGACTGCTTACAAAACTGTCGTCTAAGATACCACCTCGAAAGGATAGGTCTGAATCAACAAACGGACTGTCGGTTTTGCTGCGTGGAAGACGAAAATGCTAAACATATACTATGTTCATGCCCCTACCTGGGAAGAATATACAAGGTTCAACATATTTGGTTATACTAACCTAGAACCTACCAATTTCAAGGAAATCTCACCCCATACAACTATGAACTTCGTGAAAAGGGCTGAATTGTGCGATGAACTGAAACCTCTAGGGGTGAGCCACAATAAACCTACTAAGGATCGCAGTGAAATAGCGACCTATGCCACACTCACATGATCTCTAATCTAACCTAAGCTACCTTGTATGTGTAAAATGTATTATCACGCAAAATTCTCATTACCTACAGTTCTTTATGAAATATCAAGTTCCCTAGAAATGTATCTACTACACAAGTGCGGATCTTCTTCTAACATCCTAACATCATTAAAATCTTTTTTTTCAAAAAAACGATCCATTGCCGCTTTTAATAAATACCAACAATAATAAATAATTGAAAAGTCAAAGTTGACATTGCTACAATCATAGACACCTTAATGCAGCTATTATTTTAACTCCGAAATTGTGGCATTTATGTATAAAGAACATTACATGAAATATATTCAGTATTTTTAAAAGATTTTAACAATAAAAAAATATTTAGGGTGATCCATTTCGGATAACAAAGTTCATTACTTTTATATTTATTATTTATAGTGTACCAAAAAAATATAAAAGAGTGTACGTCAGTATGTTTTAAAAAAGAATGTTTATTAAACATGGTGTTTCTAAATTCGTGCGAAAAAATTCGGGAGGTGATTGTCCGTATGAAATTATAATGAATCTTTCCTACAACAAAATTTTCTCATTCCACCTCCTTCCAAAAAATCACCCCGAAAAGGTGGTGAGTAAAATTAATTTATAAGTTTGGCTGGGGGCGGTCATTTCCTGCAAGGAAAAACTTTAAAATTAGGTTAGGTTAGATTTCATGTGAGTGGGGCGTGGTCGCCCCTCCACCGCGACCCTTAGTAGGTCTATTGTAGCTCACCCCTAGAGGCTACAGTTCACCGCACAATCCAGCCCTTCTTACAAAGTTCATGGTTGTATAGGGTGAGATTTTTTTAAAATCGGTAGGTTCTAGGTTAATGTAACCAAATATGTTGAACCTTATTCTTCACAGGCCGGGGCATGAACATAGTATATGTTCAGCAGTTTCGTCTTCCACGCAGCAGAACCGACAGTCCGTTTGTTGGTTCAGATCTATCTTTCTGAGGTGGTATCTAAGACGACAGGGTCCCGTAAGCAGTCCTGTTAGAATACGCAGGTCATTTCTGCTCCATTCTAGGATCTGCTTAGTTGTGTTTCTCGAGGGTTGTAAAGGTAAAAACGCCTTCGAGTGGGTTAGCCCTGGTATGTCGGACCAGTACGTGAGTATTTTCCTCTCCGCCCAGTCCGAAATTATTGTTTTGGCGGCACTTGTGGTGACTCCAAAAACCGGTTCTGGTCCAGTGAACGCAGATTCGGCCTCCTGTTTTGCAAGGGTGTCGGCTTTTTCGTTGCCTTCCACCCCCTGGTGCCCAGGTACCCACAGTAGGGTCACCCTGTTGTTCGCACCAAGGTACTCTAAGGATTCGATGCAATTTCATATAAGTTTAGAAATTATCTTGTTGGAGCTCAGTGCTTTTAAAGCAGATTGGCTGTCTGATATTATATTTATGTTTTTGTTTGCTAGAGGTCTGTTGGTCAACTCTCTTGCACACAATTCGATAGCGAATACTTCAGCCTGAAAGATTGTGGCATACCAAAACTGGTAGATATTTCAATCTTTGGTTTCCTGCTGAAAACACCGGCCCCAACTCCATCTGGGGTTTTTGAGCCATCTTTGTACATTACGTATTCAGTCTCTGGGAAGAGGATTTGTCCCCTCATCCATTCGTCTCTCTTCGGAAAGAGGACTTTGAACGACTTTTCTACATGTATTTTTGTGGCTAGCAAGCCAGGAACCATCCCGAGAATTTGGTGGTTTTTTGTTTCACTCAGTATCCCGGAGTGATCCCAGAGTTGCTCTTCATTGATTTGCTTTTCCAAAGACAGGAATCTATAGGAAACTATCCTGGTCTACCTCTCTAAGGGAATATCTAGGAGAGGGAGATGTAGGAGGTGTTCCATCGCTGCCGTTGGTGTGCTGGACATAGGTCCAGTTATGGCCAGGTATGCCAGCCGCTAAAGGCCAGCAAGCTTTGCTTTAGCTGTCTATTGTAACCCTTTGGTCCACCAGACTACTGAACTATACGTGACCATAGATATTATCATTGTTTGATAAATCTAGTAAATCTGTTTGGGGTTCATTCCCCAAGATTTGCCACATACTCTTCTCAGATTCCAGAGAGAAAACCTGGCTTTGTTTATTGTTTTTTCCAAGTGGGCGTTCCAGGTGAGTCTTTTATCCAGAACTACATCCAGGTATTTCACTTCCGTCGCAAATGGAATGCTCTCTCCGTATAGGACAGGCTGCCGAAGCTTATCTAGCTTTTTCCTTTTGGTAAAAGGAATAATTACAGTTTTTCGGGGGTTTACAGACATCTGTTTCGTCTCACACCATCTGCATACTGTGTTAAGGGCTTCTTGGAGGACGTTTGAGATAGTCGCTTCAAATTTACCTCTAACTATTATGAACAAATCATCCGCATAGCATTGAAAATCTACTCCCTGCATGGAAAGCTCGCTCAGCAGAGAGTTGACTAGAAGTGACCACATTAGGGGGGAAAGTACCCCGCCTTGTGGACACCCCTTCGCCGCCCTGAACCTAACCGACTCTCCATGCAGTTATGATATTATATATCTGTTTTCAATCATGTTTTTGATCCAGTTACAGATTTTACTGTCTATCCCTCTATCCCTAATTGATGTATAGAGTGACTGTGGTAAGGCGTTATTAAACGCTCCTTCTATATCTAGAAAAGCTGCCAGCGTAATTTCCTTATGTTTAAGGGAATGGCCGATCTTTCCTACTAGATTGTTTAGAGCTTAATCCGTAGATTTGCCTGTTTGGTTGGCATATTGGTGGGGGTTTAAGGAATGTTCCCTAAGATTCCCATCTTTAATATGTCTATCAATAATTCTTTCCAGAGTTTTCATTAAGAATGAGGTAAGGCTGATCGGCCGGAAGGATTTGGGTAGGGAATGATTCACCGTACCCGTTTTACGTATGTATACAACTCTCGCCGTTGACCAGCCCAGCGGAATATAACTCCACGCCAAACTCGCTCTGAATAGTTTAACCAGAAGAGGTAGTAAAATTTCGCTGCCCTTCTGAATGAGGGCAGGAAAACACCATCCTACCCTGGAGACTTGAATGGGGAGAAATAATTCACCGCCCATCGTACCGATGTTGGGGTGAACACTTTTGAAACATTTCTCCAGTTCTCCCTTTTGGGTCGCGATGTCGATCCCATTGAGAGTGGAATTTGCTCCTGTTCCCTCAGAAGCAGACTGCCGGGAAAGTGGGTCTGCAAGAGAGTCTCTAACGTTTGCCTACCAGAGTCCGTAAAAGAGCCATCTGGTAACTTTAAAATTAAGAAATCATTTTTAATAAACAGTGATTTAAAGAAACGTTTTTATTTTACTAAAATAAATCTGGAAAAAAAAGATTTGATATTAAATAAGATAAGGGTACTAATTTTACCACCGTATAATGTAACAAGAACGTTAAAAAAATACCGGTGGTTAGTCCTTTGTGAGTGCACGGAAATTACAGAATTTCAATTTTCTTTCTTTATTTAAATTTAAGAAAAAAATTAAAATTTAATTTTACTCACCACTTTTTAGGGGTGATATCTCGGAAGTGGGTGGGCTGAGAAAATTTTGTTATCGGAAAGATCCATTATAAATTCATACGGTTAGTCACCTCTTGATTTTTTTCGCATCAATTTAGAAACAACCTGTATGTCAAACAAACAGAATGATAGTGGATCTTATACTAATTTATATTTATTTTGTTTTAAGTGCCAATTATGTTACTTTTTTAATGTAAAAATAATATTTGATAGAGCTAGAGCTACATGGTTAATAAAGTATTTATATACAGGGTATTTCTAAATTCATACAAAAAAATTCAGGAGGTGATTGCCCGTATGAGATTATGATGGATTTTTACCATGACAAAATTTCTCTCTTTACTTAAATTTGAGAAAAAAAATTAAAACTTAATTTAACTAACCACCTTTTAGGGGTGATATCTCGGAAGGGGGTGAGTCGAGGAAATTTTGTCAAAAAAAAGATTCATTATGATTTTATTCGGGCAATCACCTCCTGAATATTTTCTCATGAATTTAGAAACACCCTGTGTATAAAATAACTTAATTAGCTGCATTATCTTATTAAATGAACCAATAAAAATTTCCTAAAAAGCTCGAAACATTGATAAAATATTAATGTTAATTGACTAAATGTAGACATACCTAAGTGATACTTAAACATCTTTTAATTACAAAATTTCTTTAGTGTTGGAAAGGCATAACAGAAATAATAAAAACGTTGTACATACACTGACTAACAATTAAATTCGTCATTGTAATGGTTAATATAAAATAATTATCTACAAAATAAGTGTAAAACAACAATTATCGTGTTTAATGTTGCAATTGTTTCGATCTGTGCAATTTACAATTATTTTTCCAACAAAAAAATATTACTATAGTAAGTACAAAACATTTTGTTTATTACATTATTAAAAAAATTTTCATTTCGAAACAAATTGTTAAAAATTAAACTCGAACTCCCTTTAAACAAAAATCTTTATTTATTACCTTTATTTATAAGGCTAGTGTGAATGGACAAGTCGGTAGAGGTCGACCTCGGCGAACATATCTCGATCAGATCAACATTGATTTGAAGAAAGGCCAGGTCAAGAGTACCAATAACCGACGAGCATGTATGGGAGTAATGATGAAAGTAGAGGAAGCAAAAGATGTGTGTACGAACCGTAGCAAGTGGAATGAAGTTGTCTTTGCCTACCCCTATGGGAAAAAGGCGTGACTTTAACTTTAAAAACAAAAATACTTTCCCATTACTTGTGAACATATTATCAATAAAAGGATTTATATTTTAAATTTTACCCCGTATACAAAAAGTTTATTAGCATTAATTTTGGTTGTTTTGATTCACACACGGTACACTTTTAAATCTAAACTTACAACAAATGTGAAAAACAAATAAACTTTCTAAGCGTTCGTAATGGTTAATTTGTCTGAATCGTGTGTAAAGAAAATTCTCACGAACTTATGTAATCTATTGTAAGTCGTTCAGAAAAAATGTAATCTTCATTGAATTTATTCAACTAACTAGTGTAATTTATTTACCTACTTATTGTTATTTACAGGTACGACTTACGAAAAAATAAAATTCAAATCATTATTAAACGAAAACATTCAAATTTTCTTTGTTTAAATTTAATTCAGCCTGATTGTTTCATAAATTAAAATATTATAGTTTAAATCTTATTTAACAAAAAAAATTGTATATCTATAAATATAAATACCCTTTATTTAGCTCTATAGCTATTTAGTACATCGATTATTATACTAATATTATAAACAATTTCACCATTATCTTTATCTAATATCTGTGAAACACTAGTAATGAAGATATACATATGTTATTTTTAATATTCGTTTAAAGAAAATTATGCTTTTTGTATCTGTTTCGGGCTTAGGCTGCGTTAGCAAAATAATCCTAGGCAAGAGCTCGAAGGACCTTTTACTTTCGGCAAACCTTTTACTTTCGGTAAAATATATATAGTTATAATTAAGAAAACGAAAGGCAGTACAATTTCTTTATATAACTTGTCAATCTGACATTATATAACATTACATTCAACATATATAGAGGGAAGAGAGAAAACATGAAACAGTATCTTTAATATTTTGATCCAGACTATTATATTTACTTATACCTTTAGAAAATATAGAGTTATGTCCTGCAGCTGTTTTTACTCTTTGCAGTACAAAATTCTGTCTTCCCCTTGTATCATATCCATGCAACTCTTCAAATTTTTTCAGTATATTTTGTAAATATATTGGTGTTAGACCTGTCCTGATTTTATGAATAAAAACCAACGCATTAAACTCCGAAAATGTTTTTACACTCATCCACTTTAACCTAGCTAGCATAAACTCAACGCTTGTATACCTATCACAAACTATTATTAATCGCATAGCTCTATTTTGTAATTTTTGCAAACGATCTATATCCCCTTGGCTTGTAATATATAAAACAGTACTGCAGTAATTAAAGTGTGGCAGTATTATAGTATTATACACTAATTTACGTGTCATTGGTGTTAAGCATCCACTGACCCTTCTAAAAACACCTATTTTTTTATTAATTTTTTTTTGCGTAAGTAATCAACAAATACCTTAAATTTTAGATCACTGTCAATCATTACACCTAAGTACTTAATTTCATTAACCATTTCAATGAGGTCATCATTTAATTTGATTTTTAGCTGATTTATCTTTAATACACCATTGATATTATTTACAAGATTTATAACTGAGTTGTCTGATATGTATATTATAGTATCATCTGCGAATAAATGAAATTTAGCATTTTCAAAGACTAAAGATATAGCATTGAGATATAGAATAAATAATAATAATCTAATGATTGCTTTTTACATTTAATTTCAAAACATAAATATAAAGTTACACAGGGTGTCCCAAAAAGGTTGGTCACAAATTATATCACATATTCTGGGGTCAAAAATAGGTTGATTGAACCTCACTTACCTATATACAAAAATGCACACAAAAAAGTTACAAGGTGATTTAGTTAAAAATTTAAATAATTTTTTTTTACATTGCTCTAAACGCTTTAACGTTAATATATGAAAATTTATACGAAATACTAGTCGCATTTAATTATTTTCATTTATTATATTTTTTTAGGGTTATAATTCAACAAAATATGAAGTGCCATTGGAATCAAACTTCTTTTCTTAAACTTTTTTGATTCTTTGTATTTCTTGATAAAAATTTTAGTTTTGAAGATACAGCCACGTTTAAAAATGTCAATATCAAAATATTGAATATTCAAACTCTACATTTTTACAAATATTTAAAACATCTTTATTATTAAATTACAATTTATAAATAAACAAGATAACAACTGTTTAATATGACCTCCTCTTTCCTGTATACAAGTTCTACATCGTTTCAATAAGGAATACCGAATGTTTTGAAAAATTAAATGGATTCAGACATGAACCGCGCGGTGGCCATTAAATTGGTGCATCTGGCCCCCTTCCTATTCAACGTCCTGGATATTTTTGAAATAAATAAGCTCCAACGGCATTACTAAAATGTGGAAGCGCACCATCTTGCATGATCCACATCTGTTGTCTAATTGCTAATGGGACATCTTCCGAGTAAATTGATAGATCATTTTTTAAAAATAATAAATAATGTTCCCCGTTTAATGTGTTGAGGAGAAACACTGGTCCTATCAAATAGTTATCGAGTATTTCAGCCCAAACGTTAAGTCTAAAATTATTCTAACACACACTTTTTTAAATTTGGGATTTTTATCGGTCCATTTCTTGTTAAAGTAGCTTCGTCAGTTATTACATTTTTTTTATAAAATTTTCGTTGCGTCTATTTTTTTCTAAAAGCCAGTCACAAAATCCTATTCGTTTAGCGTCTTCGGAAAGTAATTTTTGAACTTCTGTTATATAAAAGGGGGTAAGTAACTGCTCCTTAATTGTTCTCCATACTTTCATAGGTACTCTTAATTCAGCGGCTACATTTTTCATGCTTGTGTCCGGGTGCTCGTCAACAATTCCTATTATATCATCTTCATTCGCAAGGTCATTTGGACGACCACTATTACCGACAACTTGTTTTTTTAAACTTTCTGTTTCTCATAAATTTTGGTCAATAGTAAGGAAAATACGCCTATTTGGTACATTTCTATTACGGAACTTCTCAGCATAGCGCCTTACAGCCGACGCACCATTTCCTTTATATCCACCTAATTAAAAACTAAAATTAAATTATCACGTACAACCGCTTATTTCATAATGGTAACTGTATCCACCTTTAACTAAGTGCATATCTGCCATTTCCAAAAAACTGTAATTTTTTATTTTAAGTTATTAACAAGAAAGCTTTTCTACTTATGTATAAGTAATAATACTATTTTGTCAAAGAACTGTCAACAAAACAAACAAAAAATAATCTGACAGTAATCAATCAGCGCCTACTCAACTTTTCCATGTAATAATTAATAGGTAATGTATTCTTATTCGAAATTAAGTTGACATAACTTGTACAAAAACATTAATTAAAAATATTTCCTACATCAGATTTTTATTACCTTATTTATTATTTTACAAATTGTAATTTAATAATAAAGATGTTTTTGATATTTATGAAAATGTAAAGTTTAAATATTCAATATTTTGAAATTGACATTTTAAAGGGTAGCTGTATCTTCAAAACTAAAATTTTTACCAAGAAATACAAAAAAAACAAAAAAGTTTAAGACTAGACTTTTTATTTTTGTTTACTTTTGGAGGTTTTCCTGGAGAAGCAGTCAAACTTCTTTTAAAGGATTCATAGGTTTGACCAAACATAATCAGTTATTCGGCAAGTTCTTTTAAAAATGGTAAAAATAATGTTTTTCTTGCATGTACATAATTATATAGGATATATATCATGAGTACCTGATAAGACAATTTTTCCATAATTCTTGAGACCTACGATCAAAACAAAACATAGGTTTGATAAAACATAATCAGTTGTTCGGGAAGTTCTTTTAAAAATTGTAAAAATAATGTTTTTCTTGCATCTACATAATTATATATATGTATATATATATATATATTTATATATATATATATATATATTTATATATATATATATATATATATATATATATATATATATATATATATATATATATATATATATATCATGTGTACCTGATAAGACAATTTTTTCATAATTCTTGAGACTTACGATCAAAACAAAACAGCCCATTAATTTGATCTGTAATGTCTACTCTATCCATGAGTTTATTTTAAGATTGTAGCAGTTCTGGGTTAAAAAGTTTTGTTTTTTTTTATTTTTCATTGTTCGTGCGATTTTATGCAACAGATTTTTTTCGAATATATTTTTCGAAAAACTGGCATTTTATTTAGGTCGTGATCAACTAATGAGATAATTGGTTGTTTCATCGATTATAAATATTTTGGTTTGAATTATTTATTTGGTTTATTCCAAATCATAGTAGTCTTTTTTTTGGTTTAAGTTTTTTATGAACTTCGTATTTGGTTTAAATTTTTATATTTTTAATGAAATTTTTACTATTGAATTTGAACTGCAAAAAGGTTGCCAGCCTAAACTCTGATTTGGTTTAACATCGTTATTCTTATACTCTTTATTTTAATTTTGCCTACATTGCTTTCAGTTTCATTCGTCAAGTTTTTATTCACTTTACTTTCACTCTCTTGTGTAATACTCTTTGTCGTCATCTATTTCTGATGATTTGTAGTCATTGTAGTCATATTGAATTGATTTTCCTATTCAACAAAGATAGCTGATGTGTGATGCGTTCTGTTTTAAATTTACAATCTACGAGATTAGATCAGGGATCTAATTATTGTTTACAATATAATCTGAGGTAATATTTTTTAACATTTCTTTTATAATTGGCGTGCCTATCAATCTTCACGACTTTGCAACGGTACCAGGATTTCACAGAAAAAGATAATGAATAATATCTTCGAAGCTACAGTTACAACAAAAATTAAAAAAATATATATACTGTTGCCACGCATCCCAATAACTCTACTTTGAGTTGAAACGTTTACAGTTTCAGCAAAACTCGTATTTGCAATGACCATCAACAAGGTATAAGAATAATCGCCACAAATGTGAACCAAATCCATACTTCTTGTATGGACAGCTGTATGTGGCTTACACACGCACCGCAAAACGCAGCAGGCAGAAAAACAAAAAATATTGTATATCCAAAAGCACATTAATAAATAGATTTAAAACACAAACACTTACTGGAATCAAACATCTTTTATTAAACTTTTTTGTCTGTTAGTGTTTTTGTAAACATTGTAATATAGAAAAATCAGTTACACTTTTAAGTCACATTTTAAAAATATTGAATTTAAACTACATTTTCGCAAACGTCATTATTATTTAAGTATAATTTATAACCTAACTTCCTCCTTCCTGTATACAAGTTCTACATCGTTTCAAGAAGGAAAACATAATGTTTTGAAAAACTAAAATTTTTAGACAAATCTCAAAAGCAGTTTGTGAAACTTATCTCTTAATTGTTATTTCCACAAAATAAACTATTTTTCTCACGTATCTACAACAATAAAAATCTCATGGATTCAGACATGGACTGCGCGGTGGCCATACAATAGATGCATTTGGTTCCCTTTCTATTCAACATCCTGAATATTTTTGAAATAGTAACGCCCTAATGTCGTTATTCCAGCCCACACATTTACGTTGGATAGGAGGAGAACCAAATGCACCAATTGTATGGCCACCGCGCGGTCCATATCTGAATCCATTGAATTTTTGTTTTTGAGGATATATGAAAGAAAATGTTTCTTTTGTGGAAAAAACTAGTGAGCAACAATCAAGTGACCGAATTTTACAAACTGCCAACGAATTTTGACAAAAATTGTTTAGTTCTTCAAAACATTCGGTTTTTCTTGTTAAAACGATGTAGAACTTGTTTACAGGAAGGAAGAGCTTATGTTGAACACTTGTTAAATTAAGTTACTATATCTTGTTTCTTTATAAATTATAATTTAATAATAATGTCGTTTCTATAAAGGTTTTTTAAATTCAATATTTTTAAAAAATAGCTTAAAACGGTAACTTTATCTTTTAAATTACAATGTAAACAAAAAAATATAAAAAGACAAAAAAGTTTAAGAAAAAATCTTTGATTCCAGTGGCATTTAATATTTTATAAAACGTTCCTTCAAAAAAAAATAGGGGGTTAAAGGGGCGTTAACTCCATTTGAAAACCAATAAAAAATAAATACGACTACTTCGAATTTATTGTTCATTGTATACTAGTATGTTTAACCGTTTTCATACAACTTACAAAAAAATAAATATAGATATTTAAATTAAACACCCTGTAACTTTTTTGTGTGCACTTTTGCATATATGTAGGTAGGTAAGGCTCAATTGACCTATTTTTGACCACTACAGAGTATGTGGTATAATTTATGACCAATCTTTTCGGGACACTCTGTATAAATTAATCAAGTATTTTTTATAAACACTGCTTTCATTTCAAAACCAGCCAGTCCAAATAACTTTTGATTTTGCGTATATGTAAGAAAAACAAAAAATACGACAAATTTTAAATCAAAGGGGAGATTTTAAAATGTTATTCTGCTGTTTCCAAGTGGCACCCCTTTAACATACCCCGCCCCTTTTTTAAAATATCAAATAGTAAACCCTACTATGTGATACATTGAATGAAAACCAAAGAAAAATGCAAATTAGCCATATTAACAATAATTTAATTTGTTTCTTTGCTTCAAAAATAGTACCTATATTTAGTTAGTTAGTCGTAACGGTACATTAGCCATTATTTGTAGCTGTAGCATCTTTAGTTATTTTAACATGGTGAATCTCGACGCGCCGGCAAGCAACAGGAAGGTAGCTAGAAGATGGATGTTGAAGTTGTAGGATGTTGTATGTTTCTGCCTCTGTTGAATCTCGCCGTGCCTTGATTCGATATCGAATCTTCGATATCTTGGGTTGGTCGCTCTTATATTTGTCCTGCTTTACTGTACGTTGCAGAATTGCTTATTATAGAATGGTCATTTTGTCATTTTGTCGTCTAATTAAAACATGATCGGTTAACAAATTCAGGTCTCTTTTATCCTGTAGAATTTTGTCACTGGCTGTCGACCTAAACTGTATTTTTTCCCTAATAGGATTCACATTTTATTCTTTTACTGCAGTAAAAATGAACATTTTTGTTAAAACTTAAAAATCAATGATACCACGTTTTAAAGCTACCTTGCTTGTTCTCTCTGCGAAGACAGTGGACGAAGTCACCAAACGGAAGTGGTCGAAGATAGTTTAGTTATAGCAGCGCTTTTGTCAGCTTTTTAATTGGTTTACGCATAATCATGTGTATAATTGGTTGCCCATAGCACGCGTCTATCGGCTGTAATAATATGGTTTTTTTAATCAAGGAATGGATTGAAAACATTTTACTGTTAAAAAATACTGAATTTTTTAACAGTGTATTTTCAGCAAGAACGAATAAAAATAATATATAATATAAATATATATATATATATATATATATATATATATATATATATATATATATATATATATATATAATATAAATAATATATTTACGGTAATCAAAACAACTGCGCTCGAGTAACAGCTCGAGAGAATCTACCTCTAATTTTACATTGCACATTGTTTAAATTAATCATATTATTATTAATTTTTTTTATTTAATCATTTAGTCGTTTTTTTAAATTGTTTTCGAGGATTTATGTTATCATACTTATATTGATAATTTGTCCGCCAGAAAATACCATAAATTCTATCAAAATTGCTGTTTATTCTAGATCCGTCTTGACCTATATGTCCACTGTGAGACTAACAAGCAAAAACAATTCATTCTTCCCATGCATAATAATTTGTGTCAAGGAAATCGAATTTCAGCGGTCGATTCACACAGCAATTACAACAATCTACGATCTGCTGACCGTTGAAGATGTAAGTTGTAGTCATGAACTTCGTGATACATAGAATACACACTATGCTCTTTTCCTTCTACATGGGATTTGTCACAAATTAACACTTTTTTTTTCGGAAAGGTCAATGACAATAAAACATGAAGCTATTTAAAAATCATAACAAGGATGGTTGGTATATTATAACCATTATCAATTGCAGAATATAAAAACTGGTTCCGAACCCTTACCAACAATTTTGTTTGATCTGCCATAGGCGTAGATACCTTATTTTATAAATTTATTATTTTTATAAATATTTTTAAAAATATATCATATGCGAGAAAGTATTCGTTAAAAGGCAATCGAATCATTATAAATTGGACGGCATCATATGCCGTTATTTAGACAGATGCACTTAATAGTAGTCCTACTTAAAACTTGGAAAAAAAATCATTACAACAGCTCGTTAACTTGCTACAACTAAATATTAAATTATAAAACATAAATAAACGAGCAAAAGGTACCTGTCTGTAAGGGCGTTTGGTTTAAACAGGGAAACAAAATTTCAAAGCAAAAACCGTAAAGGAAAATAAAGTATATGCAAATAAAATAAAAAAAACAAACGTTTCAATTGCAATTCAATTGCAAAATATCTTTATAAATAATCATGGCAGTCAGAATCGTCCAAACTAGAGTCATCATTTAGTTAAATTATGATGGGTTATAAAGAGGGTAATACTACATACTCACCTTTTTTTAATAACACAACTTTTCCAAAGCTCTTGGCGGTCTGATGCTAGAACTTTAATTACGAGTTCTACAACCTTTTTACTCAGTTCAAGAGACTGATTACTTTTTTGTTATTCTGATTTTACGTTTGCCCATATTAACTCAACAGGGTTAAATATGCAATAGTAAGGCGCTAGTTTAAGAAGAGTGTGGCCCTGATCATTGCACAGCTTACCAACATAATCCATTTTCTCTAACTTTAGACCTTTAATAACAGTAAGCAGCTATTTGTTTGTTGGACTTTTTTTACGATCACTGGCAGGAATAGGAATATTTTTTTCAGGCATAAATGCTTAAATTTGAGTTTTGTTACTGCTACTATTTGGTATCTTAAGGAGTTGCCGCGAGTGGTAGGATGCGATTACTAACTGTGATGGAATATTATGTAAAAGCTGTTTGTTGGAAATGATTTACATTTACGTTCTTCATAATTCTGGATGTTTCTATGGTGAATTGTTGTTTAAAAAAGTGATTTTGTCAAAAAAATAATAAAGTAGTTGTCAAAAGATCTCATTGGTACAAGATTTTCCAAAATACTGTAAAATGGTCCAAGGATCTAATCAAATTACGGAACATGACTATATATAAATGACAGATAAAATGACAAGATGTCAAAGGTCAAGAATCATGTGTCGGTGAAAATATTCAAGCTTATGTCACTAAGAATTATTTTTTCCTATTTTTACCCAATTGAGCAAGATTATTATTTTAACTCCAATGAATACCTTATAAAACAAAATTAAATTTTATAAAGAGGTCCATATCTAATATAATTGTGCATCATTTCAAAGACAAGCATAACGTGTTGCATTTTAAAATCGAATAGTAATATTCATGGTGTCCAAAGTTGTCGGTAACACAGTTTACCAGTGTAATGACTAAAAGAATAAGAAGGAACTTCGACAGAATCGAGGTGGGTCTTAGATTTTTTTTATGGGTACCATTCTAGGTCTGCCACTGCCAGTTAATTATTTTAATCTTTCATCATTAAATACAGTCCACTAAATTTTCATCTCGCCCAATGGTCTTGCCTGTTTATTCACCAATTAATATACTGCATTAAAAAATATAAGATACGTTATTGCATATTATATTATATACAGTTCACATACCTATTAATTAAATTCAAATAGATAAATTTCCTGTAAAAAAAAATAAACATTTCAACTTAATCTTAAAAATGTGTGATAGGGCTTTTGGATATGTAATACTAGATGATCCACAAAAGAGTATTAGAAAATATTTCATTTGGATTTTAATTCATTTTGTTAAAAAAAAAAAGTTTAAAACAATAAATCATTCTTACGCATTTAAATAGGCCGCCCCACTGGTGGATGTTCTCAGTGGGGCGTATTATCGCCTCTCTTGTGGTGCCTGTTGGTGGACGAACTATTAGTGAAATTAAAAAAAGTTGGACTCCTCGTATATGGATATGCTGATGACATAGCCATTATAGCAAGGAAAAAACATCTGTCAACTCTCAGGAGCATCATGATGATGGGACTGAGAATCACAGAAAACTGGTGTACGCAAGTTGGGCTAACGGTTAACCCGTCAAAGACCGCAGCCGTGATCTTTACCAGAAAATACAAACCTGAACCCATTAGCCCTCTGAGGCTATTGAATCAGGAATTAAAATACTCCGCGTCAGTGAAGTACCTAGGCGTACACGTCGATGCAAAAGTGAAACGTACACCTCGAGGCAAAGAGGAATCAAATGTATGCCTCAATGTGGGCATCCAAGAGAGGCATGGGAAAAACCTGGAGTCTTAAACCGAGGGTACGCCTGTGCTCATATCAGGCGGTATTACTACCGTCACTTACGCATGCAGCTTGCAACGGGATTGGCTACATCAAGATCAAGGCACTCCACAAACACCCCTTCACAATAAAATCGGACAACATTTCAAAAAAAAACTAGGAAAAACTATAAAACAAAAATACCAATCAAGAAAGACTGGTTAAAGAAAACACCACTGGCCAGCCTAGGAGTGAAATGATGGTACACTAATGGATCAGGGTACCAGGGACGCTACGGGCAGGTGTGTTTGGAGCATTCTGCAACCACAGGGATAACATACCCCTGGGGAAATACGCCTCGGTCTTTCAGGCTGACACTAACATAGGTTTTTAAGCATACAGGGATAAATGGCAACGAGGTAGCCGATAAACTGACATAAAATGGGACCCTGGTGGAACCAAGAAGCCAGTTGGTCGGATTGCCAATTGCCGAAGCGAAACATTTATTAAAATTAATACTTGAACAAGGACATATTTCTTAGTGGAATGCAAAAACTGGGTGCAGAACATTAAGACAGCTAATGAAAAAACTTCTCCAGAAGAGGGCTGACACACTCTGGACGATGGAGCGGAGTAGACTAAGCAGCACGCTTGGCCTGCTTACAGGACACATCGCACTAAGGGCGCACCTCTTCAAACTTAAGCTGGCGGCTGAGAAAAACTGTCGACTATACGGAGAAGAGAAGGAGAGCAGTATACACATTCTGTATCACTGCCCGATGCTGGCGGTGTACAGTTATCAAACTTGGGGCGGTATGATAATGGATCCAAGCGATCTAAATGAGACAGGGCCAACAGAAATCCTGTGGTTCGCCAAAACCAGCGGACTGGAATTCTGGTGCCCTAAAGACACAGCGGTAGTCACAGAGGATCAAATGATCTAGGTGACATAGGTGCCGATACCAATGGCCCAACCGCAAGATTGTTATGTAATGCCTTTAATTATATTTACATAGCTAAAATTAATATAATGTATGCA
The DNA here is from genome assembly GCA_950111635.1 of Agelastica alni. Classification (NCBI taxonomy): domain Eukaryota; kingdom Metazoa; phylum Arthropoda; class Insecta; order Coleoptera; family Chrysomelidae; genus Agelastica; species Agelastica alni. The sequence goes on along the minus strand of OX467712.1, from coordinate 54,268,926 downwards.
TGTGTAGTAATTAAAAGTTTATATGTTCAAGTTTAAAAAATACGAGAAATGTCAATGCTTTTATTAAAAGTTTAATTATGGTAATTCTTGGGATGCAAGTTTTACAAACATTGAACCAATTTTTTTAAGATTAACCAATATTTTTATTATATAATAATAGCTATAGCTATCTTATTCACAATTTTTTACAACATTTTGTAATATTATGTTTCCATCATTTTATCTAATCTCTATCAAACAAGTAAATGCCATTTCTTTTATATATATAATTTCTATAGGTGTTTGTTACAAAATTTACCCATTTGAAATAGCTATATTTAGTACGCCTCGTATTACATATTACATTTTATTCAATCACGACGATATTTCTAGTAATTTAACCTTTTAATTTTAATTTGCCTTAGAACACGTTTTGTGAATTAATTAAATCAATAAGTCATATTTATAAACAAATTACTTTTATCACTTTAAAACCAAAACAAAAATTTAAAATACACTTAAAATATTCAAATGAGGTTGCAATTATTTGTAATTTTTTTTGGTTAGAAGTAATTGCCGATTACAAAATTTTAGTATATAGTGTAGTCAGTCTGTACAGTGTGTTTACAAAAAAAAAATGTTGAATAAAAGGGTTTTCAAATAATAAGTTTATAAGAAGTATATTGCGATAAGCCACTGGAATGTACGTAAGCAAGCTGGGCGGTATAATAACGTCACAGCCAATGACAAGGATGTTCCAGTACCTTTCCGACCAATCTGGAATATTCGATAGAACAGTGCGAATACGTCTAGAAGATTCTCGTCCTTTTACGATTCAACGTTAAGTATATAAATTGGTCTCCGTTCGCGGAGGGGAGTTAGTCAGTTTCCAAAAGTTTATGATTGTGTTCACTAGTTGACATAAATTGTTGAATATAAATTTTAATCCCGAGTGTTATTAATGTAAAAACGTTACAGTATATATTTTCAGTTTTTTATAATCCAATAAATTACAAATACAACCGTCAAGACCGCATAATTCTACCTTTAATATTTCCAAAGTTACAGAGGTTTTAAACTAAAATTATAATAAAATTGTTTATGTCAAAAAAAGTAGTAAGTTTTTTAACCATTAATTGTTTTTAAATGTCCTGAATTATATCTCAATGTCATTAGTAAAAGTTGTTTATTGTAATTAGTTACTTTTAAAATTTAAGTATGTTTACCAAACAGAAACAGGAAAGAATAATTATTCTTAGGATGAGAGGTAACGGTGATCTTAAAATAACTTATGATGAGGTAGTTTACTTATTTAATGATATAGTAAAACGGGGAAATATGGCAACACCTATTTCAAACGCTCACATTTTAACGAGTAACCGACCCATCCGCAGGAAGAATGTGGCATCTTAGAGCTCGTATATATCAATATGTGACGTAAAATGTTGCCCTCTGATAAATATGTTACGAGCAAAAATGTCGAATAATACGCTATTGCCATATTACCCGTATCCATGAGTAATATGGCATGTAGCATTGGGTAATATGGCAACATCAATTTATAAATTGAAAATTGATGTGTTTTAAAAAAATGTTGCAAAATTACTAAGATAAACTTTTATTTCGAATAAAACATTAATCAAATAAAAAACTTCTTAATACATAATAATAGCAGCTAAAAATGACATGCTTCAAGCTGCTGTTTTCTTATTAGCTATCTTAAATAACGGAGTGCAATCTTCACAAAATCTGTCAGATGGAGTGTAGATTTCGTGAACCAATCGTAAACATCTTACACATTCAAGCCAGTCATACTACGGACCCTTTTTGTCCAAAAAATTTCCGTTGCAGATCGGGCAAATACTCGATTTATTAAACTCCATTTCTGCATCCTCGATTTCCTTCTTTACTGCCTCTGTTTCGGTATCTGATGAACTGGAGCTGTGCTTCTTTTGTATTAAAATAATTCACATCTTTTTGAATTTCTTTGTCATTGTTTGTTTTTTATTCTGAGCATTGTTTTTAGACTTTCTTTATCTTTCTTCTTTTTGCTTCAATTTCTTCAGTTTTTCTTCCTTCTTTGCTTCTTATTTTTTTTAAATTTCCTGATTCCTTTTTTTTTATTAAAGTTCTAACCGGAACTTTATAAATTTGACTTATTTCTCGAACTGATCCTCTACTATTAAGAATATCCCTAAAGGCATTCTGAAGGTCTTCTTTTGACCACTGCCCTCTTAGGTTTCTTCGGAAGTGGCATTTTATTAATCTGAAATAATAAAAAATTCTATAAGTATTCGTCCGTTACGTCGAGAAAAAACATGGGTAATATGCCGCACCACAAGAAAGTACAAGAAAATAATTGCAACTAAAAATCACAAAGCCCGTGTAAACCCGTAATAAACGCTTCATGTGGCAAAAGTTAGTCTAGATAATTAAATCTGATCATTAATACTTGATTCAATAAACTCTTACCAAATTCAGTTTAAAAAGAAATTCTGAGATTTATTTACCGGTTTTATGGCATTATTCACAAAATTTTTCAATAAAACAAGAACAGAGGTGACTGCTGTTGCGACAGCGTCAACCATCTGTACTAGCCAGAAGCGAAGTGAGTCATATTACCCAACGCAGCATATTTCACCGATTTACTCTACGTATCCAAATCGCAACCAAATTACCAAAACTGCAGTTTGGAGGATTGTGAAGAAGTAGGTTCAACTAAAAATCTTCCCAAAACTGGCCGACCAAAGACCGTAACTAATGATGAAAAATCTTTAGACAGTACATTCATTCCCTGCCCTCATTCAGAAGGGCAGCGAAATTTTACTACCTCTTTTGGTTAAACTATTCAGAGCAAGTTTGGCGTGGAGTTATATTCCGCTGGGCTGGTCAACGGCGAGAGTTGTATACATACGTAAAACGGGTACGGTGAATCATTCCCTACCCAAATCCTTCCGGCCGATCAGCCTTACCTCATTCTTAATGAAAACTCTGGAAAGAATTATTGATAGACATATTAGAGAAGGGAATCTTAGGGAACATCCCTTAAACCCCCACCAATATTCCTACCAAACAGGCAAATCTACGGATTTAGCTCTAAACAATCTAGTAGGAAAGATCGGCCATTCCCTTAAACATAAGGAAATTGCGCTGGCAGCTTTTCTAGATATAGAAGGAGCGTTTAATAACGCCTTACCACAGTCACTCTATACATCAATTAGGGATAGAGGGATAGACGGTAAAATCTGTAACTGGATCAAAAACATGATTGAAAACAGATATATAATATCATCACTGCATGGAGAGTCGGTTAGGTTCAGGGCGGCGAAGGGATGTCCACAAGGCGGGGTACTTTCCCCCCTAATGTGGTCACTTCTAGTCGACTCTCTGCTGAGCGAGCTTTCCATGCAGGGAGTAGATTTTCAATGCTATGCGGATGATCTGGTTATAATAGTTAGAGGTAAATTTGAAGCGACGATCTCAGACGTCCTTCAAGAAGCTCTTATTACAGTATACAGATGGTGCGAGAGGGAACAGATGTCTGTAAACCCCCGAAAAACTGTAATTATTCCTTTTACGAAAAGGAAAAAGCTAGATAAGCTTCGGCAGCCTGTCCTATACGGAGAGAGCATTCCATTTGCGACGGAAGTGAAATACCTGGGTGTAGTTCTGGATAAACGACTCACCTGAAACGCCCACTTGGAAAAAACAATAAACAAAGCCAGGTTTTCTCTCTGGAATCTCAGAAGAGTATGTGGCAAATCTTGGGGAATGAACCCCAAACAGATTTACTGGATTTATCAAACAATGATAATATCTATGGTCACGTATGGTTCAGTAGTCTGGTGGACCAAAGGGTTACAACAGACAGCTAGAGCAAAGCTTGCTGGCTTTCAGCGGCTGGCATGCCTGGCCATAACTGGAGCTATGTCCAGCACACCAACGGCAGCGATGGAACACCTCCTACATCTCCCTCCCCTAGATATTCTCTTAGAGAGGGAGGCCAGGATAGCTTCCTATAGATTCCTGTCTTTGGAAAAGCAAATAAATGGAGAGCAACTCGGAGATCACTCCGGGATACTGAGTGAAACAAAAAACCACCAAATTCTCGGGATGGTTCCTGACTTGCTAGCTACAAAAATACACGTAGGAAAGTCGTTCAAAGTCCTCTTTCCGGAGAGAGACGAATGGATGAGGGGACAAATCCTCTTCCCAGAGACTGAATACGTAATGTACACAGACGGCTCAAAAACCCCAGATGATGTTGGGGCCGGTGTTTTCAGCAGGAAACCAAAGATTGAAATATCTACCAGTCTTGGCAGGTATGCCACAATCTTTCAGGCTGAAATATTCGCTATCGAATTGTGTGCAAGAGAGTTGACCAACAGACCTCTAGCAAACAAAAACATAAATATAATATAAGACAGCCAGGCCGCTTTAAAAGCACTGAGCTCCAACAAGATAAATTCTAAACTTGTATGGAATTGCATCGAATCCTTAGAGTACCTTGGTGCGAACAACAGGGTGACCCTACTGTGGGTACCTGGGCACCAGGGGGTGGAAGGAAACGAAAAAGCCGACACCCTTGCAAAACAGGGGGCCGAATCTGCGTTCACTGGACCAGAACCGGTTTTTGGAGTCACCACAAGTGTCGCCAAAACAATTATTTCGGACTGGGCGGAGAGGAAAATACTCACGTACTGGTCCGACTTACCAGGGCTAACCCACTCGAAGGCGTTTTTACCGTTACAACCCTCGAGAAACACAACTAAGCAGATCCTAGAATGGAGCAGAAATGACCTGCGTATTCTAACAGGACTGCTTACGGGACACTGTCGTCTGAGATACCACCTCAGAAAGATAGATCTGAACCAACAAACGGACTGTCGGTTCTGCTGCGTGGAAGACGAAACTGCTGAACATATACTATGTTCATGCCCCGGCCTGGGAAGAATAAGGTTCAACATATTTGGTTACACTAACCTAGAACCTACCGATTTTAAAAAAATCTCACCCTATACAACCATGAACTTCGTAAGAAGGGCTGGATTGTACGGTGAACTGTAGCCTCTAGGGGTGAGCCACAATAGACCTACTAAGGGTCGCGGTGGAGGGGCGACCACGCCCCACTCACATAAAACCTAACCTAACATTCATTCGGAAAACTGCATAAGAACATGTGTTTCGTCTTTAACATTATTAAGAAGAATAAGTTTCAATCGTATAAAGTAACGCTATTGCAAAAATTATTTGAAGATTATTATGACTGCAGAATGGAATTTTGTAAAACTATAATGCAAAAGGTAGATGCAGACCCTTATTTTACAAGTAAGATAGTCTTTTCCGATAAAGCCACGTTTATGTTAAATGGTACAGTTAATCGCCATAAGTGTAGATATTGGAGTGATATTAATCCTAGATGGATGTAGAAACATAGAACATAAAGACCTTTAAAAGTTAATGTTTGGGCAGGTATTATCGGCACCACTGTTATTGGACCATTCTTGGTAAAAGGCAATTTAAGCGGACCAAAGTATTTAGATTTGTTAAGAAATCAAATAGTTCCTGCAATAAGAAATACAGTTGGTAACAATGTTAATGACATTTGGTTTCAGCGGCATAGTTCATCACCACACTTTAGTGTTGCTGTTCGAAATTACTAATCTAAAGTTTTTCAAAAGACAGTTGGATTGGAAGAAGGGGCACAATTGAGTGGCCAGCCAGATCTTCCGATTTATCGCCTTTAGACTATTTTCTCTGGGGATATCTAAAAGACATTGTGTACAAGACAAAACCTGATAATCGGGATGAACTGAAAAATAGAATACTGATTACAGCCTGTCAAATAACAAATTAGCAATTGCGAAATACCATATCACTTTTTTTTAATTGACTTGGATACTGTTCAATAGAAAAAGAAAGACAAGTTGAACATCTAATTATATGAGATACATACACATACATACATATAGTCACGCCTTTTTCCCGTAAGGGGAAGGCAGAGATCACTTTCTTCCAATTGCTACGGATCTTTTGCTTCCTCTACTTTCATCAGGGCTCTTATGCATGCTCGTCGGTTGTTGGTACTCTTGACCTGGCCTTTCTTTAAAACAATGTTGATCTGATCAAGATATGTTCGTCGAGGTCGACCTCTACCGACTTGTCCATTCAGTCTCGCCTTATAAATTTGTTTCGTCAATCTTCCTTCATCCATCCTTTCTACGTGTCCAAACCATCAAAGCATTCCTTTATCTATCTTTGTAACCACATTTTCTTTTACACCACAGCGTTCTCTTATCTCACTATTTTTTACTTTATCCAACCGAGTCACTATACTCAAACTACTCATCTCCGCAGCATTATTCCTATTTTTATGCTTCTTCTGCCAAACCCAACATTCACTACCATAAATAAGTGTAGGAACCAACACACCTCTATGCACAGCCAGACGTGCCTTTTTTGACACTTTCTGGCTGTTCATAAAGCTATGCAGTGCCCCATTTATCTGTTTTCCTGCCAACACCCTTCGGTCAATGTCACTGTCATACTTTCCATCTCTCGTAAACCCAAGTACACAATTTCATTTACTTGTTCCACTCTTTCTCCCGCAATTGAAACTTCACAGTTTGTCATGCTCTCTTCTCTTTCAAAAACCATTACTTTTGTTTTTTTGCATTTATTTTCATCACTTTGATTTTTAGAGCATCATGCATTACATTAACCATCGCCTGCAACTCCTCTTCAGATGACGCTAATATAACTTGATAACTTAAATATTTTATCTTCACAGTATTGCTTCAAGCCAGAATTATTATCGATAGCTAAAAGGCACGAAAGAGAAAAAAGTGGATCAAATTATACTCAGTTATGGGCAACGTGTGCTAAGACTTCTACCTTATTATTTCCAATTAAATCTCATTGAGTATATTTGGAAATTATGTAAAACAATCACATTGGATATAATGGTTACAGTAATAAAGCTGTTTTGGAAACCTGGCAACGAGCCACTTTTGAAATTTGGAAAAAATGTGTCACAAAATGTGAATCATTTAATGGAGAAATAGTGGGTAAAGGAAGGCTTGGATGGATTGAACACATAGAGAGAATGGATGACAGAAGATTGACGAAACATATTTATAAGGTGAGTGTGAATGGCAAGTGGGTAGAGGTCGACCTAGGCGAACGTATCTTGATCATATCGAAATTGTTTTAAAAAAGAGCCAGATAAAGAGTACCAGCCACCGACGATCATGTATGAAAGTGCTAATGAAAGTAAAATAAGTGAAAGACATGTGTAAAGAATCGTAGCAAGAGGAAGTGGAAGTGGTCTCTGCTTACCGCTACGGAATAAAGACGTGACTATGTATGTATGTATGAATTTATATTTGGTATTTCAAACTTTCCTTTTTCTATGGTCTTTTTAACTTTAATAGCTTTGTTTATCTATTTTTTATTTGTCATTTAAGAATATCTTAAATAGTTTGTGTACATAATAAATCATAGTTACATTACAAATATTAAAAATCAACACATACTATAATTTCCAAAAAAAAGGTGAGTCAATAAACACTATTTCTTAGATAATAATAAACCTACCAATTATGGTGTTGCGTAATTGGATATTAAATAAAAATAGTGATAAGAAATAGTGGAATCACCTAACTGCTGGAGAGAAATTTAATCTCTTCAATGACCTTTTGAATTATAGTAGTAATTTTGATTTTCATCGACATACTAAATTGATGTAGAAAGCAAAAAAAGATTAATTTGCCAAAGTTCATCTATGCATTTTTTAAATGTCATCATCTTTGTTACCTTCCGTTACAAAAAACATATATTTAATTTTTTTTTTGTTTAAATATAAATTTTGCAGTTACTAAATTGCTTAAAGTATTAAAATTGGTTGCTTTAATTAAGCATAGTCTATGTATATAAAAATGAAAAAATGTTTGTATGTATGTCCTTCAAAAACTGCTAAACGGCTGGACCAATTGGGGTGAAATTTACCTGCGATAGGGGTGGGTAGGGTATGAAATATAAAAACTATTAAAAACGCCAATATTATTGTGTCAAATTCATAGTTTTCAAGGTCGCTGAGTTTGATAGTGATATTTCCAAAGGGCAAGCTAACGTTCGGGAAGGACAACGTCTGCCGTGTCCGCTAGTATCAAATAATAAAACAAAAGATATTAGACTGTAATATCAGGAGTTTAACATGGAAAATATTGCTTTATTGTTTTAAACTGTCTATAAAATGAAAAAGAGAAACTAAAATGACACTTTTTACTAGTGATAAAGTATAAAATAAATGCATTTCAATTACATTTAAACAGGTTTCACTATAAATTCAGAGAACTAAATGATTAGGTTACGTTCACAAGTAATTAAAATAATTAAATATTAATTGCAATCTTAATCTAAATAAAAATTTGCTATACTTTCAAATGAGTACTACTAGACATCTGCAGTAAGGCAGTGACTAAATACTTATTATCCAAACAAATTTTACTAAAAGTAAAAAGTTCTGAATGTCAACACTTATCACTATAAAATTTTTTATTGGTCAACTTATACTATAACCCAATTTAAAATTTTAGGAACAGTGCTCAAGTATACCAAAGTATATTAAAATATTACCAGAACAACTCTCATAAAAAATGACTAATAAATTATCGTTTTGTGTGATTTCTAGTTCAGTACAACGTCTGTTGTATTTTTTCATCGAATTTATGTTCGATAAATGGTTGATCGAACCTGCATAATTATTGCTTATATTATTGTCTTTTTTTAAAAATTGATAAAATTCTTTTAAAAATTTTGATATTTTCTTTTATTAAGAACATATTTTTTAATTGTCACTGTATTTTTTTATATTTATTGCCTCAGACCTGGATTTCAAAGTGTAATGTACTTATAACATTTTAAATAAGATATATCTTAGATTGAAATAACCAACATTATGTTGTAAAAACCATAACCGGTTTAAAATGTTAGTGTGTTAAATTGGTTACAGTTATTATTAATAAATTAAATAATATATTTTCTAGTACGCTTACTAAAGTTTTGAATCTAGAACGTTCTTAATATGTTTCTAATCACCATCATATCGCTGTTGATAAATTTGCGAAATTATAAAATAATGTTTTTAATTTATTATATAGCTCATCTTTATGGTATTTATGTTCTTAGATGCTTGATAAACACCATCTCTTTTAAAGTAAAAACAAATCATTAATAACATCTTGTAGGGATAACTTTATAATATAATAAAATATATATAATATATATAATATATAATAAAATAATGTTTTAAGTATATTAATTTAAGTAGGTACTTAAAAATACACATAGTTTACTGTATCATTAAATGATTAATAACTTACTTACATAAAACCTTTATTGCGAATTTATTGCGTAACTTTAAAATTAAAACGCTATGGTTTAAAGATATTTTTTTTATCAAACAAAATGAATAAAAATCAAATAACAGATTTAAGCTACATAGCAGAGGCCGGGACAAACAAATTATTTGTTTAATCTAAATTTAATGTTCATTCATTCTTTTAGCAAACTATTTTAAATTTGTGATAAATTAAATGGCAAAAAAAATTGATTTTATTTAAGTCAGCTATACCGGCAGAGTACCTGGAGTCCGGTATAATGCCGTTATCGTTACGCTTTACAAAGAAAGAGTTTCGCAGCAGGACTGCAAAAACTACCGTGGTATTAGTTTACTAAGCATAGTCGGCAAACTGAATGCAAGGGTATTAATTAAAAGAGTGACGAATAAAAACAATGAGAGGATATGGGATCTGCAAGCGCAGTTCCTTAAGTTCTTTCACGAACCGGGCAAATTTCAACAGGATAAACAAGCGGGATTTAGTAGAGAAAAGGGATGCATGAATCAGATCTTTTTCTCACGAAGCATTGTCGAAAAATTCTTGGCTAAGAGTGAAAAGGTCTACCACGCTATTTGTTAAAGGTGAGGTGACGAATTCATTTTTGTCGACATTGTCTATGTATGAGGTAGATTGTAGATTGTAGGGTGGGTCGTGAAGGCCATGCTGCCTTTCAAGCACTTTGACCTATCAGATCTTTTGTGCATAACCCTTAATCTATTCGAGGCCCAGGAGACTTCAAATAAAATTTATCAGTTTCCTGAGGGCTAAATTTCTGACATCGAAGCGCTTTAGGAAGGCCCCTTCCAGAAACTTGAGCCTCTTGCAGAAAAGCGCTGGCCATTCGCAAAGCAAATGTTCTGCAGTTTTAGCGAAGTTCTCGCAGTAGCGGCAACTATCACTCCCTGTTTTGCCCATCTTTTTCGGGTGGTACCTTAGAGGGCAGTGTCCAGTGAGGAGTCCCGTCACCAGTTTCAAGTCTTTTTTGACCAATTCGAGAAGCTGTTTAGCTTTCCTTGGCGAAAGAATTACTAGCCTTTTGCTTGCCTTTGTCCTGGCACTTTATGCCATTGAGATTTCATTTCATCTTTTCCCCAACGTCGAACCTTTTCTTTCAAGTGGGCTTTGAAAAGTCCACAGAAGGGTTTTGGGCCGGAAAATTTTGTATTTGCCCCTTCTTTGGCAAGGCAATCTGCTTCTTCGTTTCCTTTAACTTCCTTGTGACCTGGAACCCACATCAGAGTAACCTGATTGTTTGCTGCCAGTTGTCCTAGGGACTGTTCCCAAATTAGCTTAGACTCACAAGTGTATGACTTCAGAGCTTTTAGTGCTGCTTGGCTATCTGATAAAATATAGATTTCTGCCCTTCGGGTGTTTCTTTCGATGTACTTCTGGGCACATATCTCTATGGCATGTAATTTTGCTTGAAAGATGGTTGGGATGTTACCAAGTGGTTTTGAAAGCCTAAAATTCGGCCCTATAACGCCCACTCCAACCCTTTCTTCCATCTTGGATCAATCAGTGTACCACACTAAAGGATCCCTTCCTATTTGAGGTCCCTTCTCTGTGCAAACTTGGTGGTTGTTTATAACCACTTTAAACTTCATTTCGAGGTCGTACCTAACTGACATAATATCTGTCGGCTTAGACATGGATTTTAGGGAAATATTTTTCAAAACCTTCAAATGTCCATTCCGATTTCTTGCTCTAAGGTTTGTTGTCTGGCTTAGTCTGAAGGCACTGATTGCTGCTTCTTTCATTACACATAAGTGCAATGGTGGAAGGTTCAGCATTACCTATACGGCAGCAGTAGGGCACGTGAATATTGCCCCTGTGATTCCCAGACAAGCTAGCCGCTGCACTTTCTGCAGCTTGACTTGTGCCAAACTTTGTTGCATTTTTGGCCACCATATCAATGAAGCATAGGTGTCCTTTGGTTTAATGATCGTTTGGTATGACCTGTAGAACATTTTTGGTTTCAGATGTATGGGGTGAGTGGTAGTTTGATACGATCGCTGAAATCACTTAACGAAGATGGATACTTGTGTCAGGATAAACGGAGCTTTTACTGACTGGTCTAACAAAAAAAGTGTTAGATAGGGATGCATGGCTTTGCCATGACTGTTTTACTGATGCATAAAAAGTCATTTAAATGATTTGGAAAAGAGAGCGTATAGATCAAAAATAAATAATTTGATCGTCAAATGCCTTATTTACGCCGATGATCACATCATATTAGCGTTATCTGAAAAGGAGTTGCAGGCGATGGTTAATATTGTGCATGATGTCTCAAATATCAAAGAAATTAAAGTAAATGTAAGCAAGACGAAAGTATTAATTTTTCCTAAAAAAAGCATGATAAACTAAATAAGATTAAAAAAAAGAGTGAAACAATTTATACTTGGGTTTAAAGTTTACGAGAGACGAAAAGTATGACTGTAATATCAAGCAAAGGGTGTAGGCAGGAAAACAAATAAATAGTGCCCTGCATAAATTTATGCGCAGCCAGAACGTGTCAAAAAAGGCATGATTGGCTGTGCACAGGGGAATGCTGGTCCCTAGACTTATTTATGGTAGTAAATGTTGGATACGGCAAAAGAAGCAAAAAAGTAATATCAATGCTGCGAAAATGAGTAGTCTGAGAAGTATAGCTAAAGTAAGGACTAGTGTGATAAGGGAACACTGTAGTGTAAAAAAAGAAATGGTTACAAAGATAGATAAAGTAAAGCTTAGATGGTTTGACACGGAAAAAGATTGAAAAAAAAGATTGACGAAACAGATTTATAATGCGTGTGTGAATGGACAAGTTGGTAGAAGTTGATCTCTGCGAACGTATCCTAATAAGATCGAAATTGTTTAAAATCAAGGACAGGTAAAAAGTACCAGCAACCGAGGAGCATGTATAAAAGCGCTAATAAAAGTAGAAGAAGCGAAAGACGTGTGAAAGAACTGTAGCAAGTGGAAAGAAGTGGTCTTTGCATGACTATATGTATGTATGTTTGTAAAAATACAAAAATTAAACAAGTAGAAATGATCTTTCAGCAAGAGTTCATATAAATCTTTACTAACAATTGGTAAAACATTAATGTTTAATGATTAAAAATCTTTAAGGACAATTTTTTTACATCCAAAATATTTCTTAATTGTGAATTTATTTATTGGTATTAAAATTTTTTTAACAAATCCGACTATCAAATGTACCCATTATTATCATCCAAATCTGTTTATTTTATTATTTTATAAATATATTCAATTCACTAATTTTATAAAAAAGTTGCACTGTACCTTTAAAATATAATTACCCTGTATGTTTGATTATATACTTATGAAATTACAAAAAAATATTAAAATGTTATATTAATTTGATTAATGATCATCATTTAATCCTTATTAGCAAGAAACAATGTTTCGGTAAGAAATCAATCATTTTGTTAAATAACCTTGCAGCAATGTTATGCACGATTTAGTCAAATGCAATATTCTTGACATTTAAAGTTGTGGGAACATAAATAAACTTATGTTTATTTTGTTGTCCAGGAATTCCTGCTAATACATTTATTTTAGAGTTAAGTATGTATTACCAACATTTTTTTTTGTTTGGATGGGGACATAAATAAGGTTAAAATATTTTTAAATTACTGTGTACTATGCGTATTAAATTCCTCTAATAAATATATTAAAAATGAAATCCTCTTAAAATATAATAAACTTTAGAGTTCCTTCTATATATTGTTACATAATTTACTTCTTTCTTGGGTTCAATGATTTTAAACTCTCGATACAGTAAAAAAACAATTTTTATTCCAATACTTTTACACAATAAACTTCACTTTTACAAATAACTTGGATACAACTTAGATATTTAACTAATTACAACTTTTTACAACTATTTAAATTTTATAACTCATAAACACTTTTAAAAACTGTCCTCTTTGCGTCCGCTGTCCTTTTTATACCTCTAAATCATAATTCGACCTTTTTTGCGAAAGCGACAGAACAATTCTTCTACCATCTCGAAGTCTCTAGACGCTGCGAGAATTTACTAGACGGAGGCGGAGGCCGACAAAGCGCTCATTAATATGTACCCTAGTTGTGGTCGACTCTCGGACGCCGACAAATAACGGTATGTAACAATATGTAAAAGAATAAAACTCGTGAGTGGTTTACATAAAAAAATGTATTAAATAAAAAAATTACACTTGTTGGAATCTCTTACAATTTTTGAACCCTGTCCTTTGATGGTCTAGACAGTTAAGGGTTTCCAATGTCACCCTGGATTTTGGGTAATTCGTTAGAGGTTTTTGTTTGATGCGGTTGTGTTGACAATACAGTCTCGATCGAGGTTGTAGTGGCTATGTTCCTGTTAAAGGCTACTAAGTTTACCCTTCTTTTACCTCTTGGATAACAAGCTAGACTGTATTTGACCAGTTTATTACCTCTATATTCTTATAAGATGAACCTTCCACCAATCGGCGAACAATTAATTTTTTGTATTGTTAAGATTATCATAACCTTTGAGTTTTGGTATAACAAAAGAATGATAACGTAATACTACTCCTTATGGATATAATGGTTTCCTTACGGATCCGGACAAAATATTAATTCCGCTCGGGATATTTAAATTTAAATAACCACTACCAAGGTCCAACAAATGACAATGGCTTGTTTTCAACGAAATACTGTCGGATTACTTGATGAAAATGAATCTTCTAATGAGTTTACGATAATATCAATGCTTACAATAATTAAGAAACAAATTGTATTTTGTTAAATAAAAATACTTAACAGCTGATAATTTATTACAATAAAAACAAAATTAAAAACTATATTTTTGTCCTTATTTGAAATTTCGCAACTAGTGTAAATATTATAATTGAACAAAATTATTTAAGGTTTAAAATACACGTAAACAGCCATTTGATAATCGGAGGGACCACCGTAGTCTACTCCTACCTTCTCAAAAGGTCTAGAAAGAGTGACTTGATCAGGAGGTAAATCGGACATAATTTGTTGCAGTTACGGCTCGGAAACGGAAACAATTCATGCAATCATGAATTAATCTTTTTACTTCCCTGATTTAAGTTAGGGGCCAATATTGCAAACGACCATTAGCAAAAACAGTTTGGGCACCAGCGTGACCCAATTGGACATGCTCTCTCTTGAGCAAAAGTAAAACTATAGAATTCCTTGCAGGGAGAAGTATGAGATATTTTTGGGGTTCAAGAATATCTGCTTAACGCAAACGCCCTCTGACGCAAATGAGACCTTGCTCATTAAGGGCTAATATACCCTCGTCAAAAATTGGTTTGGAGAATTTTAACTCAGAAATGTCTTTAGAATAGTATTGCGACTAAAAATTGCGAAGGACTAGCACTAAGGCAGAATTTATTATCGATATGGATAAAGGACAGGACAATTTGGCCCCCTTGTTTTTGAAGGTGGACACAAAACGAGAAATGCAATTTGTTGTAGAAATAATTTATTCCAAAATTCGTATTCAACTTGAGTACTGTTACTAGCACTCGTAGCTTATTTGTCTTTTGCTCAGGTACAACACTTGGAGAAGGTTATAAAATGAATGTAGACAAATCCAAATTTACTTCGGAGGGGAAATCAGGACCGCGCCACCACAGTTCTTAATTCAGGAGATCAGAAGCTAATACACCCCGGGAGAGTAAGTCGGGTAGATTTTTGAAAGAGCGGACATGTGGCAGGGAAGTTTGAATTTGAGACACTCGGCTGTTCACAATTGTGTGCCAACGAAATGGATGGGACTGAATCCAGTACAAAGCTATTTGCGAATCAGTCCACAAGTTTATGGATGCGGAGACAAAATTGTTGTCAAAAATTTGGATGATTTTTTGCGCGAGTTTGGTAAGCAATACCATTGCGCACAATTCTAGGAATGGAAATAGTTTTTAGCGGTGCTACTCTGGATTTGGAAGTGACTAAGATAGTCGTGATAGTATCGTCGGAATAGGTGGTTCTAAAGTACAAACAGGAACCATACGCACGTTCACTGCTGTCAGCGACTCTGTGAATTTGAATTTTTACAATTGGCTTTGAGGAGAATAAACATCAAAAAAATTTAAGTAATTTAGAGATTAAATGAAATCAATAAATCTTTTCCATTCTTAAAACAATTTAACAGGAAGTGGTTTGTCTCAGGAAATTTTTGCGAGAAATATAAATGGGCCCAGGAAGCCTACCAGGTCAAACATATGGGAACCCTTTCCAAACGCCTTGCGCTTGGAAAGGGTATCATTGTAAGAAATTTTCGGTAAATAAATGGCTTGGCCTTGTCAAAACAAGGATTCTGCGATAAGCCTAACCTTGTTGTCTTTTATTTTTATTTCGTATTGGATAGGAAAATATTTTTCTCCGAATTGTAAGGAATTGGATGACCACTTATGTAGTCGAAAGCCTGCGGAATTTAACAGGCTATTGAGTTGATGATAAGAATCTTTTAACTAGGAAAGGGAATTCGTAGCATGGAGCACATCATCCACGTAAGTCTGTTACACCATTTGGATTAAAGAGAAATTATTTAAAATGGAATCGAGCTCCTTTAAAACTCTAGTTGCTAAGAAGGAGGAGGTAACGACTCCATAAGTCACTGTGGTAAGTTGAATACATTTTAGCTTTTCTTGTGGGGAGTTTCCCCACAAGATTTCCTGAAGGTGTCGTTGCGACGTATTTATTTTAACCTAGTGGTACATTTTCTCATTGTCGCAAGTTAGGACACCAGCGTGCAGGGGCGGCTTAAAATTGATTTAAATTGGAACAAATAAAATTTAAACGAAGTGTTGCAATCTGTGATCGCAACATGCACGCTTCAATATTCCTCTTTCAACATTACATTATTTTATTTTTTGATGTACGTGATCTTTTTTATTATATACATTTTAATAATTACTTACGTGAAACATAAAATTATTATTATTAATAAACATGAAATAAAAAATTATTTAAGTGAAAATAATACTCCCACACACTGCGATCTTTAATAACTGATATTATTTTCAAATTAATTTCTCTTTTTTTTTCGTATGGTTACAATTAAAGTGTATAATCATGCCAGTTTCACTTCGCCATTTACATATTTAATCGCATATTATTTGTTTGCAGATTGCATAGCAAGAATTTAAAATAAAAACAATAATTCTACCTTATCTAATGTATCATGGGAACAGAGACAATAGAGAAATATATATTTGACATTTTTGTGGTAGTTCAAAGTTTTAACACGAAATTTTCATTAAATATTCAAAACAAGGACAACTTTATAATAGCATGGAACTTTATAGCAACATAAAATAATTTGTATAAAAGATTTCGGTAATGCCGGTAAATTTAATAGGTTAAAGAGGTCAAATTAATTAATAAACAATATACTTTCAAAGAAATCAAAAACATTTACACAACGATATTTCCTATTGATTAAAATAACTTCAAATTTGCCAAAAAAATTAACCTATAATAAAAACTTTCGTTATTCTTTGGGTTACTTTTCACATCTGCTATTGAATTTGGGTTACTGCTCTTATACGTTATTGAATGGAGTTACTATTCTTATCAGCTGATCTTTTTTTTTTTAAAATAACCAGAAGTCTCTTTAAAAACATAAAATAATTTTAAAGATATTGTTACGGTATTTAGTCTTGGGTTCGTTAATTTTCAATACTCAATACAAAAACTAAACAATTTATTCTAATCTTCCTATAGGTATGTAATACAATCTTTTATTTAAAAAATCACGTAGATATTCTTTTTACACAAAACTATACTACTTTAACTTAAAGTTTTTAAAACAATTTTCTCAGAAACTATATATATTTTTCGCAAAAAAGCTATTCTTAGATAGATACCTCAATCGTTCTCGAAAGAACGATAAAGATAAAATGCGTTGTACTTTTATTTTTACTATGTAAGAGAAAAAACAAATGCAATTACTGTATATTGCTATTAAAAATGTTTAATTGGATTTATGTTTCAAAGCATTATTAATAATTTTTTTTTAAAAGTACGAATTACATTGGGCGTTAATAATAAATATTTAATATAGAACCCCATATAATTTTTAACTTACTCTAAGATCGGTTTTAAATAAGTCATAAAACTGAATTTTAAATATTTCTTTCACCAGGTATTACGTTATATAATTCATGACTAGTAATTGAAACCCAAAATGTAAATTAAAATTTTCTCACAATCCTTATCTCTGTACAATACTAGCAAATTCTATTTTTGCTGCGTTATTTTAATGGATAAAGATACTAGTAGTTGTTTTATAACAATAATAAACGCTTCATTGTTAAGTAGATCGTTCAGACAAAATATTGCTATTGTTTTATGATTATTGTGAAAATATTATCGTGATAATAACAAATGAAACTAAAATCACACCTTTGTCTAAATATCTCGATCTTTTTTTAATTTTTCAATTCTACTAAAGTGTCATAATAAAGATTTTATCAAAAAATATTTTCCTCACGTTGTACGTATTCTTTGAAAGCAAAATAGAATTACTTTAATTATGCATATTTTTTTAAAAACATGGTGCTATTTTATATTTTACAAATATTTTTTAGCAAAATTAAAAATTTTATAAATACCTAGAAAATAATATTCAATGAAATGTATTTTATAAAAATACTGATTTTTAAGAAACCAGCTAAATTCGCTGCATTTCAACCTATACTATAAATATATGTAGGTCAATTATATATCAGAAAACAACTACACTCCTGGCTATATGCCTACGAGAAGCATTAAATTACATCTGATACATAATCGTGCATAACCCCATTTTGGGAGATATGCAGATACTTGTTAAGTAAAAGAAAAAATTATTAAATTTATCCATTCGAAGTGACCACCTATGAACCGGTTTTGGGGTGTTGCCGTTTATTTTATAATACGAAGTAAAATTTTTATGACAAAAAAACCAATAATCTTTATTGAATAAACATCCGTAACTATAAAATAATAATTTTCACTATTCTGTGTAAATATCAAAATAAGGGACTAATTTTCACTGTTAAACAATTATATTTTCTGCTCATGTATAATAATAAGCGAATTAAATATCTGCTACTGATTTATAAATATTGTCAATTTTAACACGGATTTTTATTTCGAAATAGATTTCGGCCAATAAAATCACGTACTTTTCATCATAAAACGAATTTTCGGCATAAAGAAACATGAACTCGGGGTAAATCAAGTAGTATGTTTCCACTTGTTTGAAATTTAATTTTTAACGACAACTCGTCAAAAGTACCTATAAGTATAAACATGTCGAGTAGTGAAGAATTATATTGTACACCTCTAGACATTTCTGACTCAGCAAAAAGTGTCTTTGAAAATTTAGTTCCAACGAAATAAAAAAAAAATATATGTAAAGTTATGCAGACAATTTATCAACTGGAGAATTACAAAAGATTTTATCTTTTTCGGAAAATTGTGTTGTTAGTTTATTTTAAATAATTTGCAAATAAACTTAAATCTACAACTTCATGGACACACTATTCCATACTAAAATTGATGCTGAATATAAACCATCAAACTAACATTTCAAAATATGCTGGATTACATGCTTTTTTTAAACAGAAAGATTGACACCAATAATGAATTTTCATTTTTGTAAAAATGTTGGAATCTGTTAGAATATAGATAGTTTGAAGTTAATTTTTGTTTTTATTTTATTACTTATTGGTTGTAGAAAAAATAGTGTACGCAACGATTATGTAATGGCTATAAGTACATAATCGTTACGTAATAAACTATTAATTGTTAAAAAAAATATTAATTGAATAAATTTTAATTTCAGATATTAGAAAATGGAATTATGTGAAGCTTTTAAATATGGTAAGTTAGTATTTTAAAACATTCTTTTATTTATAAAATAATTATTGACTAAAATTACTGATGATACCTAATATTTTTATTTTTATGAAATACACAGTAGTACCTACAATTTTACAAAAATCATACATTCCAATTTGCCACCTTAAAATTTTATGTAAAATTATCGTTTTTATAAATACATAATTTAGAAACTTGAATACCAGTATTAAATTAAAAATATTTATTTTGCTGCTTAATTTAAATACCAATTAAAAATTTTATTACACATAAATAAATTGTTCATATTGTTAAAATATTAACTGTTTGGGTTCGTATTATTATATTATTGTCAGTAAAATAAATAAACAATTTTTTAACCAATATTTTTACATAATAAATTTTACTTTACAAATCATTTAGATATTCACAACTGAATAGCACTTTATAATTACTTCAAATACTTGACTTCAAACTAAACTAAAACTAACGTCAGCGTAAATAAGAAGCCAGGATATCAGAGAAGAACTAGAAATACAGGATGTAGTAAGATGGGCTAGAACACGCAACAGCATCACAGGAAGAGCTCACAAGGAGGCTAAACGCAACTGACTAAACAGGACCAGGTCCTATTATAACAAGAATAAGAGCTGTAGTATTCTAGACTTTGACTTTTTTTTAATCGCTGGGGGCATAATCATGTATTCCCATAATTGTGGTCGACACGCTGTCGCCTCTAGGCAACAGTCGACAGTGCCGGGCCGGGCTCGTTACACCATCCCCCGCTCAAATTTAATCGTCCCGATAAAATACTTGTGTAACCTCACCATTTTAGTCCTGGTTTTGCTGATTCCCATTAATTCGCAAACTTTCTTAAATAAGTTCGATTCGAAATTCATTTCTTGATCAAAATGTAGCTACAGAGGTACTCCGAATCGTGAGAGCAATATCAGCAAAACCAAGCAAGTTTTCCACGTAAACCTGCATAGTGTTAATTCCATTAGCCTTTCAAATATTGCTGAAGCATTACATAATCCAAAGGGCATTACATTGAACCGATAGAGTACATTTTCAGTTAAAAAAAGCAGTTTTCTCTTTGTCATCTTGATGTATGCCCACTTGCCAATACCTGCTCTTCAAATCCAGTGTTGAGAACCAATGTAAACGTGCCAATGTTGTCAAAGTATCGTCAATGGTTAATGGGTAGCTGTCCTTCATGACATCATTTCATCATTTTTTCCACACGGAACATTGTTGATCCATTGTTATTCCTCCTGAGTATACGTTAGCAACTCTTACAGAAATAGTCTGTTCTGTCCTAACTAGTGATCGTGAAAGCAGTAAACAGTTGGAGATTTTTTGCATATCTGAACTACTCCAACGCGGCACCTAGGGTCACTTTTTAATGTGACACAGACTATCTTCTCGGAAAGTCCTGGAATTCTTACAGACTTTGCCATTCGCAGGATGGTTTCATTTTTTTAAGCTGTGGTCGTCAGGATAAACTCTTTAACTCCTCATGGTTTTTTGTTTACTGTCAAATGAGAACCCATACTCGCTGATCAAATCCATTCCCAAAATGAATTCAACCTTTATATTTGCGACATATACTGTATCCACGATGTTAACTCGTCCAAGAGGGAGTGTGACTTTAGCCTCTTCCCTTATTGGTGTATTATCTCCAGTAACTGTTCAAAGAACAAGGTTAGAACAGGCAGGTTTTACACATTCTGGCCAAAAAATGTCGCTGCGTACCGGAGAAACTAACTCACCTGTGTCTATGGTGCATACAATTTTTTTTTCGTTCAATTTCCCTCTGATATTAAGACTATTCATTATTCTTTTTATCCTGTTGACATGAATAACCCTGGTGGCTTTGTTATTGCTAGCCAGTATCCGCCCCAATATGCTGACAAATTTAATATTTCCTGGTGCCGTTCTGAGGACTCGCTAGATGATCTGGTCCTCATAGGTGAGTGAAAACGTGATTGTATTTTCGCAGTTGAGTTTGATCGTGGTGGTAATCTCACTCTATAATCCTTAATGAATTTTCCACACCGGTAACAGGTTTGTTTTTTTTTTGGTTGCCTATACCATTTATCATGGACTTGATTTCCTTCAAAATTTTCCCGAAGTGCGCATTGCCTGCGTCGTTTTGATGGTACGGTTCTTTGATTAACACCGGTTGAATTTTTGGCCTCAAAGTACTAATGGCCGCCTCCACTTTCAATGACCGTACCAAAGCTTTACCACTTCTATTGAAGTTCATCAGTCGAAGAGTCCTCTGGATCCGTAAGTTCATCAATAAATAGCTAGACGGCCAGTTTCTCTCTGAAGTCTTCCTGTGTCTGTGGGTACGCTAACTGGATCAGGCTCCTTACATTTGCCTCGAAGTCTTGCAGACTCTCGCCAATTTTTGCACCTATGTTTTCATCTGCGCATCTGTGTTGATCGCCATAAATTAACTCCAGGGCTACCACTAGGATACTTCATATTTGCTTTGTCGCTCGGCACGGATTGTCTGCAGCATTCCCAAAGCTTGTCCTCTCAATGCCACTATAAGTGCAGTAGCCTTCTTTTTATCGTTCCATCCATTAGACCAGGCTGCAGCTTTAAACTCTCTACGATACATAGACTAGGATGATTGTCCATCGACAGTTGGTAGTTTTACTGAAATTCCAAATGTGGCAACCTTGTCATGACGATTATGAGTTTTAAGCGAGGCAATCTGGCTTTGTACGTTCTTTATAAAAAATTCGATATGATGCTTAATATCATTTACTTTACTTCGTACTGTAACTAATTATTTCTGGAGATCAACGTTGATCTCTTGCTTGATGTCTTTTACTTCTTTTCTTTACTCGCTGTCAATCTTCTTGACATTTTCTTTTAATTCTACAATTTGTTCTTCTGTTTTCTGCATTACTTGTTCGAAGAAATTTTCCTGTTATTTTAGAAGTTTCTGGGTAACCTCTCTCTGCTTCTTTTGTTCTTTTAAAATTTTCTCGAGGTCTCCTTGTCGTTGTTTTTCTTCTTCCAATTTTTCTTCTTGCCGCCGTTTTTGTTCTTCCAATTTTTCTTCTCATCGTCGTTTTTCTTCTTCCAAACGGCGCTTGTGAAACTTCTCAAATTGATTTTTCATCAATTTTATAACGTCCTCCATAGCGTCGTATGACGTAATTCTTGTATTCACCATAAATCTTTTGTCGCAAAAATCCTAACTTTTGACAACAATGTTACGATATTTACTTTTTGGGTTTGGTAAATCTAAACACTCAGTACAATAACTAAACAATTTTTATTCCAATATTTCTACACAATAAATTTTATTTTACAAATCACTTAGATCGTGGTGTTTACTCCAAATATTGTAAAACAACCAGAAAACTTTTCTTTGAAATTACACTCTATGCACTGCAAAAACAATAACCCATGCTTATGCCCTATGATAGAGAAAGTAACATCAATAAAATACCTCGGAGTTATCATAGACCAACATATAAGATGGACAGACCACATAATGCATGTCAACAAACGCCTAAGAGCCCTGATTCATAATTTCTATACCCTGAGAGACATTTTGACAACTAAAAACCTCCTGATGTTATACACCTCTTTAGCTGAATCAATCTTATCCTACTGCATTACAATAGGGGGCGGGGCTTTCAATACCACTCTTAATATCTTACAAACAACACAAAACACAATCCTAAAAATTATCTTGAAAAAAAACAAACGTTACTCTACTGATATCATCTACCAGGAAACAAAAATATTGAATATCAAACTACTTTTCGCCCACCAATGTTCAAAAAAAATGTACACAAATCATAAAAATTTCCACCAAATAAAAAATAGAATAACCAGATCAAATGCAAATATGAATCTCAACACACAATTGTTCAAAAAAACAACAAAGATCTTATTTCTTCTTCGGACCTAAATTTTTCAATGCCATCCCAACCGCTCTAAGAAAAATTTCAAACCAGAAAAAATAAAATATTGAAACAGAACAGTATATTTTAAAAAACCCAAAGATATTCTAACAATATATTGAAATCAACATCTACTTGACAAAAAAGAAAAAAAAAAAAAAAAAAAAAAAAAAAAAAAAAAAAAAAAAAAAAAAAATTATACCTGCCTACCTTCCTGCACCATCTGCTTGACACTGTAAAACCTCTACAAAAAGTATTTTTCGAATTATGAAAACTTCAACAAATATATTTTAAATCTATAATCTACTTACAGACTTAACATGATAAATACAAAATGTACGTTGAACTTATAAAGTCCTCAGATCGAGCATAGAGTAAGACAGGCAAAATTTGCCTAGGCTCATTATGTTCCAACTGGGATCTTATTTTAGATACAATTTATAACACCTGTAATGTACTTTATCGAAAGCAATTAAATTTGATTTGATTTGATCTCAATTTGATTTGATATTCACAACTGTATGACATTTTATAATTACTTCAAATACTTGACTTCTAAACTAAAATTAAAACTTCTAACTAAACTAAAACTAACGTCCGCGACCGCTGCCTTTTTTTATATTTATCTAAGTTGTTACTAGAAGGCACTCGAGTTTTAGTCGTAGTATTCAAGATTTTGACAAATTTTGTCGCCTCAAGGCGACAGTCCACAGGGCCGTGCTCGTAACAATATTAATATTTCTCTTTAATGATCTAATAATTACCAACATAAAATAAGTGGCTCTAACTTTTGTGTTCTGTTCTGGGTACATTTGGTTCAAATAATTAATACTTAAAGTAGTTAGTTTGGTCCAAATAAAAGTGGTAATGAAATTCTTATGAACCGTGAAACTTTGTAAACGTCGGAAACAAAATCACACATTTTTAATTAATTTCTTAAAATTGGTCTCGCATAGGCAATGAAATAGTTCCAGGTGTAAAACAACAATTTAATGAAGAGGTGCTGAATGATAATGGACAGCTTATGATAAATGTTTGCTCACCTAATGATCTAAGAATTAATAACACCTTCTTTGATCACAAAATAAACTACAAGTACACGTTCAGAAATACCTGAGAACAATAATCGACAATTGACTACATCGTAACTAACAGGTCTGTACACCCGACACAAATACAGGATATAAGAACCTAAAAACAGCTGATGTGGGCAGTGATCACAGCTTACTACTAGGAAAAATTAAAATAGGGATAAGTGAAAAATAAGGAAAAATTAGAACCAGGGACACAAACACAAAAAATATGTGTTGAATCACTTTGGGATATTAGTATAATAGAACTGTATTAAAAACGATTACAGGAAAAAGTTGACAAGAACCCAATAAGTAAAGCCGAAGAAGTAAAGGAAAGTTGGAAGAAACTAAAACGATATATTATAGAAGCTGCAACAGAAGCTCTTGGCACCCGAAATATAAAACAACAAAAACACGGCCCCAATAAAACCCCATGCTTCTGCAACGAAGTCAAAGAACAATGCATTAAAAAAAGAAAGGCTTATTTAAAATACATGACAACTAAAAAGCCTATAATGATTATAAGAGGGTACGAAATTCCACCTACACACTAGTGAAGCAAATAAAAGAACAGTATTAGGAATCCTTCTCGAGAAAAATGGAAAATGACTTTTATGGCCCCCAAAAACAGATGTGGAGATTCATCAGGCGCCAGAGAAAAGAAGCAAGTGAATTTATTAGCACAAACCACATAACGAAAGAAACTTAGGTCCAGTATCTTAAAGAACTATACAAAAAAGAAGATACGAAAAGCATACCAGACACCCCAGTAATCGCAACTAACGAAGTAACTGAAATAGAAGAAAAGGATATAGAAACGGCATTAATGAAAATTAAGAACAGAAAAAGTCCAGGCCCATACGGTATTCCAAATGAACTTTTTAAATACGGCGGGAAAATCCTGAAACAGCAGCTAACAGCCATAATTCGCAAAATCCTTTTACATTAAAAAATTCCGGACGAATGGCGCCTAAGTACCACAATCTTATTGTTTAAAAAAGGAGACAAAAAGATACCCGCAAACTACCGAGGCATAAACCTTCTAAATACAACTTTAAAGCTAGTAACAAAGATTATAACAAATTCATCGACCACATTGGTCGATGAACAACAAGGATTCAAATTAGAAAGATCTTGTACTGATGCGATATTTGTCCTGCGACAAATAACTGAAAAATCCATCGAGTATAACAAAGCAGCCTTCATATGTTTTATGGACCTGGAAAATGCGTTTGACCAAATACAACTGGAAGACGTAGTACACCTTCTATACAACAGGCAAATCCCATACAACATTATAAAAACCATCGAAAATATTTACCAGAGAAACAAAATTCAAGCCAAAATCAATGGCATAACTACCGAAGAAATTCCTGTAAAAAGTGGTATTCGACAAGGAGATTCCCTTAGTCCCTTATTATTTAACATCAATATGGACGAAATAATAAAAAGCACTCGTAACCTGAAAGGTTATAAAATGGGGAACAAAGACGTCAAAATCCTATGCTATGCCGATGATGCTGTTCTGATTGCAGAAAACGAAGATGACCTACAGAGATTACTATTCAAATTTAACACAACGGCAAAAAGTCTAAAAATGCTATCTGCAGCAAAAACAAAATGCCTGACTACCTCAAAAACACCCATCACATGCAAACTGGTTGTGGATGATAAAATTTTACAAAAGTATGAGATGAATTTTAAATACATAGGCATAGAAATATCAGGGATACGGTGATATCGAGGCGAAGGTAAAAAACCAAGCAGCAAAAGCAGCACTAACCTTAGTTTACCTGAACGATACAATCCTCCAAAACAAATATATCGGAATCGAGACCAAATCCCGAATCTACAAGGCGGTCATCCGACCTATATTAACATACACAGCGGAAACTAGACCAGATACATCGAACACAAAGAGAATATTAGAAACCACCGAAATGAAAATAGTGCGCAGGATCGCTGGAAAAACACTTTTTGATAGGGAGAGAAGCGAGGACATTAGAAGAACATGTAAAATAGACAATGTAAATGAATGGATACTGGGAAGAAAGAGAGAGTGGAACGAACACATAGACCGGATGAATGACGACAGAATGGTCAAAATAACTAGAAACAAGTCGCCATTATGGGGACCGAAGCGTTGGAAAACCCCGCAAGAGATGGAGCGACAACCTTTCTAATAATTGAACGGCAGAGGATACGAAAAAAAACAAGCAAATTGCTTACATTAAAGAAAGAAAAAGAAGAAGAAGAAGAAATTGGTCTCCTTTCTAAAAACATCGTGAAATCTGGTTTGATGTTTGATCCTATTACAGTCAAGTTGTGTTTTGTTTGTGTAGCCCAACAAACTGTTAAATTGTTGGTAAGTTTTTCTTTACATTTAGTTTGTCGTAGTTACCGTTATATAATATATATATCACACTTTACGAATGAAAATAATATAGTGGCCAATACGTTTTCCAGCATAAAAGAAATTAAAATATATTGGTTTTGACAAAATCGCCCAGATACACGATGAAGAATTACAGGACTTGAAGGACAGAAATTAGTCTTTAGTTCTCAGATCAACTACTTTACATTCAGGTGTGGTGTGATGTTTCAACATCATATTCCAGAATCTTCTCGTACGACAATTATTACACAAATACATAATTTAGCACATCCTGGCGGCCACAGTAAAACAAGTAGTAGCCCGCTATGTGTGGTCAAATATTAGAGTTGACACAAGAAATTTGGCGAAAACATGTAACAATTACCAGAAAACCAAATTGCATAAACAAACTAGTACAAAAATTGGCAGTTTTGATGCACCAGATGAAAAATTCAGCATAGTTCTTAAAGATTTAATGGGATCACTACTGCTAACTGTTTAACGTGCATTGACTGTTACACCTCATGAATTTGTGCCGTTAAGGAACATCACTGCTGATACAGTATTACGGGCATTTTACAAAGCATGGATTTGTAGATTTGAAACACCAATGAAAATTATTATAGATAAGGGCCAAGAGTTCGAATCCAACCTGTTTAGAAAATTAGCAATACCTTGAGGAGCCAAGGTGGAACTAACACAACATGCCATCCACAAAGCAATAGCAAAATCGAACGATTACACAGAGACGCTCAAGTGTGCGTAGAAAGCTCATAACAATGTAAAATGGACAGAAACTATTCATATTGTTCTTTTAGGACTCCAAGGTTTATTATTTAATTTTGAAATTGCCAAATATGATAGACAATTAATTTACCAGAAGAATTTGTTGTTAAAACTTTAAAAATTATTAATCCTGAAACATGGACATCAGAATTACAGACTTAAATAAGGACAAAACAAACAGCATCTTCATCTACAAAGACCTAAATACTCTTTGTAAGGATTGACCTAGTTAAAAAACCTCTTGAGCCGGCATACGATGGCCCGTATCATTTTTAAAAAAGGAGTAAAAAATATTTCAGTGTCCATATGAAAGGTAGGGAAAAGTCAATATATCGTTGGATCGAATTAAACCGGCTATATATTTGCTTCATATAACGAAAATGCATTACTATCTGACGATACGAATTAGACTAAAAAATACAGAATCCAGAATAACAATATTTTAAATGAAGATGTACCAGACCAACCACCTTCAACAGAACAACCGAAAACAACACGGGAAGGTAGAATGGTCCGATTCCCACTCAGATACCATGAATTATTACAGTGCGTGCAGTGACACTTTATTTTGTACTTTCTAGTTTCTTTCAGTATTAATTCTCAGTACTTGTTACCTTTGTTGAAATTATCTAAATTACTTTGTACCGTAACTTAGTCTCTTGGAGATTGAGTGAGTGTAGACATCGAGACCAAAAAAAGTAGTTTTTGTGTGACTGTAATTTTACTAACAAAAGTATTATACATTTTGTGGCAATAATAAAATGTTTTATTGTTTGTGGCAAACGCTATAAATTCCTTATTATTATTTGTGCAGATAATTAAAGGTTAAGTGAATTTTTTTTACCTAAGAGGAGGGTGAAATTATTAAAAAAACTAAAATTATAAAAAATTTACAAACAACTTAAATATTTTTTTTTCAAATAGCAACCCCTTCCTTGTGAAAAATAAAATGAAATTTCAAGAAAAATGCAAATCAGCCATACAAACATGTATTCTATCGATTTATTTTGCAGATAACATTGAACATAGCAAAAATACAACAAAAACTAAAAAGAAGCTAATTAAAAACAGCTCCTTGAATGTATTTACAGTAACTGTTCAAAGTGTGCTCCGTTATTTTGTAGACAATAATATAACTTATTTTCGAATTCTCGAACTTTCGCTAGTAATTCGTCTACATTCTTTAGTTATTCTAAGTTTTAGTTCTTCAATGACTTTGGGAAAAGTTTTGTAAGCTAATATTTTTAAATAGGCTACAGAAAAAAGCCAACTGTTGTTAGATCTTGAGATCTTGCCGTTCATTCTATAAAATCACTTTTGCGTATCCAATGTCTTGAAAATTGCTCATCTATTCATTATCTTACAGCTAGTTTGTAATGTGGTGTAGCTCCGTCCTAATAAATGTATATATTCTGTTCATCTAGGACCATATTTTCCTATTCATTAACTTGTCTTTCTAGTGACTAACTTATAAGTGATTCAATTTTATTTTTTATTAATTGTACGTACAATTTTCTCGTTTTGGTCATTAAAAAGTGGTCCAATTATATTATTTCCCAGAACACCAGCCCATACATTGATCTTCACTGAAAACTGAGTATTATCTTGTCGAGACACGTGAGAATTTTCGTCATTCCAGTACCCACAATTATGTTTGTTAACAAAGCCATTTAAATAAAACGTTGATGACCAAATAATGGCTAATTTAACGTAACGAATAACTTACTAAATACTATTAATATTTTTAAAACAAAGAAACAAAATGACAAAAAATGTCAAAAAGAGTGACATGTATTTAGGAGTAAGTTAAATGATGTCTATTCAGACAATTTTTGTTATCAGCAAAATAAATCTATAAAATAAATTGTTTTTTATTTGGCTAATTTGCATTTTACTTGGGTTTTTATTTAATGTATCACAACATTTTAAAGAAGGGGTGGGGGACGTTAAATGGGGTGCCATTTGGAAACAGCAGAATACCATTATTTAAGCTTTTCCTTGATTTAAAATTTACGTGTTTTTTGTTTTTCTTACATTTAGGCTAAATCAAAAGTTATTTGGACTGGCTGGTTTTAAAATGTACAGGTGGTAGATGGTTTACCCTCCATCGCCCGGTGAAACACCAAAGCTCTGATTATGCAAAAGTCAATCATTCTCTGTCTCAAATCGAGAGGGATAAAGTATTATGTAACTCAAACAATTTTACATCACTATGGAACATTCTATCACAACTCATTGTCTCGAGGAGAATACTACCGAACGAAGAGCATACCGTAACAAACTAAAACCATGGATTAACTGGGAACTTTTAAAGATGCTGAAACACAAGCGGAACTTATGGAAAAAATATAAACAATCTTTTAATCTCTCTGACTTTCTAACACAGAAGTTTTTCTAACCGACTGAAAGAGCAACTATCTAGCTCTAGGCAAAACTATGTCAACACAGTGGTAGCAGCAAAAAGTTTTATAAATACATTCGCACATCGCTTTCTTTAAAAGTTGCTACCCCATCCTTACAACAAGAAGATGGAAACCTGTGCTCTGATTACGAAACAGCTAAATTTCTTGCTTTGTCTTTCGCTAACGTTTTAACAAACGAACCACCGTTGATGCACTACCAGCCTTGTTAGGACATCGTAAGCATTACTTTCCTCAAAACCAAATTCTAGATCGCCTGCTACATCTTAAAACTTATTCCTCTCCAGGTCTAGATGGATTGACTGCATTATTTCTTGAAAAATGTGCTCACACGTTATCATATCCGCTGTCCAAAATCATAAACTCCTCATTTTCGGAAGGTTGTATTCCGCCAACCTGAAAATTAGCATCAGTCACTTCAATATTTAAAATAAGCAATAAATTGGATCCTAACAATTACCGTCCCATAAGCCTCTTACCCATTGTCTCCAAAGTAATGGAATTCATTGTTGCCTACCAAATGGTCGACTTTTTGTTGCGGGAAAATGTAATCCCAAACTTTCAACATGGTTTCATGAAGGGTCGATCAACCTTAATATATTTACTACACTCTACCAACGATTGGTCCAAAGAACTTAATGACAGACATCCTTTAGACATCATTTACCTTGACTTTTCTAAAGCCTTTGACAGGGTGCCAAAACGTAGACTTCTACTAAAGTTTGATCATCTTAACATAAAAGGTACTCTTAACAAATGGTTTTTAGCCTTCCCAACAAACCGTTTATTTAAAGTCAGTGGTGGACAAAAATTCTCTGAGGAAAGACCCGTAACTAGCGGTATTCCACAAGGTTCCGTTCTTGGATCCATACTTCTCAGCGCATATTCCAGTAATCTGTGATACTGTCTGTCAAGCTTAGGCTGACGACATGAAACTCCACGGAAATCTCAACATTAAAAATGTAAGTTTGCAGAAATATCTCGATAAAATACAAGAATGGTGTTCCAATTGGTTGATGCCTCTGAATATTAATAAGTGTGTCATGTTACATGTCGGAAACAATAACTCGCAAAATCCGTTTTCCATCAGTGGACAGACATTAAGCACTGTTTTATCACATAACGACCTTGGTTTATAAGTAAACTTGAAACTTACGTGGAATGATCATATTTCTCATATATGTAAACGCGCGAACTCTAAATTGTTCCTAATACTAAAAACTTTCCCGAAACATAATGCAAACTTTACAAGTGCTATGTCCAACCCATACTTAAATACGCCGGGCCTTCGTGGCATCCAGATTTAGGTCGAGATCGTGAAATGCTGGAAAAAGTACAAAGACGCGACCAGATTGTCTTTTGGCCAAGTTAGACCTACGTACGAAGAGAGATTATTCATGGCAAACCTCACATTCAAAGAAAGACGTCTCCGAGGTGACCTTATAATTTTATTTCGAATTTTGAAATTCAACTTCGGCGACCTTCAAGCAGCTTTCCCCCTCCATTTAGATGAACTTCTTCGTGGGCACTCCTTAAAGCTGAAGAAAGAGCCCTTTAGAACTCGTTACAGGCAAAACTTTATAAGTAGCAGAATTTTTGATATTTGGAATGGTCTACCTCAGGAAATAATTAATTCAAAAATTGTTAATAGTTTTAAAAATCAAATATACACCTCTATTTTTAATTTTTAGTTTTTTAGGCTTAGTCTCAGTTATTGTTTTATTAATATTCTGTAACTTATTATGGGCAAAACAGGACTTGATCCTCTGCCCTTATTATGTAATAATAATAATAATAATATATATTTTTTTATATTTTCTTTTTAAACAAAATCATTAAAACAAATCATGAAAAGTCGAATAAAAATACAAGTTCCAACTGCGGTTGCTAATAATTCCCCCAAAACCAACTTTAAAATTGATTTCTGCAATATTCGAGGCCTGAACTCTAATTAATTCAGTACACCACCACCTGCAAACTAACAGGCATCATTTACTGGCTCTGACAGAGACACAAATCAAACCCTCCTCCAACAATACGCATCTTCCGGTCTTTGGCTATTGCCATAAATAAGAATTTCACAACTTCTTCTTTACCTCCATTTGAGTGGTCCGACGGCACAACAGCCGTATCTTCCAAAGAAAAAGCGGTTCTGCGGGCCGAAATGTTCAGGTCTAACTCAACCCTCGATACCAATGGAAAACAACCCCCAAACGATACCTAGAATAAACTTATTAATGCATGAGGTCACTATCCGCCATCCCACTATCAGGAAAATCCTACAAAATCTTGACTCTAATAAGGCAGTAAAACCAGATGGAATTCCGACAATTGTACTGAAGACCTGTGCTCAAGAGCTCACCCCAGTTCTCTGTAGACTTTTAAAGCTATCATATATCAAAGGAGTATTTCCGCTAAAAAAAAAGAAAAGAAGACTATTCCTGCGAATTATCGCCCTATTGCATTGCTCTCAGTCATATCCAAAGTTATGGAAAAAGCGATTATTATAGAACTCATCAAATATCTGGAGAAATTTGATATTATTCATGACAGAAAATATGAAATTTGACAACTTAGGTCTACTGGAGATTTGCTGGCTTATGTTACTCAGCTTTGGACAAACACTATTAAGAAGTTTGGTTTATCCCGTGCAATAGCCTTGGATATATCTAAAGCCATAGACCGCGTTTGGCACCAGGCATTGTTTAGCAAATTATATGCCTACGGTCTCACAACAAAACTGCGCCAATGGCTCATAAGCTTCATGCAATATCGCTTTTTACATGTGGCACTCTACGGTATTTCTTCTGCTGCGCTAAAAACCAATGCCGAGGTCCCCCAGGGTTCCATCCTGTCCCCCACCCTATTTTTTTTACACATCAACAACCTCGTGAAAACCACCACAAACCCCATTTACAGTTTCGCAGACGACAGCACACTTGTTTTAACTTTCACATTCTATCGATCACTTTCGGTGAATGATACAAATAGACTCAGGCAGGAACAAGCTGATTTCATCAAAAGAGATCTTGAAGCAATCGTTGAGTTGAACAATCTTGTTCAGTTCAACGCCCAGAAAACATAAAGCGCCACGTTTTTCAAGAAAGTGAATTTTTCAAATCATTTCATCACAATGTCCGGAATGTCCATGTCGATTTTGGAAGTAACGGTGTCTAATAATATGTCTTGGCATCGCAAACTAACTAACATACTAACATCGCAAAGTCAGGCTAGGTTTTCTGTAAAAAGCTAGGAAGTTTTTTTACTCCTGATCAACTGTTGACGACGTACAAGGCTCAAATTCGACCTCTACTGGAGGATTGCTCGCACATTTGAGGTTTAGCACCAAGGCATTCTCTTCGTCTTCTAGATTCGATTCAGAAAAGGGCCATTAGGTTGATAAACAGCTTAACTCTCACAGAACACCCACTAGAACATAGAAGTAGAGTTGCAGACCCGACATTACTCTACAGATATTTTTATGGCAGATGCTCCAGAGAAATAAAAACTCATGTACTACCACTGGCCACATTCGGCCGAAGAACTCGGCATGCTGATCAGTCTCACCCATTTACTTTTAAGATTGACACTACAAGGACCAATCCCCATTAAGAATCCATCTTTTACAGGGCTGCTACAGAATGGAACAATCTTCCAATATCAGTTTTTTCAGAGAACTATGACCTGCAACTTTTCAAAAAGCGGGTTTACAATCATTTTCTTATTCATTTTCTCAATTTCGCATTTATAAAAAAATTTGCACGGACTATGAGCACTATTAGTTATTTAGATGCGCCCAGTGTTGTAATCTTTAAGTCCAGGTGTTTATGCATGACCTCTACTAGGTAATAATTAGTTCAGATACGGATCTTAGGTACCGTGACTTTTATTGTTTAAAAGTAAGTTACTATATTTACTTAGCAAATATCTACATCTCGAGTAAATAACGAGTACCTACGTCTTAGTCGAGTAGGTCGGGGGTACATTTGGTCCGGCCAATAAAAATAACCGAGTTTGAACATGTTACATAAGTTCTCAGATGCAGATGTATTCGTGCGTGCTAAGATTAGTTTATGCTATAATATTTTTTACAACTTTCAAATTTTTGTATTTTAGAAGTTTACTTTACTTTTAGTGACGTAAAGTAAGGGCTAGTTTTTAAAAATGGATAAAAAATATCTAACAGATACTGACTTTAAAGACGGTTTGGTGGAATCTGAATTTAAAAAAAATGTCTCAGAATCAGAAGATAATACATAATACCACCCAGAATAGTAGTAGTAATGAATAATTATTAATACCAATTTCTGCTGATGTTATTCCCCTACCAAAAACGTCTAAAAAATGACATGGTGTGATGACATGGTACAATATAATGACATCAAAAAAAGCATCATATGAATTTTCAGTACAGTGCGCCAAAAGATAGATTAATAAGGGGCAAAGTTTTAAAAACTTTACCAGGTCTGACTTTATATGCCAGTAGCCACATCAGGTATGATTTAAGTGGGGCGTAGGTCACCCCTTCACTGCAACCCTTAATAGGTCTATTGTGGCTGTTGTGCCTATTGTGGCAGTAGCCACATACATACATATAGTCATGCCTTTTTCCGGTAGAGGTAGGCAAAGACCACTTCTTTCCACTTGCTACGGTTCTTACCCACGTTTTTCACACATGCTCGTCGGTTGGTGCTACTTTTGATTTGTCCTTTCTTCAAAACAATTTCAAACTACCGACTTAACCAATTACTTTCGCCATAAAATCTGTTTCGTCAATCTTCTTTTATCTATCCTCTCTACGTGCCCGAACAATCTAAGCATTCCTTTATCTATTTTTGTTACTACATCTTTTTTCACACTACACCGTGCCACGTCTTTTTCGTTCTCTAAAGAGTACTCTGCCAGCGGTCTCTCTACTGGCAAATTATGCCCGAGCTCAGCCGTAGAGGGTAGAAGAAAAAAAGAAAATAAAAGTGAGCCGCGCAACCGACTTAGACGGTTCAAGCCGGAAACCCCTAGGTCTTATAGGCACTAGCAGAGCCACATGATAAACAACTAAGATTATGGTAAACCAAATAAATAAAATTATAGCAAAAATATATTGGATACTTTACTCCTACAATAAATTAAAGTACACAGTTCAATAATAAAATTATAACAAATATAGTCAAAATTAACAGCCAACAATAAATCAAAGTACACAATTCAATAGTAAACTTATAACAAATATAGTCAAAATCAACAGCTAACAATAAATAAACAATCCAAAGTTTTCGATTCCATAAAATTACCAAAACAAAAGTAACTTTACCAAAAAAACGTATATAAGTTAACTATTTAATAATACTTAATCAAACGTTCACATAAGGCTGCTAATTTACTCATGTTTTTACCAAATACATAAAGATTTACACTGTTACAACAATCGAGCTTATTTAAAAATATTTTTACAATGGTTGTCCTTTAAAATATCAAAATTGTAGGATATTTACAAATAAGTATGAAGAAAATATATTTTTACTTGGTCATAAAGAACTATTGAGAAGATTACTTTAATCAAAGTTCAGCCTTGGCATATTATCCAATGCAATAAATAGTTTTTAACAGTGTACCATATTAATAAATTAAAACAAAACTTAATCGTGGTGTCAAAAACAAATCACGTCGTTTAAATATTCTAAAATAAATCACTTGTAACCTTTGGGTACAAGAATTCACTACTCCTGTGGCCGGCTTGATTATGGAACGGCACCTGCTAATTAACAATGGCTTCCCTCCATCAAATCCCGCATGCGGCTATTTTAACTCGACACCAAAATCCAAAATATCAACAAAAAAGGTAAGATAGAATGGTCAAGTTAAAAATTAAGTGGTTTTACTTCAAAATCCAATTAAGATGGCCCAAATACAGCCAGATATGAAAGTAAAATCGTAGAGGTTTTGCACACGTGTTAATATCACACAGCCCCAAAAACTCTTACCACACCACTCCCAAGACTGCCACCAAACGACTGCCTCCTTCCCAGGCCGGATATCAAGAAAAATGACACGGAACCCACGTCAAACAACAATATTCGCCATTCCATGCTCCACACGAAGAATCGCCCTCGTCCGTGTTGATAGCCAGCCCCATCCACACAGAAATGCAAACCAAACAATAATATAACCGACAACACCAAACAATCGAGGCCAAAAACCAAAGCAAAATCTAATAACAAAACCCCCACTCAATCTCCATCGATTAACGAAAAATGCCACAGCCATTAACAATCAAATCCTATCACTACAAGGTATGCAACACTATTTACAACGAATGATATATTTAAGTTACAACAAAATACGGTACGCAACCCTACTTACGAGTACCTAAGGAATACAAAATCATCAGAGACACAATTATAATGGAACTGTTGAAGGGAAAAAATAGGCACGTGACAACCGTTTCCTTATTACACTATTCCTAATTTTATCCATCAAAGTCACTCCAGCTATCTGGATCATGATTCTTCTGCCAAGCCCAAAATTTTCTACAATACATAAGTCTCCCTAGCACTCTTCTATGAACAGCTAGTCGTGCCTTTTTAAATACGTTTTAGTTGCTTATAAAGTATTGTGGAGCCCCATTAATTTGTTTTCCTTTTGCTCAATATCACCGTCAGTTTTCCATTATAATGAATGTAAACGTTGCGGGCAATAGAGTACCCATATGGAGAGAAGGATTGCAAGATTAAAATCAGACTGATATTTGCCTTTTATTATTAGCTGGCATTTATGCTTTTATGCATAAATGCTTTTTTAAACAGTACCGACATTTCCATGAAATATGCTTAGTACGGTATTAAAATTCGTGTTTAGAGCGACAGCGACTTAATTTATGCCTACATACTGCAAGTTTATCTTGGAAAATTATCGAATGAGCTTCTGGAAAATAATCAAGTTAGGCGTGTTGTCCTTAACCTAACTTATGCTCTTTAGTTAAGAAATCTTACGTGTAGCAATTTATTTTCATCTTAAGATTTAGGCGTAATGTTTGTTGAACTAAGCTTTTAAATCCAGCGCCAAAATTTTAGTTTAGTTACTTTGTCTTTCCTAAGTTTTTTTAAAATGTTTAAGTCTGTCAAAAAAAAGCCAAGTTAATCGCTCTGTTAATTAAAAAATATAATAAAACATTATTCTTCTCCGTAGTAATTGATCTTTATCAAATAATACAAAATACAAGCTACTTTTTTTTCGAAAGAAACAATGTTACTGAAAAGAGAAAAAGATGCTAAATAGTTACCATGCTCAAAAATAAGACGGAATTCCTTTCGAAATGTTAACACCAAAAAATATTTCAATTTATAAGTTAAAAAAATATGGAGTAAGGTATTCTGACTATAATAATTTTGTATGCCACGAACACTCTGCAGTCTCTTGTGTAAATTGCATCCAGTAAAATTAATTGGCAACGTCAACATTTTTTTTGTATAATTAATATCTTTTATAAAAAAAATTAAATTATTTAAAATTATGGGCAGATTACAAAAATATGAAAATATGTTTTAGTCACAAGTATGAGTAATAATTAATTAAATTAGGGTGCATATAAATGAGCCGCTTTGTTATGCCGGCCTTCGCGATCAAAATCCTCGAACACCGCGTCTAGCGGTTTCGAAATGGTAAAAGGATTGTTCCGGACTCTCGAGAAAAAGGTCGAATAGTAGCGATTACTCTGGAATTATGATTTAGAAATATAAAAAGGACAGCGGTCGTAAAGAAATCAGTTTTAAGTGTTTATGAGTTATGAAATTTAATAAGTTGTAAACGTTGTATCTGAGTGATTTGTAAAAGTAAAGTTTATTGTGTAAAAGTATTGGAATAAAAATTGTTTTGTTACTGTATCGAGAGTTTAAAATTACCAAACCCAAGAAAGAAATAATATCGTAACTTTATTTATTATATTTCACTCTTATTATTTATACATAAGTAAAATTCCGGTGTGCGAGTGTTTGTAATTCTTCACCTCCTTAACAGTTTAACCGATTTTTATGAATTTTTTTGTTCTTATATGAGTCACCTGAAATAGTTAGACCCGATACACGGCGCTGTTGTCGAGATCCAATTTTTTGTTTTATTTTATGAATTTCTCAAATAAAAAAGATAAAATCCAACATTTTGTGTCTCCCAGCACCTCTCAATATTTTTTAATTCAACCACACATTGCTTAGCGAACGAGCGATTTTGGCAGCTAAAAATGTCGTTGTTACTTAAATCAATTTCCAAATTCTCTTGAGGCATTAAATAGAATGCTGCAAGATTTAAATGGTAATACTAAGAGATTCTGTAATAGCAGAATTTTATATTGGTTCATTTCAACATTTATTATTACTTAGGTTAGATTTCAGAGATTAACAACATTCATTATTTAGATTCAAAAGAACCACTTTTCTTTATTTTTTTCTTCGTTATCTAATTACACAAATGTATTTCAAGTATTTTAATTGTACTGAATACAAAATTTTATTTTAAAAAGTATATTTTGCTAGCGAGATCTGTGGCAGGACAACGTCCGCCTACCGGATCAGCTAGTAATTACGAGGGTGGTTTGATAAGTCAGTGACTTTTTGAATAAAACAAATTTTCTTCCGCAAATAAACATTTTATTTTTCTACATAATCAGCTTTTAGCTCGATACATTTAGTCCAGCGTTTTTATAATTTTTTTATTCCCTCCAAATAATAGGTTTTTTCAAAGCTCTCAAAATACGCGTTTGTTTCGGTAATTGCTTCTTCATTCGACTCAAATCTCTTACCGCTCAGCCATTTTTTTAGGTTTGGAAACAGAAAATAGTCGCAGGGGGCTAAATCTGGAGAATATGCTGGATGGAGTAGCAGTTCGTATCCCAATTCGTGGATTTTGGTCATCGTGACTAGACAAGTGTGCACACGTGCATTGTCTTAATGGAACAGCACTTTCTTCTTCGCCAAATGCGGCCGTTTTTGCTTCAAATCAAAGTCGAATCTGTTCAAAAGATTTGAATAATATTCGCCGGTGATCGTTTTACCTTTCTTGAGGTAATCGATGTGAATGACACTGCGTACATCCCAAAAAACTGTGGCCATGACCTTGTTGGCTGACAGACTCTGTTTCGCCTTCTTTGGTCCACGTTCACCCCGAGCAACCCACTGTTTCGATTGTTCCTTGGTCTCTGGCGTGTTGTGATGGATCCATGTTTCATCCACATTAACAAAACGGCGCAAAAATTCGTCCGGATTACGGCTGAACATCGCTAAATACTCTTTTGAAGTGGTCACACGATTGCGCTTATGGTCGAGTGTCAGCAATCGCGGCACCCAACTTGCAGAGAGTTTTTTCATGTCCAAATATTCGTGTAAAATATGATGTACCCGTTCAGTTGAGATACCTACAGTATGAGCCAACTCACGCACTTTCATTCTCCGATCATCTAATATCATTTCATGGATTTTATCGACGATTTCCGGCGTGATCACTTCTTTTCGGTGACCTAGACGTTCGGCGTCACTAGTGCTGGTACGACCACAACGGAACTCTGTAAACCACTTCTTAACCATTAAAATTGATGGTGCCGAGTCCCCGTAGTATTTATCAAGTCTTTCCTTAGTTTCAGTGATGGATTTTTTACGTAAAAAGTAATGCTTAATCAGCACACGAAATTCACTTTTTTCCATTTTCGTAAAAATTCACGAGGTTTTCTGCTTTGAACGGCTATCACACACTAACTGCACGACGTAGCTTGCTCAAAATTAAAAAGTTGCCCACTGATAGATTTTAGTTGACGGCAGCACTGTTGCATTTGGAGTAATTGCGCGGGAAATTCAAAAAGTCACTGACTTATAAAACTGACCTCGTAATACGTTAGTGGTCTAAAAAGTTTCTGACCTAACAAATATACAAGTTTTTTTTATTTATTTTTAATTTTTTATTTCTTTACTTACTTAATTTAAGGTGTCCGTGCCATTTAGGACACGTTTCGCCAAAAGGTTGCGGCCGGGGTGGCCTTGTAATTTGTCACTCGCAGGTCGCTGATTGTAATAGGGCTTACCAACAGTGGGCAGATTGGTAGGTGGCTAAATAGTCTCGTTGTAGGTCTACACATTTCTTCCAGTGCCTTGCTCTGTTAATAATTGTTTAAGAAGGTAATGGCCTTTTCATTTAATACAAATCTCGGAACTCCGATTGCAATTTTAATATTAGGAAATAAGAAAAGTCGCTTGTGGTTAAATCTGGTGAGTACTGAGGGTGGTCAAGCAGTTAAAACTGTAATTCGTGAATTTTTGCCATGGCAACCGCTGTGTTGTGAGACGGCGCATTGTTTTGGTAAAAAAAGAATTTGTTTTTTGCAAGAATGGCCGTTTTTTTTTGCAATTTCTGCCTTCAGCTTGTCAAATAATGACGCGTAGTATGCTCCTGTATTGGTTTTTTTTTTGATGATATTCGTTTAAGATAGCTCTACAACCATTCCAAAAAATCTTTACTTTCCCAGCCGAAAAAACAGTTTTTGCTTTTTTTAGATCTGATTCCCCCTTCGCAGTCCATTGTTTTTGACTGTATTTTGTTTTGGGCGTATAATGGTTTATCCAAATTTTATTTACAGCAATAAATCGGTACCATAACTCTAATTTATTATGCCTAAACTTTGCCAACAGAGCGTTTAAAATGTTCATTTAAACACGTTTTTGGTCTAACGTGAGCAAACGCGGCATCTTACGCCCGGACAGCTTTTTCTTGATTCAATATGTGACAAACACGTTCTTTGGGCCTATTTATATCCTTTACTATCTCTCTACCTTTAATTCGACGGTTGTTTAGCACCATTTGGTGAACTTTATCAATGTTATCGTCAGTGGTTGCAGTTTTTGGATGTTCCAAACCTTCATTGTCTTCCAAGCTAGGACAGTCACGTTTAAATTTAACTTTCTAAAATTTTACGGGGGTAAATGATGGTGCAGATGCCCCGTACACAGCGTCCAACTCATTTTTGATTCGCGTAGACGTATTTCCTCTCAAAAACAAATATTTAATGACTACTTGATACTCGATTTTTTCCATTTTCAAAAAAACACTTACATTGACTTACTCAAACGATTGTCAAAGAACAAAATGGCGCAAAACGGTACGTATCTTTCAAGATTTTCTGCCCCAAAAAACTGTAATTATTCTTTTTGTAAAAAGAGAAATACCTCTCTCTCAGTCATATTCAAAGTTATGGAAAAAGCGATTAACACAGAACTTATCAAATATTTGGAGAAATTCAACGCCCAAAAAACACAAAGTGCCACGTTTTCCAAGAAAGTGAATTTCTCAAATCATCCCATCACAATGTCCGGAAATACCCTTAAATCAAGTCCCTCCATCTCGATTTTGGGAGTAACGGTGTCTAATAATATGTCTTGGCATGACCATGTTACTAACATCGCAAAGTCAGGCTAGGTTTTCTGTGAAAAGCTAGGAAGTTTTTTTACTCCTGATCAACTGTTGACGACGTACAAGGCTCAAATCCGACCTCTACTGGAGTATTGCTCGCACATTTGGGGTCCAGCACCAAGGCATTTTCTTCGTCTTCTAGATTCCATTCAGAAAAGAGCCATTCGCTTAATAAACAGCTCAACTCTCACAGATACCCTTCACCCTCTAGAACATAGAAGAAGAGTTGCAGACCAGTCAATGCTCTACAGATATTTCCATGGCAGATGCTCCAGAGAAATAAAAACTCTTGTACCACTGGCCACATTCGGCCGAAGAACTTGGCACGCTGATCAGTCTCACCCATTTACTCTCAAGATTGACACTACAAGGACCAATCTTCATCAAGAATCCTTCTTTTACAGGGCTGCTACGGAATGGAATAAGCTTCCAAAATCAGGTATTCCAGAGAACTATTACCTGCAACTTTTTAAAAAGCGTGTCCACAATAATTTCCTTTCTATAATCCCTTCCCCTTCTAATAGTCGCAGTGTAGGCTATCCGCGGCCCACACGATAGGTCTACCCTTTTTGCGACTATTTTTATAAAAAAAACCTAGGTGTAGTTCTGGATCAAAGACTTACTTGAAACGTCGACCGAAAGCCAGATTTCCTCTCTGGAATCTCAGAAAATTATGCAGCAAATCTTGGGGAATGGACCCTAATCAGATTTACTGGATTTAACAAAAAATGATAATATTAATGGTCATGTATGGTTTAGTAGTCTGGTGAACCAAGGGGGAACAACATACAGCTATATAAGCTTGCTGGCGTTCAGCGGCTGGCATGCCTGTCCATAACTTGAGCTATATCCAATACACCAACGGCAACGATACAACACCTTTTAAATGTCCCTTCCCTAAATTTTCTCTTAGAAAGGATGGCGAGGATTGTTTCCTACAGATTCCTGTCTCTGAAAAGGCAAATTAAAGAAGAAGACCACTCCGGGATACTGAGTGAAACAAAAAACCTCCAAATCCTTGGGATAGTTTCCGACATGCTAGCCAAAAAAATTAAGTAAAAAGTCCTAAAATTCCTCTTTTTGAAGAGAGGTAAATACTTAGGTGAGGAAAAAAACACACCTTCCAGAGACTGAATACGTAATGTACACAGATGTTTTAAAAACCCCAGATGAAGTTGGGGCCGATCTTTTTAGCAAGAAATTATAGATTAAAATATCTACCAGTCTTTGTAGGTATGCTACAACCTTTCAGGCTGAAGTCTTCGCTATCGAATTGATGACTAGCAGACCTCTAACAAACAAAAACATCAATATAATATCAGACAGCCAGACTGCTTTAATAGCACTGAGCTCCAACAAAATAAATTCTAAACTTGTATGGATTTGCATCAAATCCCTGGAGTGCCTTGGTGTAAACAACAGAGTGACTTTGCTGTGGGTACCTGGATACCAGGGAGTGGGGGGCAACAAAAAATCCGACAACCTCGTAAACAGGGAGCCGAATTTGCGTTCACTGGACCAGATCCAGTCTTTGGAGTCACCAAAACGCCAAAACCATCATTTCGGACTTTAAATGATTTGCGTAGAACCTATTAAATATTGAACGTATTAAACGTAACAAACCCTTAGTTTATTATTGGAATTAAAATGATTATTTGGGTAATGATTATGAATGAATACAAAATTTTTGGTAAATTGATAACATTATAAAAAATTAAAAAAAAGCTTATTTATTAAATGTTAAATATTCTTATGTATAATAATCAACATTCTTTAATAGATACAATTGACTTGCTATCATTTACATTATCATTTTTTGAGCCTAAAATAGTAACAATGAGCACGACAGTGTATTTAGGTTCAAATTTCCGAGTAACTTTTATTTTTAATAAACATGACGTCAAAAATATAAGAGTGCGTGGTGGCTGAATAGTACAGCTATACAGCTATTACACGTTAGTGTAATTAGGTTTAAATCCCCGAGTATCCAATTTTTTTTTAAAAATATTAAAATATCGTTGCGCTTTTGGGAATGCGACCACGCGCCCGAAAAGTTCACAGCGTGATATAAGAAGTTATTACTTCAAAAGACTCACGTACTAGTCCAATATACTAGGGCTGACTCATTTAAAGGCGTTTTTATCTAAACCCTCGAGAACCACAACCAAGTAGATCCTGGAATGGAGTAGGAATGAGCTGCGAATTCTAACGGGACTGGTTATAGGACACTGTCGTCTAAGATACTATTTTGGTAATATAGGACCGAATCAACTGTTGGTTTTGCTGCGTGGAAGACGAAACGGCTAAACAAATACCATGTTCACCAACTTTGAACCTAACGATTTCAAGAAAATCTCACCCTATACAACCATGAACTTTGTGAGAAGAACTGGATTGTGCGGTGAACCGTAACCTCTAAGGGTGAGTCACAATAGACCTATTAAGGGTCGCAGTGGAGTGGCGATCAACGCTTCAACCACATGATATCTGACCTAACCTGCTAAAAGATGCGCAACCACATTCCTGGCTTTCTTCTTTACGTTAAAGTCGGAAACCTATTGGACCACATTCATATAATTAATTTTAAAAATGTGCGGTATTATATAAATATTTTGTGTTTTAACTCATAGTAACAGATTATAAAAAAAATGCTATTGCATGCCTTCCACATTTTGATAAAAATATACCGATAATTAAATAGTAATACACCACGATAAATTCTAAATAACATTTTACTTATACATCAATAAAAAAATAGTACACGTATAAATGATACACATTGTATAATGACACGGTATTTAGCAATCTATTTTACAAGTATAGGTTGTGTAAAACAGTACCTAATGGATTGTTGGTAATACTAGATATCTAGTTCCTCTCACCTGATGAAAGGAAGTCATAAAAAACGATACTTCTAGATATCATCTGCGATAAACAATAGTTAATAATTTAAAATATTTTATAAAGGTATTTAATTATTCTTGAGATCCTTCAATCCATTTTAAGATTAGTAAGAGATATATGTAAAGGTGT
Source organism: Agelastica alni (assembly GCA_950111635.1). NCBI lineage: Eukaryota > Metazoa > Arthropoda > Insecta > Coleoptera > Chrysomelidae > Agelastica > Agelastica alni. The sequence goes on along the minus strand of OX467712.1, from coordinate 54,224,637 downwards.
GTTCCATCAGCAAACAGAATTTTTATAATATTCCAGAAAGTTGTAAGAAATAAACGATATTTCTGTTGAATAAAAAGATAAGCCAAATTATTATTTTAATTGAAATAAATTCCAACATTGTTATTTTTTATAAAAACGGGAAGAAATAAAATGCATAATCCAATGGTGGCGTCACATTTATACTTCGTTAGTCTTGAGCAGCAATTGATAATAATAATTGTAAAGTGTTTCTTGCCACCAAATTTTTGAGATCACATTCTATTACAATATTTGGTAGGTATATGACATGGTCCAAACATACATACATACATAAAGTCACGCCTTTTTCCCATAAGGGTAGGCAGAGACTACTTTCTTCCACTTGCTACGGTTCTTGCACACATCTTTTGCTTACACTACTTTTATCAGTGCTCTCATACATGCTCGTCGGTTGTTGGTATTCTTGACTTGGCCTTTCTTCAAAACAATGTTGATCTGATCGAGATATGTTCTCAGAGGTCGACCTCTACCGACTTGTCCATTCACACTCGCCTTATAAATTTGTTTCGTCAATCTTCCTTTATCCATCCTTTCTACGTGTCCAAACCATTTAAGCATTCCTTTATCTATCTTTGTAACCACATCTTCTTTTACACCACAGCGTTCTCTTATCTCAAAAATCCTTACTTTATCCAACCGAGTCACTCCGCTATACTTCTCAGACTACTAATCTCCGCAGCATTAATCCTATTTTTATTCTTCTTTTGCCAAACCCAACATTCACTACCATACATAAGTGTAGGAACTAACACACCTCTATGCACCGCCAGACGTGCCTTTTTTGACACTTTCTGGCTATTCATAAAGCTATGCAGCCCAAAATAGTAAGAAAATAGTTTTTATATATAACTAACTGCAAAGATCCGCTTCACTTGGTTTTTTTTTTTGGTCGTACATATATTTATTTATATCTTATATAATTATTTTACATAGATTTATTATTATAAATTTTAACCTTACATATTTTTAAGTATCAAAATTTTTATAACTTTAGAAACATAACGTTACTGAGCTCGGTCCTTAAGCTCTTTACTAAAATAATCGCTAATAGGCTTATGGAAAAGGTGCCAATATCCGAAGCAAGGATTTAGGTCCAATAGATCAACGATGGACGCAAAATTCAATATTCAATATCGATGTTTGTCTGTTTTGTGGATTTAACCAAGTCATTTGACAGGGTCCGACTAGATGACGTAATCAAGATTCTATACCAGAACAACATCGATTACCGGTGCCAAAGAATTATATAAGAACTGAACAGCAGAAGTAGAACAAGAATAAAAACGATCGATGAACTGTCTAAGAAAGTACAAATCAATACAGGTTTACGACAAGGTGACAGCCTTAGTCCTACTCTGTTTAACATCATTATGGACCAAATCATTGAAAATATTAAAAAAGTGAACGCTGGATATAGAATGGGCAATCGCACCATTAAAGTATTATGCTATGCAGACGATGCAATCCTTATAGCAGAGAATGAAGACGACCTACATCGCATTTTATACTAGACAACAGTAACAGCACACAAATTTAACAAGAACATCGCAACAGAAGACAGTCAATGGTTATCTCTAAAGAACCCATAAGGTGCAAACTGGCAGTCGACAAAAAGATAATCCAGTAAGTGAGAAGATTCAACTACCTAGGAGTGGAGTATCAAGCGAAAGAAACCTTATTGAAGAAGCACGAACACAAGCCATAAAAGCAACAAGAGTCAGCGGATACCTGAAAGATATCATATGGCGAAATAAAATGATGAGTACAAAAAGCAAGCTGATGATATACAAAACATGGGTAAGACCTATTTTAACGTACGCCACAGAAACCGGAGCTGAAACATCAACAACAAAAAGAATAATGAGAACGACCGAAATGATTATACTAAGAACCAACAAGGGTGTTACCCTCAGGGATAGAATAAAAAGCCATGATATCAGAGAAGAGCTAGAAATACAGGATGTGGTAAGATGTGCTAGAACACGCAAGAGGTGCTGGAAAGACCATGTAGAAAGGATGCCAGATGAAAGATGAGCAAAGTGGGCCATGTCGCAAAAACCAAACTCGCGAAGACCGGTAGGCAGACCACCCAAGAGATGGTACGGAAGCTGGAGCTCAGCATCACAGAATGAGCTCCGAAGGGGGCTTAACGCAACGAATTAAACCGGACCAGGTCCTATTATAAGAAAAAGAAAAAGAAGAAGAAAGTGTTTTGTAACCCGTCAGATTCTAAATTATTTTTATAGATTCTAGATTAATCTTAATCACTTCAGAACTTATTAGAATATTTTAGACTTCCGATGGTTTTAGATAATTTTATATCATTGTCCAACATTTTAAAGTATTTTAAAACATTCTCGTAAACTTTATAAAGTTTTTGACTATTTTAGAACTTTCTGCATTCTGAAATATTACAGATCTCTTTTTATTGTTAAATAAATGTACCTACATGCATACATAAAGTCCCGCCTTTTTCCCATAGGGGTAGGCAGAGACCACTTCCTTCCACTTGCTACGGTTCTTACACACATTTTTTGCTTCCTCTACTTTCATCAGTGCTCATATACATGCTCTTCGGTTGTTGGTACTCTTGACCTGGTCTTTCTTCAAAACAATGTTGATCTGATTGAAATATGTTCTCCGAGGTCGACCTTTACCGACTTGTCCATTCACACTCGCCTTATAAATTTATTTCGTCAATCTTCCTTCATCCATCCTTTCTACGTGTCCAAACCATCTAAGCATTCCTTTATCTATCTTTGTAACCACATCTTCTTTTACACCACAGCGTTTTCTTATCTCACTATTCTTAACTTTGTCCAACCTAGTCACTCCGGCTATACTTCTCAGACTACTCATCTCCCCAGCATTAATCCTATTTTCATGCTTCTTTTGCCCAACATTCACTACCATACATAAGTGAAGGAACCAACACACCTCTATGCACCGCAAGACGTGCCTTTTTTGACACTTTCTGACTATTCATAAAACTATGCAGTGCCCCATTCATTTGTTTTCCTGCCAACACCCTTCGCTCAATGTCACTGTCATACTTTCCATCTCTAGTAAATTTTAAACCCAAGTACACAAATTCATTAACTTGTTCCACTCTTTCTCCCTCAATCGAAACTTCACAGTTTGTCATGCTCTTCTCTTTCAAAAACCAATTCTTTCGTTTTGCTCACATTGATTTTCATCCCTTTGATTTTCAGGGAATCATGCATAACATTAACCATCGCTACCTGCTACAATGTATTATTAATAAAGATAAATGAGAGAAAGTAGGTTTTTGCGGTAAAAAATAAACGTAAGAATGCAAAATTGTGAGTTAGAACCCAAGGATGTTTATGAACATTGTAAAAATTTTTAAAAAAAAACTGGAACTTTTATTTTAGAGTCACACATTTTCGAAGTCAACCACTTTCAACCCCCATAACTTCCACGCGTTTAAAGTTATCGACGCACAACCACCATAATGCACGATGGGAGACTTGGGAGCTAAGTACTTTAAGTTGGATTACTTACTCTTCACTGTTTGTTTTTATATACTCACAGTACTTTACTGATACGGAACTGACGTTAGGACCCACGACATGTCTTACTTTATATACTACTAATTAATAGCCTCACCCATATAAAAAGGCTTTGAATGGTCCACAATGTCTCAGAACATTCCACAACATTCGAAAGTGTTCTGAAATGTTCCGCAATGATGTGGTATGTTCCAGAATGTTCTTAAACGTTCCAGATTATTACCGAACATTCCAGAACATTTCGGGGTGATTGTTGTGAAATGTTCTCGACTGTTCTTAAAATTTTTATAGGGCGAAACTTCCAGCTTATATCTTTAAAAGCACGATTTTAAGATAAAAACTGGAACCTTGTTCGTATCGTGACTCGTTTTAGAAACATGCTTATTGTACAATTACTTTTATATTAATTAATAATTTAGAGTACATTTAAATCCTATAGAAATAAAAATATTTCATACATAACAAAATTATATAAAGTATGAAATTATGTCAAAAGAAAAATATACAAAATTGCAATAAATGGGAGACCACAAATTCATTTTTGGGTCATTTAAATTATAATTTTAAAATTGTTTTAGCTGCTTAATTAATTAAAATTAAAAATTAATTTTTTTTCAGGTTCCGCTGTATTGTTTTATATTGTCTACTTTTTAAGATCAGTATTGGTAAGTAAAATATTTATTAGCATATTTTTTTATTTTTTTAAACCGTTATAATTTATACTATCAACGCCGATACTTTAGTTAACCATATGTGTTTGGTTTAGTTTAAATAATCGGGAATAGAGCTTATTTTGAATATTTACCAAACTAATTACCTAACTATGTTTTAAAAACACGTATTTTTAAAAATATTGTTGTTGCAGCACCAAATAAAAATGCTGTTGTTCTTGTTTAGGTACACAGGGGATAAAAGATCTTTAAATATTTAAAAATAAAAGATTTATTGCAGATCTATTTGCAAGAGCAAGAGATGTACAACGCGACGTTATAACGTTGACTGACTTTTGCCGTACCCTGTATTTTAAAAATTACCAAAAGACCCTATTATTAAAAAAATAATCCAATAAATTTTTAAAATAAAATAAATATCCTACGAATTAAAAAACCTTAACAAATCTGTGAAACAAAGATAATCTAATATCGCTGAGTAGATTTGGTGTAATGTTGGCACAAAGTTGGATAATTATCTGCCTTAATCCATTAATAGTTTTATTTTTTTTTAATTCCTGTCGATGAGCGGATTTTTTTCGGATATCTCCAAAGAAAAAAATCATTAGGAAATAAAACTGATGATCTGGCAGGCTACGTGTAGATATTAAACGATCTGGAAACGTCGCAAAATTAAATATGTATTCATAGTTACACTTCAGAAAAAATTAAGTAAATTTAAGATATTTATTCTTATATTTTATAGAAAAAGCAGAAAAATATACACATATATAGAGAGGGTGTCCATGAGCAGCAAAAATTAACATATTCTAAAAAATACGTTTTGGAAAAATATTAACTTGACGCATCCGATCCTTCTTCGTATAAATCAATTGTTTCTTCTTCATCGTCCGTTGAAGATTCCGACTGATTTCCTACATTAGGTGAAGCCGAAAGTAAAAAAGTTAATGTTTCTTTAGAAAACGGTTTACTCTTAGTTTTAGGCCTTGGTCTCATTCCCGTTATAATAGGATCTGAACTAAGCAATAATCTATTTAACACATCTAAATTGCAAGATACTCTTGATAACTTCCTGGCAAAATTCTGGCGATAAATCCGGAAATGTTTATTACGTGCTTCTGACGCTTCCTCCGATAATTGACCTATCGGAAGCAACGCTTTTTCGTTAAACATTGGACTATAAATTAATATCTTATGCATGGTGGGGGTCGATTTCTAACCTTTGGAATACTAAATGTTCCTTGCAGCCATTTCTTATTTTTCTCTAAGAAGTATTCTTCTTTTCTTAATGCTTTAGCCCACCTAGCCTTAACCTCAGACTTAAAACGTGAAAGATGATGCTTTATTACATTAACTTGATCCGCAGAGAAATCTTCCGATTGGGGAAGGTGGTTTTCAAGAAATTTTAACTTTTCGTTCAAAGTATTCAAATTTTGACGCTGCATAATCGTAATTAATTTTTGTTCTGTTCATTACTCGTACATTTGAGAACCCTGAAAAAAAAACAACCCAATTAAGAACGCAAACAAGAAATTATGAAATAGTTATATTTTTTCGATTTTGTATGTACTCAGTTATTTCAAATAGCCATAATTCACAAAATCGCACTTTTTCGCAAAAAACTTTATTATTTCCTCAAAGAAAGCATCCTAAGCTTCCAAAAGAATTTAAAATCAATGCCGGGAAATATCAGGAAATATAACTTTTTGCATACAAATAAAACCATTTTAAAGAAAGTGTAAAAATAAACTATCAATCGAAGAAGCTAATTTTGAAATTAGCAAACCTGATAATATATCAAATAGTTGTAAAAACTAAATAATTCACTTACCTGGTTGTCCACAATCCATGGTTAACTATATTTCAGTCTAAATAAACACGAATCAATACTTAAATCACGTAAATTAACTATATTTTATTCTAATTTGTCTGGTCAAAGCAACAGCCAGAGTCTGACAACCGATCTTATAATTGTTAAAAGTGTGCCATGGGCCGGAGATGGATTTTATTATATTATATAACTATATGTGCTGGTATTCTGTACCTGCGGTAAAATTTACAAAATTGATTTTTGGCACTCCAGATTGCTCAAATACCCGTATGTGCGTCGTTTGGAGAAATTGTATCACTGCTCGTGCATTGTGAATTGAACAACCATCCTGTTGAAACCAAATGTTCCTAAAATTAATAGGAAGTAGCTCCCCTGTCGGAATAATTCGATCCTACCATCGATAAAGAAGTAACCTATAATATAGTCTTCTAAAATTCCTGTCCAAACATTAAGTTGTTGTGGGTGTTAAGTACGTACCGGAATACTCAGACGATGATTTTTCCGATACCAATATCGTACAACGTATGTATTGTGTTTCCTATGTAAAGAAAACGATAATTCGTCTCTTTTGCTTTATTACATTTGTTATGTTTTTTTTTATTTTAAATTTTTAGTTTGTATTTCAGGAGTTAATTTTATGCTTTTTAATTCGTAAAATATTTATTTTATTTTTAAAGCAGTTACGGTAAAAATAAACACGTCGTAGTTTTTTTCCTGATAAGTCAAACTATGACTAACATTTTCGTACTGACTGGTAACGCGCAAACGCAAGTCACCGAATTGGGGACAATGCAAATTAGAGTGGCCACCCTCTAGATCGCTCAATTGCATTGAAATGCCTACATTTCTTAAATATTTTTTCCTATCTGTTTAAGAACCTAAATAAACCTATCGGTTTTATTAAATAAGAGTAAAAAAATATTTTATTATAAAAAGAAACTATTTACCCAAAAATAATTTTAAATTATATTTACTAAATATTTTTTATAGTCTATATTATTCTGTCAGAATTTTACATAACGTTTTCGTGTGAACAGCATTTTTAATTGAATAAAATATATCATTGAAACTTTTTAGTATGTAAATGGGTTGGAGCAACATGCTAACAATCACGATAGACCTTCACAAGATGTATCAAAACCCGAAGAATTTCTTTTCTTTTATCAAGGAGTGGAGGGTACACCGGGAGTGGACTTTCCTGTATATTCTCATATTCCTATAACTACATTTAGTTGTAAAGGATTAGAATCGGGATATTACGCTGACCTAGATACAGATTGTCAGGTAAAAATAAATAATTTTACATCTTTTCTTTATTGCAGCAGTTAAATAGTATATTTTTCTTTATTTTTTTAAAACTTTTTTAAAAATTATTTTACTTTGTTAAATATTTTACGAACACTTGAATTGCAACATTAATTTAACCTATAAAAAAATTAAAATGGTTTTTTCTCTGAATTTTTAAATTATCTTCAGGGTGTTTTAAAAAAAGGTGGCAGAAAATAAAAATAAGATGGATTTGTTCAGTAAAAATTTTTCTGAAAGAAACATTTTAACACACGTTTTTTACGATTATGTCGAAACTACTGGCAACATTATTAGGAGATTTTAAATGAATATGTTTTGGAAGCTGACACATCGCACGAGTTTGTTTTTGTATCTGACACTCAAAGAGAGCGCTAGTTACATGGTTCGTACCGAATAGTATTAAACATAACTATTTGAAGTGAAATTTTTTAGTCCAAATTTTATGTGAACTTGAACAACATTTAATTTTACTTTAAAAAGGTACAATTCGTTAAACCCGCTACTGTGTACGGTTTTTGGAATATTTTAATTTGAAAATGATGAATTAATAACTGATGCTGCTATAAAGTAAGTACTGTAAATTACAATTACTGCACGCCGGCGCTGACCGACGAGGAGTAAAGGGCGTGGTAAGTTGTAGAAAGCTCTGAGGTGTGACCAGCTTTACCACCGGAACCTGTTGACTCACTTGCTCTTCGACGACGTCGTTCACTGTGTAGATGTTAAATCCTTTGATAACTCAGTAAACGCTGGCTCAATCTGTTTTTTTTACTACTATAGGCTAAAGATTTTACTGCCTTTTATCGCCGTGAATTTTGTATTACAGTAAATAAAACAACACACTTGTCATCGATAATATATTGTTAACTTTAATACATGGAGCTTACAATTTAAAGCCTCCTGTATCTTCGGCATAATTTCACTGGTTGTTAGCTTTTAATTTGATGTATTTTATTTTATTATATTGATGCAAACTTTACCACGTGGTGTTTTAAAGCTGTGCTTTGAACGCTAGAGGTGTTCATGCCTCGGCTGTTGATATGCGAAGAGGGGCGAGAAGCCGGAAACTGTTTCGAATGTGGCTTATTCTCGTGTTAAATTCAGCGTTTTTGATTGGTCACTGACCGTACAGCCGGTTGCTAAAAATTGCGCGTGACGATTTCGGAATGTTCTGACATAATAAATGCACGTGTTCTAAATTGTGCACGTGTTCTAAATTGCACGGGACCTTTTGTTTATATCCGAATGCTAATTTCCACGTAATGAATGCGTGACAATTTTTTGTCGGCGTCAGGGCCGTACTGAGTACTTTTAAAAATCAAGTAATTTCTTAAAGAGGAATTGTACAGTTGGAGGTACTGATTTCCAACAATTACCTATGTATTGAAAATCAAAAACAATAACATTTTTCTAATGCAAATTAAACAAATAATCCCAAAAAAAAATAAAACATGAAATACTCAATCAGTAAGTGTTCAATATTTCAATCGTCGAATTTATGATTTTAATTTTTTTTTGCAATTCTTTCTTTAAATAATAATTTTAGCAATAAAATAATGGTATTATTTTTGATTTTAAATTAGGTAATTGTCTTTTATAATACCTACTTTATACCTTTTTCTTCTTATACTTGTTTAAGATCAGAATGATCTGTTAATTCCGGGCGTGCCGTCGTAATATTTCTTGTGATGTGAATTGTCAGCTGTCTTTCCATCTCTTTAGTGGTCTACCGGGTGGTCTGCTTTCCACTGGTGTTCCCTTAAGTGCTATAGGGGTAGTCCATCTTCAGACATTCTTCTGATGTGGTTGTACCATTCCCGTCTTCTTTGCCTTCCTCATCTTATATTCCTTCTCTTATAGAGTAAAATTATCAAATACGAGAAATTCATTGTTTTATAAAGGTATGGTAGAGTACAATAACTTACCACATAATGTTAAATCTAGTGGATCTTGTGAAAACTTCAGACACAAATTGTTGATACATATAAGGGAACTAAATTAGAACTATTTTTTATCTGCAATGTTACTCTTATTATCCAGTTTACTGTTAAATCTTTAAGGATTAATAATTAAATTGTTATATACTTTTCTTTTTTACACTGTATGAATTATAACTGTTTTTATATTTTATTGTAATAATTTTTTATATTTAATTGTATTAATGTTATTCTTATTACTACAGATTAATAACCTATTTAACAGATCATTCATATAGGATGATTATATTGTTATTTATGTATACATATATTAGAGTTTTTTTTTTTTGTATATTAGGGAAACCTACTTAATAAATATTTCTTCTTCTTATATCCGTGTTTCTTACGTGATCCTTTCGGGTTTTGCCGGCTATCGCTCATTTCTGCTTTGTGTAGCATGCTTTAATGTTTTGTTCGCGTCTTCTCTTGCTTCTATTGCGTACGTCATGACGGGTCTTACGCATGCTTTGTGGATTTTAATCTTACTGTCCAGTCGCATGTATTGGTTGGCCCATACAATTTCTTTTAGGCAGCCTGTGGTTACTGTTGCTTTATTAATTTGGCCTCTTAGGTCCCTTGTTGGATCTTGGACTCTGGAGATATTCATGCTAAGGTATTTAAACTGCATCACTTGCTCTATGGGCTTATTTTCAACAACGAGCTTGCATCTAATTGTTTCTTTAGCAATGGTTAGCATTAGTTATTAATTCATCATTTTTAAACCAAAATATTAAGAAAACCGTACAAAGTATCAACTTTTACCGATAGCACCTTTTTTGTGTAAAATTAAATAATGTTCAAGTTTACATAAAAAACATAAAAAACCTCAAAACTAAAACTACTCGGTACGAACCGTGATACTAGCGCCCTCTTTAAGAGTCAGATATAAAAACAAATTTATACGATGGGTCAGTTTTCAAAACATATTTATAAAAAATTTCATTACAATCGTAAAAAATATGTGTAAAATGTTTTTTTCGTCACCCTGTATCTTGAATACGGATACCGTTACGAATTTTTTTTACCAAACAAACCCAACTTATTTTGTAGTGTTCTACATATCCCAGCAACGAAGCCACCTTTCTAAAAACAAGCTGTACCTATATGGTGTAGTAAAAAACATTTTTTTGTACTTATATTAAATAAATTTATTAAATGTTTAAGGTATTTCATATTTGTGAAGAAGAAAAGAAGATATCATTTCTTTGTCCAAATGGAACTATATTTCAACAGTCCGATCTAATCTGCGAATGGTGGTTTAAGGTAAATTGCAGTAACTCGCCATATTTATATGAAGAAAGTGCTGAAAATCTTAGAGAAAATACTGCCAGAAGAAAACTCAACAGAAAAGTTTTACTTACTAGTCAAGAAAAAACCTCAACACAATTAAAAGAAAACAATTTTGTAGGTGAAGTAGCCAATAAAAAATTTAATGAACAATATTTCAATAAAAAACGAGCAAATCATGTAGGTCCGAGTCAAAGTAAGACTTACAATAGCGATTATAATTTTGAAAATATTAAAAACTATCAACTTTATCCACAAACCACAAATAAACCGGTTGTCACCAAAAATAATTATATCATTACTCAAAAGCCATCGGTATTAAAAAACAGTAGCAGAAACAAAATTTTAATCAGTAATTTTTCGAAAGAGCATACTGTTGTTAATCAAAAACGGCGTAGGTTCAATGAAAACGAATTGGGAAATTATGAAAACATTGATAATGATAAATTTGCCAGTACACAAACCACGACATTTACCACTCCCACTGAAAACTATTTAGAAAATGTTGAAAAAACACACGAAGAATACCAATTCACATCAACTACTTCTGGTTTGGAGGACATTACCAATCGTAAAGTTTTAGATGTAGATGATAAATCGAGCAAAGAAAATTTGTCATTAATTAATCAGCACTTCAACCATCAAAGTTATCAAAAGAAACAAACTGCCGGTAATTCTAATGAAAAACTTTTAAGAAAGTCTAAAACCTCAGAAACTTTAAATTCCGATGAATCGCAAGTACCTCAAGAAACGGCGTCCTTTTTAAAAAGTTCTTTTAATAGTATATACGAGACTTCTTCCCGCAATCCGTTTCCTAATCATCGAACAACGTACGCAGATATAAAAACAATACCGCACGTATCTACAAAACTTTACAGTACTATATCATCAGTGACACCTCAATATATTACAACTCAACCTATTAATAACGGAAAACCGTTTTTAGGTAGCAGAGTTGGTGGTAAAACTAAATCTCACAAAGATCCTTTATTTATTAACCCTCAAATTATAAACAACAACACCAAAGTAGACAAATCTTTGGACGCAGATGACGTCTTCAGGGTACACTTTTTATCGACTGCTGAGAATAAAATGACAAATTCTTCTTTGGTAACGCCCAAAATGTTGGAGAAAATTTTATTTGCAAAAATTAAACCAATAGATGAATCAACAACTTTGATATTTAAAGAAACAACAGAAAAACCGTTAACTTTAGAGGATTTACCAACTACAACAGAAACCATTGTTACTGCTAGAAAAATTAATTCCGCAAGTAAAAATAACGTAAACAACAGTTCACTAAAAAAACATTCTAAACTTACAAGTGTCACTACAAAACCATTTTTAATTCAATTGGAAGACAGCCCCGATCCAATAAAAACATTGATTACAAAAAGTACAACTGGTAAATCAAGAATTCAAGATTATGCAGTAATTTATGGATCTTATTCTTCAACGACTCCAGCGTCTTTTCCAAGTAACGAAGTTCAGGTAAAATTTAACAAAACTGTAAACAGAATTGGGATTCAGCTGGGAAAATCATTTGGATCTCCGCCCCCCAGACCTATATCTGTGGTAAAATCTATAGATCAAGTTAAAACAAAAAATGTAAAACAAAGTACTTCAAATCCGAAACCCAGTACAGTTTCTGAAGATCAAAATAAAGAAGAAATTTTGTTACGCCATTCAAGCAACACTATAAGGAAATCTTATCGTGATAATGACAAAATTAAAACTACAAGTAGTAGTTTTTACGAAACTAAAAATCAGGAATTCCTTTCTACAACTCCAGAACCCATTGAAAATTTAATTAATGGTCGTATTTATAATATAACTATTAGAAGTACTACGCAGCAGCCTCGACCGTTTCAAAAATTTTTAAACGAAGATTCACCAGTGACCTCTTTTGATAATGACGTAAAAAATTATTTTGACTACAAAATATCTACTGCAAGTCCATTCAAGTCTCTTAGTACTCCTCAACCTACCTTACCCACGTCGTTTTTTACATCTACAACAACAATAGATGAACATGTTGACAATATGATAGACGTACTTGCTGCAATTTCTAAGGAGAAAGAGATATCCAATGGAAATTCAAGACCAGGTCTAGTGGTTCCACCTTCGGTTGGACCTCAAACATTACATACACTTGCAGTGTATTTTGCAAATGCTCTGGATAAGGTAATTGCCCAAAAAGCAAAAACTTCTGAAACCTATCCACAAAACTTTATGATGGAAAATAAAGAAAAACTCACTTCGCTACTAACTCAGATGACTGTGCACGGTTATAATCAGTTATTTAATCAGAAACAGGTAAATAATGATACCAAACAAAATTCATTTGGTAATGACGATAATAAAAATCAAACAGCAAAGGATAATTTTAAATTGGAAAATCCTCAAATACGACAACTAGCAAGAAACTTTACGGTCGCTTTGTCAGCTTATCTTCACGATCCAGAAATGTTTAGGAAAGATTTGGAGAATTTCAGACCAACAGAACCTCCTTTTGAAATAGAAACCACCACTGAATTTAGTGTAGTAGATGAGGAATTATTAAATTATTCTGATGCAGATACTAAAACAAGCCATCCCCCAATTTTTACTACGTCTCAAGCACCAGTACCCACTTGGGGATTTCTTATAGCAGCCAAGTCTCCGAATTCAGTGGACGTAGATAATGTAATCGGATCTGATTTAAACACAGCTGATACTCAATCATTTATACCTGGTTTAAACAGTATAAATAGTAATACTGGTAAAGAACTGGTCAAAGATAAAAAGGAATTACCTAATGATCACTGGACTACCTCAACTAGTGCTACAGAGTTATGGAAAAATACGTTTTCCATAGATCCGTCTTTGGTTAATGATGAATTTGATTCAACGCCACCTTTGTTATTTGATGTATCGACAGAAGTAGAATTTACAACTCCAGAAAACTTGCCTGTTTTGGAACAATCCAGAGATGTTAACTATGAACTTCGAGGTCTTCCTAATTTTTTAATTAATTCTTCGGAAGTTTCTGGCATTTTAATTGATTTTATGAATAATTCAACTGATGATAGTTCTAATAAACTACACAGGATATTACGAAAGTTGAATACTACAGAACATGAGTTTTTAGTAAAAATGAAGGAAATTGAATCGAATCCTGTTACAAGAAGATTAATTTTACTTTTGATAAGCGAATGTGGCAAAAATGTTACCGAACAGAATATAAAGAAAACAGAAGAAAGTTTGGAGTCTTTAGAACCAATGGAATCGAACCCTCTTCATCCTACAAAATTTAACAAGCAGGCTTCACAGTTTAGACATAATTCTTTTAACGATCTTCTGGGATCTAATTTAAAAGAAGACGATCAAGATACCAGAGCACTACAATTGTTAAATACATTGTACAGTATAGCTTCAAAATTAGGAAAATAGTTAAAAAATGTGATTGTTGGTTTGTGAAAAATTTAATAAAGCCATAATTTTTTAAGTGAAAACTACCTGAGAATCAATTTTGTTTATATTTTTATATTTCCCAACTTATGAAGGTTACCTTCGTTAAATTTTTTAGGTACTTAGGGAAAGAGTTTAAAAGTACCTAAATAGTATTTTTACCCACAAGGAAATGTTTGTACTACATAAACAACTATTAATTTTTGCATAAGTTTAAATAATTAAATATTATTATTTATATATTTTTAACCGATTCATTTATATTTATTTGTTTATAGTAAATTGATTAGATTAAATATTAATAAATCGTAAGGAATATTTTTTTATTTAATATCATATAATACAGATATTTAAAATTAAAAACAAATAGGAAAAAAATATATAGGTTTTAAAAGTTAACAGTCTGTAAACAATTATTTTATATATTTTTATTAATTAAAATTAATTAAAAAAAAATAAAGTTTGTTATTATAATACAAACAAATATACAACTTAAATGTAAAAAATTATTGACCAAGTCACTCATTTATTGTTATCATCGGCTAGTGAATTTTTTTAACTATGTACTTACTTGTCAGTGGTAATAATATTTCAGGTAATTGCATATATTTTCCTACTTATCTCAAAAATAATCGATTAAATATTTTAAAAACTTGATTGGAAATTTTTTAAACATGACTTACAAAATGTATAAAATGTTTATTTATCTGAGATTATTTTGGTGGTAAATTATATTATTTAAATAATTTTTTTTGTATTTTGCATGTTTAATTTAAATTTTAAAAATTAATCATCCCAAAAACCGTATTGTAAATTTTACTCTCATTTGAAAAATTAAATAGTTGTTAAAAAACTTGAAGCGAGTTTATACAGCAAATAAATTAAGAAATAACATAAAATAAAATAAGGAATAAGTGCAAAAAACATTGGTTTATACAGATAACCAAAATAAAATAAGTAATAAGAATGAACCGATGAAATTGCAGCTTTTTTGACTTTTGTATTTTGTACATAACAGTACATAATCTCCAAATTGATTTGTTATTTTATTTTAAATACGGGTTTTTTCAATTTTATCATCATATAAAATTATTTAACTATATATCTACCATCCATTTCCTATTAAAATATATTATAATTGATGATGGCATGTTGATAAAGAAGGTATTGACCTTTCCTCAGTTATATGCAAAAACTGATTGAAAATACAAGAACAGCCGGCTGAAAGAAAATGCTTTGCTCACAATTGGTAACATAATGGAGAAAGTACGTAAGTGCCAAAAAATCAGAGAGTTTAACGTTTTTTAAATCACTTTTTCTGTAGCTGAAGCTTCTGAACACAGATGAAAGCTTTTAAGAAGTAAATATACGGGCCATAAAAGAAAAATCAAAAATACCTCCACAAATAATATTGTTAGGTTAGGTTAGGTTGATTGTAAACTCGGAACATTTAGAACAGAAAAGATTTGGGCCACGCGCATTATCAGTTTTTTAACAAAATAAAATAAGACAAAGAGATAAAAGTTGGCCATCTTCTGTTCTTATTCTTATTTCTTATTTTATCTTATTTCTTGTATAAACGCTTTCATAGTTTTGGGCATGTTTATCTTTTTTATTTTGTTCCTTATTTTATTTTATTTGTTGTATAAACTCGCCTTTTTATATGCTTAAAGTTTTGAATAAAGAAGCTTACAGGCATAAATATTAAAAAAAATTTAAATTAATTTTTGTTCATTAAATTTTTTAATAACAAATTTTGTAAGAGAAAAAAAACAAAATAAAAATTTATAATAATTTACGATTTTTCAATAATTATCATAGTAAATCGTTGAAAAAATTAAAAAACAGCAAATTTTATTATTTTATAAGTAAAAATTATAAAATTATTTAAAAATCGATAATTAAATTGGTAAATCGAAAATGTTTCATATTTTTTTTGTTATTTAAAAGTTTCCTAACCGCTGTGAATTATTTTTAAAAAATCGTAAAATATCCATGCCTAAGATGGTTAATTTTTGAACAGCTGCCATTATTTGTTCATTTGTTATAAAAAAAGTGATAAGTGATAAGCTTTCCAATCACTTTAAATTTTTTACAGAAAATCTAATGAACAAAAATAATTTTAAATTTTTTTATTAGTTTCGCCAAACGCTTTAATCACTTTAAGTAGGTAACCTTCTTAAAACTGTTGAGACTCTTGATGTTCATACTAAAATGTACAGATACATATTAAAATAATTTGTAAATAATTTAAGATTTGTATTTTTATAATATTGATATAGTTTAGCCAATTAGTATAGTTAGGCATTTGGTATAGTTAAGGCACATTTATTTGACATTTTGGTGAGATATTCCATTTACGAGTAAATTTAAAAAAATATAAATGCGATCCCTTATTTATTTAGGCACTTTTCTTAATTTGACCTCTTGCTGAAAATAATTGGTGTAAGATTGTAAAATGCTAAATATTTCTTAGTAAAATGTAAAATTTTAAAGTAAGTTTAAAAACATTAACTTATTTAACAACCTGCATCGTGTACTTACTTTATATTATTCTGCTATTAATTTGTATTTTAAGATGTCGCTTTTTTAGTTATATAAAGTTGTATGTTCCGAGTGACTTGCAATGCCAGTCGGTGGTCAATGCCTTATTATTTATTTGAAATGTGTTAATTTATAAACGTACAATAGGCAATATTTCTTAAAATTAAAAATGTTACAATGTAGAACTTTCCTACGCCTTACCAATTCTTGATGTCTTACCTACTCTGGATAAACAAATTTTAATATGTTCTTTTTGCTTGTGATATATTATTAATAAGATAAGTTTATAAAAAATGCTTTTACAGTAATTTATATCCAATATAAATAATAATTGTAAAGGACTAAATAACACAAATCAACACGAATTTCGAGTCTGGGTTCAGAAGTCTGATTTTGATTTTTTATACCTAACTAATCAAGGAAAAAATAGTTTTACCTAATAAAGTTTGCTTTTAAAACTACTAAAACAAAAATTCAAATTTTAAGAAAATTCTCTATTTTCATAAATTTATCTATATATCTATATAAAAATGTTAAGTTGGTTGTGTACGCTTCAAAAACTCAAAAAGTTCTACATTGAATTAAAATTTTAACACGAGATACAACCCGCTTCAAATATTGTTTTTAAATATTTTTAACCCCTGACGCAAGGGAGTGGAAGTGAGGATGAACAAATGAATATATTTAAATATACCCAAGTAAAGTATCATATAAAAAGGCATGACGTGTACATTACAAAACTGTAAGTTCAGTTCAGCCGTTTAAAAGTTGTGAACTCTTTCATTGGGGGTTTATCAAATTTGATAAAATGTTTATTCGTGACAGTAACATACCAGCGACCGCAAGAAAACAGCTTTTATAACGGTCAGTAGTGTACCAGCAACCGCGCCATCTGTTGGAAGCGAGGGGAACTATTACCCTACTAGCTAACGATAGAAAATAACTTTTTAATAGTCAGCTGTGTACCAGCAACTGCGCTATCTATTAGAAGCGCCATGGTAGCTAACGACAACTACCGTCACATGTAAAACATTACCTGTTCCAAATAGAAATCACGATTGGCTCAGTGAACAAGTTGTCCTTGACGCGAAGAATAAATAGGTCTATTAACTTAATAATGTGATTTAATCCAGCTTTCAAAATGAGGAAATTATATATAAGTCGATAGACGCCGTCGTGGAAGCAGATGAAGTGGTTAATAATAATCTAATGAAATTTTTGAACTCACTTGATCTGCCAGGGATGCCACCACACACCACACAAAATTGAAAATAGGTGTGCAATTATCACAATGCGGAATATTAATTAGCTAAAACTCTGTAACGGCACGCAACTTGCAGTTAGAAAATTGATGAACAACGTAGTGGAAGCAACGATTTTAACGGGACCTTTCAAAGGTGAGAATGTCCTTACCTATTCTTCTAATTCCCATGATCCTTACCGATACACCATTTTAATTTTAAAGATTCCAATTCCCAATTCGATTGGCGTTCGCAGTCACAATCAATAAATGTCAAGGTCAATTTTTTAGAATTGTGTTGTTTAGATTTAGATGCGAATTGCTTCTCCGTTTATACCTCGTAATGGAAAGACCTGATCCATACGTCTTTTCTCTCTTCTAAATCCTGCTTGCACATCCCACATCACTTCCTCAGTTTCATTCGTCACTCTTTTAATCAATAACTTTGCATACAGTTTTTGACGATGCTGAGTAAACTAATGCCTCAGTAGTTCTTACAGTCCTGTTGCGAACCTTTTCGCTTGTAAAGTGGCACGCTACCATTTCTCCAACAAAGGTTAAAAAGGCAGTACAGCAGACTAGCTACCACGCCTTGTCCAACCTTCAGCATTTTAACCGTTATCCTGTCTTATCCTGCAGCATTACCCAATTTCATACGTCAACGCTTTCGCTATCTCTGTCGTACTAATTTCAGTTTCATTGCAACTTTCAATCCTGTCTCCAAATGGGACCTGCGCTTGTATATTCTCTTTCTTAAATAAATTTTCGGAGTAGTTCAATCATCTGTTTAAAATTTAAAACGCATTTCTTTACCATACTACCATCTTGGGTTCTGATTTTTTTTAGTTACGAGGTAGTATTTTTACCTCTGGCAATTCTTATGGACTTTAATATTATTATGGAAATCGTCAGATAACCTTTTATCAAATTTATCTTTATTACTACTCTTTTTTATTGCCACAACTTTTTTCGCCACACCTTTCAACCTTTTATACTTATTTTTTGCCTTGTTTACATTCTCAATCATTGCATTCTTTGATTGTCTTTTATAACCAGCTATCCAGCCAGGCTTTCTTCTTTATCTTCTTCTTCACGTGCCTTGTCCATTACGAACGTTGGCTATCATCATGACAATTTTAATTTTGTTAGGTACATTTCTAAATAATTGGATTGAAGTCAGTCCAAACCATTGGCGTAAGTCACGAATGTCTTCTTCTGCCGAGTCCGCGTTTACTCTCTATCTTTCCTTGGACTATTAGTTGTATTAGACGGTATTTGTCCTGTCCCATTAGATGACCAAGATATTCAAGTTTTCTCTTCTTAACAATAAGTGATATTTCTTTTTCCTTTCCTATTCGGCGTAGGACTTCCAAGTTGGTGATATGTTCACTGTACGATATTTTGAGAATGCACCGGTACACCCATATCTCAAATGATTCCAGCCTTTCCATTAGTGTCCACGCCTTTGCATCGTAGAGCAAAACAGGAAACACGTAGCACTTGACCAGTCCTATTTTTAATGGTATTGTAGTTCATCCAGACTATTTGAAACACGACGGTGTCGTCGGCGTATCTGATATTTTTTATAACCTCTCCATTCATCTTGATGCCCCAACTTCTTCTTCTGAAGCTTTTTTAAATATTTGCTCCGAATAAATATTAAAAAGCAGAGGGGAAAGGATACATCCCTGCCGTACGCCCTTTCTAATTTCAATATTCTCAGTGGACGACTTTCCAATTTTAACCCTAGCTGATTGATTCCAGTAAAGATTTGCTACAACTCGGATGTCCTTATAGTCGATGCCTACATTTTGGAGTGTTTTAATTAGTTGATCGTGCCGTACGTTGTCAAAAGCTTTGGTATAGTCCACAAAGCTTATGCAGGCATCCTTATACACATTTTCTTTTTTATATTAATCCCCAAATATAATCACCCATCTTCTTCTCATTATATTGTCCTTGATAACGTTGCTCAAAGTCCATCAAATCCTGGTGAAAGCGTTCACCTAGTTTTACTGAATATGCCCCAAGTTCATTTTTAAATTGTTTCAAGTGAGCATGTAACATGTGTAATTGAAGGGAAATTCTGCAACCCATGACTTTAAAGTTATCAAGCATAATGGAAATAAGTTCTTTGTAATTCTTGACTTTATTATTTTCAAGAAAACCATGAATTACTGCTTAAAGGTGTATCACGTCTGTTTTTCATGGGTGTTGAGTGATTGTGGAAATTCTTCACTGGCCATTATTTTTTTATGTACCGACAAAAATACCAGCTTTAATTTTAGCTTCTGACAATTTGGGAAAAAATTCTTAAAATATTGAGAAGCTTCAGAATTTGACAAAGAGCCTTTACAAATTGCTTTGTGCAACGGAGGCATTTACAAGTGTTTCCTACCAGAAAACTAATTATCATGATATTTTCTATCACAGGCCAGACATACTCTTTAACTTTAAAGTTTGCAGTTAGTACCTTATGGGAAATGTGCCAATTATTCATTTTGCCTTGAAAAGGGGAGCTTAAAATAGTCTTCGTAGGCTTCACAGAGCTTTATATTTGATGTAAAACTAAATTTTTTGGCTCTTATTTTGATGAATTTGCCGCAGATGTAGTAAAAAGAGTCAACGTCATTTTTATATTTTTTTGAAGACATTTTTAGACCTCATGATGCACGAAATGCCTTTTTTTTTAAAAGCGGGTGCGCCCGCTAACTATAATTTACGTTACTGCTATTCCACTCACAATCCCCAATTTTTTACCTTTTAAAAGCCGTTACTCCTTAAACAGTTTGCCAAAACCTTAAATATTTATTTATCATTGTATAAAGTACAAAAGCAGACTTTATTAATTATGAATGAAATTTTTAGTTTTTTTTTTAACAGACAATCAGAAAATATTCATTAAATAATTCTCATTAAAAAAATATTATTTTTTGCCAAACCTTAAAAATGTAATTATATTTGTTTTAGCCTACATAATCGTAAATTATTTAATTAATAAAGCATGAATTTAAAGAAGTTTATTTTTTCTTTTAAAAAAGTGCAGCTGCATCAATTTTTTTTTGCGAATGTTTGTAAAAATTGTTCTGGCTAAATGGCGACTGAATTGAGCAATTTTTTCTTTGAAGTTTATTAAGTAGGGCAGACTGTAATTTACAAAAAAATTTAAAAACCTTCAAAAACGGCGCTAAATCTGATGTTATGGACAGGCTTAATAAAACGTCTTCTTTCAATTTATTTGCTTTATTAGTAACTAATCACTTTATATATGCAACTAAGTGGTTGCTCCATTTCGTAACAAATGCTAAATTCTAGAGCTGTTACTATGTTTGCTTTTTACATTTTTTATTTGGGAAAGGTTTTTTGATTTTCCCTTTTTAATAAATATTGCACATGTATTTTATAAATAAGACCCTTTATATTAAATAAATTGTACAATGATTGTTTCAGTGCATTAAACCCAATTTTTTTTGTCAACGCGTAATTGATAATAAGATAATTGTAAAACCCAAACTAACTTCTATGTCACATGTTCTGTGGTAAAACTTACAGAGATTTTAGCACCCTAAAAAAGATGACCGCCGCATTTGATTTTTAGACGACGAAATGATAATTGAAAATTTTGTAGAATCATATTTTACCGAAAAATTATATTTATCTATTTATTTAGTGATTATTTTTTGCAGTATTAAACATTGTTTAGGTAAAAATTTATAAACAGCATTGCTAATCTCCGCTTAATTTTTCTTTAAATGTTCCTGTATAGCTTAAAACTTCGCAGTAGATAAGCCATGTAGTACATAAGTAAAAATACTGTAAATTTTAATAAATATTAGCATTGATAATTAAATTAGATTTGTTAATTTGTGATATGCATAAAAATAAATGGGTACTTAGAAGTACCCAATCTAATTTATAGAGAGTAGCTGCTCGTGATGGTAAGTGTGTATGTACTTCATTTCGATATGCATTAAAAGTGTTATAAACAATGCAGATGCCACTCGCGATCTCAGAGGAGGCACTGTGTTTTACGAGTTTTGAGATGTTTGTCGCTAACGCTCGAATAAAAATAACATATTTTAAATACGTTCGTACCTGAATTATTTTAACAATGTTAAGCTGTCGCGCAGTCCATCGATGACCTAAAGAGACTTATTAATACGGTAACTGAAGCTAGCGAAGTATTTGGTTTGAAAATAAACACAGCAAAAACCAAAAACATGCTAATAAGCAAAGGAATTCATAATCAAGTTGCTAGTGTCTACGTCAACGGAACACAATTAGACAGAGTCTCAAGTGCGAGCTACCTTGGTTGCAGGATAAATGAGAACTGGGATCCATCAGTTGAAATCAAAATAAGTATTGAGTGTGCCCGGGCAACATTTATTCGCATGAAAAAACTTTTTACCAGTCACGATCTATCGATTGCCCTGCGAATGAGGATGATTAGAGCATATGTCTTTCCAGTTCTTTTGTACGGAGTCGAGAGCTGGGCACTAACAAAAGCCACGCTCAAACGTCTACAAGCTTTCGAGATGTGGTTGTACAGGAGAATGCTAAAAATAAGTTGGGTGGAAAAATTCACAAACGAGAAGGTGCTTAGAAGAATGCAAAAAGATACAGAAGTGGTCAATATTGTAAAACAACGAAAACATATCTTGAATATTTCGGACATATCATGAGACACCCAGAAGAGTATGACATTCTACATCTTATAATACAGGGTAAGATTAATAGTAAGAGACGCACTGGCAGACGAAGAACTTCCTGGCTCAAAAATCTCAGACAGTGGTTTGGTCTCACCGCTATACAACTTTTCCGAGCGGCTACCAACAAAATTATGATTGCAAACATGATAGCCAGAATGATCGCCAACGATCGTTAAACGGTCATGGCACCTAGAAGAAGAAGCCGTTTAGGAGAAGATGCTGGTAAAAATCAAACCATATTTGTTAATATAATTAAGCAATATAGCTCATGTCACCAATATACGACGGTATCAGATTAGTCACCGAGGCATCGACTTAACGGGCGCACTGTGCTGAGCGGTACATTAGTAAATTCCCCTAAAATTTTAACCCGAAATTTTTTTGTTTATTATTATGCTTTTGTTATGAGGTTTTATTTTTATTTTCTGCTTTATTGTGTTTTTTGGTTAGAAATAATATTTTATTATGTTAAAAGGGAATGTAACAAAAATAAATTATCGGTACAAATTTAATAAATATGTTTAATTATGTAGTGCTTACGGTATTATCAAGCATCAGATTTATAGTCATCATAATCGGAATCATTGTCGTCGCTATCCTCATTCGGATTCTAAATGATAACAAGATTAACTGCTTCGATGCGGTTTTCACGAATCCACCTTTTCTTTAGTAAATTTTCTTATTTTGTGACACATTTTTCCCAAATTTCAGGAGTGGCAGTATTAAGTGCTCGTTGCTGGATTTCCAAAACAGCCTTATCATTGTAACCATTGGATCCAATGTTATTGTCATAATAAGTTTTACATATTCCACTAATATACTTTATGGGATTAAACTGGCAATGATAAGGCAGAAATCTTAGCAAACGATGTCAACAACTGAGTATAACTTGATTTACTTTGTAATTTTTTTCTCTTTCGTGCCTTTTAGCTATCGATAATAATTTCAGCTTGAAGCAATAATGTGGATAAAAATAGTTTTGTTTGTTAACAATTCTTTGATTTTCTGTACCGTCCAGGAGTTTGTTGGTTACTTATTTAAAATTTCCGAATGGTACGGAGCATTATCTAATACAATGACAGATGGTTTATGTAACGATTGTTATAATTTATCTTTTAAGCATTTTACAAACATCTCTGTATTCATATTGTCATGACAATCGGCCAATTTTGATTTTGACTCAAATAAAAAAACCGCCCCATCAAAAAAACCATGCTTTTTACCTGCATGCACAATAATGTCTTTATACTTTACCGTCGTTGTGTTTTATAAACTTTCTGTTATCGTCCTGCCAAATTCTTTTTGTTTCACTCTTAGCCAAAATCCAAGTTTCGTCCAGATAAACAAATAAAGAGCATTCTTGTTTACAGTGTGTATAATTTCTTAAAAATTTAATTCTTTAGTGCACGACTCTAGCTTTTTCACACAAAACCTTTCAGTTGTCCTCATTTTTAGACTTAAACCCTATATGTTTTAAAATTCTCCAAAGACTCGATCTAGAGATTTCAGATACATCTTTTTCTTTTACTTTTTCTAATATTAAATCTAAAGAGACATGTTCTTTTTTTTACGCATCTTCTATACAATGTCGCGAATTTTAAATTTGTAGGCTTCGGGAGTCAAAAGTCTTTGGATGTCGGCGGGGTTTATATTTTTCAACTTTTTGTTTATTATTTCCATCTTTAACACTTTTTAAAACTGAGATTAATTTTGTTTCACCAATACCCATCGCATCATATGCACGCTTACGTCTAAATAAAAACTGATAGCAACGGACCTCCGTTATTATTTTCCACAGTAAAGTAATCGTGTACATTCAATATTAATGCATCTATATCTAAAACACGTCGCGGCATTTTCGGCATTCTCTATTAGGTATACATACACTACTTAAAATCACAATCGGTACTATACTATTTTAATGTCGGTACCCACTACAAAGATAACCCAGGATTACTAATTACTTTTCTAGAAATCTAATAAAAAATCTAACAAAATGAATCAGCAAGCCAAATTAAAGGTAAATAGCTTAGTTAATTAGTATTCGTTTCTTATTATGTACAATAAATATAGTCATTAAGAACAGATTTGGTTGCAAAATTAACCGTGCTAACAAATAAAAATATTGACCCTTAATTTCTAAACAAAAAGTCCATTATAAAATAAAATTCGTTACCTACGAACTTTGTTTAAAAATAGTAATGGAATTTACTTTCGTACTTCTTAAATGAACGGTTAAATACTGGTTATCTAGTTTCTAACGATAATCCGAAACTACCGTATATTCGTGAAATATGCTATATCCTGTGTTGTTAAAGAAATCTAACACACTGAAAATAAAAAATAAAATAAATAAAGCCGTTAAAGAGTTATGTGACAAATTTAAATTTGGCAGATTTGGAAAAAAATTCAAAACATAAACCCGATTTAAAGCGAAGACGGACAAGAATCAAATCGGAAAACGTTGCGTTGTTTTAGTTTCCCAAAGCATCTCTCTATATTTTCGGGTAAACATCTTGGCTCTGGGGTATCTGTAACTTAAAAAGAAGTCATGAGCCAAAGAGCTACACCATACCCTTCTTCTTAAAGTGCCAAGCAGTTTCCCGCGTAGGCGTCCAACGTTTCTCTTTTTATATGATTCTATTAATTGCAGCATTTTGCAGTGCCTGGAAGTTCCGTATTCCTGTCCATTATCGTATGTTTCGTAGCCAGGATAATTTTCTTCTACCTTTTACCTCTTTTTCCTCATTCTATTTTACCCTGGAGAATAAGACGTTGGAAATAATAACGTTCTACACGTAGTATGTGTCCAAGATAGCCAGTTTTTCTTCTGTTGATGTTTCCGAAAAGTTCACGGTCTACTAAACTAGCTCTTCTCAGTATGTGCTCGT
Source organism: Agelastica alni (assembly GCA_950111635.1). Classification (NCBI taxonomy): domain Eukaryota; kingdom Metazoa; phylum Arthropoda; class Insecta; order Coleoptera; family Chrysomelidae; genus Agelastica; species Agelastica alni. The sequence goes on along the minus strand of OX467712.1, from coordinate 54,199,158 downwards.
TCGTCACATGGTCAAACCATGATACTCTCAGCATTCGTCGCAGGGTCCACATCTCGAAGGCCTCAAGTTTGTTAATAATTGCTGTGTTTAGCGTCTATGCCTCGACTCCGTACAAGAGAACGGACCAGACGTAGCACTTTACCATCCTATTTTTGAGACTGAGATTTAAGTTTTTATCTGACAAATTTTTTTTAAGTTTTAAGAACGTTGTTCTTGCTTGCTCGAGTCTGCATTTTATTTCCTGATCTGGGTCCCATTTTTGGTTGATCATGCATCCCAAGTATTTAAATTAAGTGACTTGTTTAAAGCTCTTTCCATTTATGGATATTGTGGTATTTGGAGTATCCTTTCTACTAATGGCCATACAATTGGTTTTACGGATATTAAATTTTAAACCCAATCTTTGACTTTCTTTATTGACCTTATCTAGTAGAGTTTGTAGATCATTTGCACTATCCGCCAATATCACGGTATCATCCTCATTTCGAATATTGTTTATGGGAATTCCGTTTACTTTAATGCCTATGGAACTGTCGGAGATTGACTCAGTGAATGCTCTTTCCACATACAAGTCAAACAACATCGGAGACAAGATGCACCCTTGGCGGACGCCCTTTTTTATTTCAAAATCCTCAGTTGTTTCTGGATTCTGAATTTGGATTTCCGCTCTTTGGTTCCAGTACAAATTACCTATAAGTTTGATATTTTTTCCATCCAGCCATACACCATACCCAGAGTCTCCTAATAAAAAAGCTTTGGCCCTGTCCCATTACATGATATTGTTTATGCCCGAATTTTTCCATATTCAAGCCGTGTACAGATACCTGTGAGGAAGCATCAGCACTCGTAAATTCTTTATTTCCATTACACGTTGATACTAGCAAAGTTTTTTCTGTTAATATATTATTCTCCATGATTAGATGGTTTTGCAATGGGTACATGGGTACAGTAAAGTTAAACTTTTTATGCCACTTATCTTTAGTGGTTTGCAATTCTTCTACGACGATGAAAATTTAATCCAAACATTTAAATTTTACGCAATCCTCGTCATAACGTAATAGTTTGAGATATTGTCGACAGAAGGGCACCAATATCTTCTGCTACGCAAATTTAAAATCCTAGATCGCCAATATAACGTAAAAAACTCTCATTTTTTTTTATTACTCGACGCTCCCTCCACCCCTGGTTTCTTTAGTATCGTCAAAAAATGATCGGTTATCCAGTCAACGTTCACTTTATCAAACCGATATAACGAACGATTTTCTACTTCGGGTGTCGTTCTACGAACCTTATAGATCGTGGTAGGCTAATTAACAAGCATGAATTTAGTGATCGTGTACACACTTCGACCTTTCATGCAGTTGAGTTTACTACTAACTAAACTCGCCCTATTAAGAGCAGGTACTTAATTTAATGATCCGAGTGGACACTCTTATTTATGCATACGAAAATGCGAGTCGCTACTTAAGACTCGAGCAGCTCCTCGGGACATAAGTAGACCCAATGTTTAGGAGTAATCGAAGAATGTTACAAAAAAAAAACGGAAAATAATAGCATAATCTACCAAGGTGTATTTCTTCGAAATAAAACTGCATTAACAAAATAAAATTTTACCAATTACAACATTTTTTAGTACTTTTTGTCATCAATTATCACATAATATTAATATAATTTTTAGTAATAAGAAATGCTATGTATCGTTAAATTACTGTAAAATAATTTTTTATTAATAAATATTTAAGCGTTAAGATATATTTTTATTTTTTCCCAAATACGAATTAAAATTTAATAACGTGCTATCCCGAAAGAGTTTTAATTTGTTGTAAATCCCATTGGTTACAAACGTAACTAAGTAACATCTTTTTTGAAAGCTATCAAACATTTAGTGTAAAATCAAACATGTTTAAGTTAGGTTTAAAATAATAGTTATACAAGTAAATTAATAGGTATATATTTTTTATTCGATATAACATGTTAATTAAAATGTAGTGAACCTTGCAACTGGCTGAAATTCGTCTGGTTTTAATTTAACCATCAATTTGAAATGTAAACGACGACGCCATCCGAAATATTTTAGATGCTCCCAAACAGTCTGGTGTCACAAATAAACTATGAGGGTTTTCAAGAAAAACGAACCATCAATTGTGCTCAAGAGACTTCATCACAATACCTAACTCTTCAGTAGTGATGGCCCCGTCATCATTTATGTAAAACAAAATTAGGCACACTTTTTCAAATTCGGTTATTTGTTCTTCCGTTAACTGTTTTAAATTTTTCATTTTGGTTGATTTTGATTCATGAATATTTGTTGTGTTGAGACTTAAAAGGTGGAATTTTTGATTTTAGCTGATTCTGATTTATTAATATTTATGTTGACATTCAAATATCAGATTCGACATTTTAAGTGTCAACATTTAAAATAATCGTGAAAATTAACGAATTAAAATGAAAAATTGGAAGTAACCCACTAAAACACAAAAAACAAGTAAATTTGATTTTATCGAGGACCTAAATTAAAATGCCTAACTAAAATAATAGATGTTGCTTCCTGGAAAAACTCATACTGCAACGTAAAAGAACCATCCACAAAGTCCTGGAAAAAACTACGTGCAACATTTCTTTTTCGACGAAGTATTGTTCCTTTTCCGAATAAAGTCTCGATTCTGACATGGTGAAGATGTAATTAAATTCTCAAACTTGATTACTGAAGAAGACAATAAAAAGTTAAACGAAAAATTGAGTATCAAAACCAGGAAATTACATTATTTCTGTGTAGCAAATTATTCGACAATAAATAAATAATAAAAGTATCACAGTTGAATTTATGCATAAATATTTTAAACTTATACTGAAATAAACTTTGAACATAAAACTTTAGAAGGGAGCATAATCTCAGATACCCTGACCAGAATGGAGGTTGCGTATGATCGACAACTGCTTCCTTTTTGGCAAAGGTATAGGGTTTAAAAGTAAAATAAAAAGCAAAAAGAAACTTAAAACTAAAAAAAAATGCTACATTTTAGTTAACAATACTGAAATTAATGGAAAATTATTATCTGATGTATAAAATTAAGAAAATTTTATTCCAAAGTTTTAAATATGACAAATGTACATACTCGTATTTTTTTACACGCTGTAAAAGCAAATAAAAGTTTCTTAACTTAAATTATATTGATTATATTTTATCTATACATATAAAATGCTTTTTTCTGAATGACGGATCAACGCACAGCCTAAACCGCTGATCGTAGAGACCTGAAACTTGGAAAGTGTGTTCTTTGTATGACGTAGGCATCCGATAAAAAAATATTTTTCGAAATTCTGCCCCTAAGGAGGCAAAGTTTGTATGGGCCAAAGTGATTCCTCGGTCCAATCTACTTCAAATTTTGCATAAACATTCTTTAACAGAATTGATGGAAGACGTGTTTCGTATTTTATTGAAACTCATCGCCTAACGGGGTTAAAAGGGGTAGAAAGTTATTTTGGGGATGATTTGCATCAAAGTTAATATCAATACTCTTTAGTACTTTTGATTTAAATTACACTTTATTTTGACACTGTTTAAAAACTCAATCCAATTTTATTCAAAAAACGTTGGACTCGCATAAAAGCTTGATGCAATGCAATACTCTTTAAAATTGGAATGTCAACTATAAAAGAATATTTGTGGCCTTCAGTGACAAAACCGAGCGTTACCAAAAATAGTCCATCTTAGGGAAGATGTTACTGCCGGACAGTTCTCAGACCTGTTGATTAAAATAGGAAATGGTGTTTTCCCGGAACTGGATAATAATATAATTCTCTCTACAGAGTTAGGTACAATTGTTTCCACTGTAGAAGAGCTTATAGCTAAATTTACCCAAACATTAATAATATTTACGATAAATCTGCAGAATGGTTATGCGAGCGAGCCATCCTAACACCAAAAAACGAACAAGCCTCAGTCATAAATGAAATACTTTTAAATTCATTGGAAGGGGTCGAATATCAATATAAATCGTCGACTCAGTGATAAACACCGATGATGCCATTCATTATCCGGTCGAGTTTCTGAATACACTGAAGTTTACCGATCTCCTAACTCATAATTAAAATTAAGAGTTTTTTTTTTTTTTTATGAAAATAGTCGCAAAAAGGGTAGACCTATCGTGTGGGCCGCAGACGGCCCGCACTGCGACTATTAGAAGGGGAAGGGATTATAGAAAGGAAATGATTGTGGACACGCTTTTTAAAAAGTTGTAGGTCATAGTTCTCTGGAAAAACTGATTTTGTAAGCTTATTCCATTCCGTAGCAGCCCTGTAAAAGAAGGATTCTTGATGAAGATTGGTCCTAGTAGTGTCAATCTTGAGAGTAAATGGGTGAGACTGATCAGCGTGCCGAGTTCTTCGGCCTAATGTGGCTAATGGTGGTACAAGAGTTTTTATTTCTCTGGAGCATCTGCTATGGAAATATCTGCAGAGTAATGACTGGTCTGCAACTCTTCTTCTATGTTCTAGAGGGTGAAGGATATCTGTAAGAGTTGAGCTGTTTATCAAGCGAATGGCTCTTTTCTGAATGGAATCTAGAAGACGAAGAGAATGACTTGGTGTTGAACCCCAAATGTGCGAGCAATACTCCAGTAGAGGTCGGATTTGAGCCTTGTACGTCGTCAACAGTTGATCAGGAGTAAAAAAACTTTCTAGCTTTTCACAGAAAACCTAGCCTCTGGCTTGCCGACTTTGCGATGTTAGCAACATAGTCATGCCAAGACATATTATTGGACACCGTGACTCCCAAAATCGAGATGAAGGGACTTGGTTCAAGGGTATTTCCGGACATTGTGATGGGATGATTTGAGGAATTCACTTTCTTGGAAAACGTGGCACTTTGTGTTTTTTGGGCGTTAAACTGAACAAGATTGTTGGTTCCCCACTCGACGATTGCTTTAAGATCTCTATTGATGGAATCAACCTGTTCCTGCTTGAGTCTATTTGTATCATTCACCGAAAGTGATCGATAGGATGTGAAAGTTGAGACAAGTGTACTATCGTCTGCGAAACTGTAAATGGGGTTCGTGGTGGTTTTCAAGAGGTCGTTGATGTGTAAAAGAAATAAGGTGGGGGACAGGATGGAATCCTGGGGGACCCCGGCATTAGTTTTAAACGAATCAGAAGAAATACCGTCAACTGCCACATGTAAGGAGCGATCTTGCATGAAGCTCAAGAGCCATTGGCGCAGTTTGGTTGAAAGACCGTAGGCAGATAATTTACTTAACAATGCCTGGTTCCAAACGCGGTCAAAGGCTTTAGATATATCCAAGGCTATTGCACAGGATTCACCAAACTTTTCAATAGTGTTTGTCCAGAGCTGAGTGACATAAGCCAGCAAATCTCCAGTAGACCGAAGTTGTCGAAATCCCTATTGTCTGTCATGGATTATCTCAAATTTCTCTAGATATTTGATAAGTTCTGTGTTAATCGCCTTTTCCATAACTTTGGATATGACTGAGAGCAATGCAATAGGGCGATAATTTGCAGGAATAGTCTTCTTTCCTTTTTTCGGAATCGGTTGGACTTTAGCGTTTTTCCACATGGACGGAAATACTCCTTTGCTGTATGATAACTTGAAGAGTCTACAGAGAACTGGGGTAAGCTGTTGAGCACAGGTCTTCAGGACAATTGTCGGAATTCCATCTGGTCCTACTGCCTTATTAGAGTCAAGATTTTGTAGGATTTTCCTGATAGTGCGATGGCGGATAGTGACCTCAGGCATTAATGCGTTTATTCTAGGTATCGTTGGGGGTTGTTTTCCATTGGTATCGAGGGTTGAGTTAGAGCTAAATATTTCGGCCAGCAGATCTGCTTTTTCTTTGGAAGATACGGCTGTCGTGCCGTCGGACCTCTCGAGTGGTGGTAAAGAAGAAGTTGTGAAATTCTTATTTATGGCTTTGGCCAAAGACCAGAAGGTCTTTGATCCAGGAGGGGCATTGACAAGCTTGTTGCATATTCTCCTGTCGTAGGATTCTTCGGCAAGATCGATCGTTCTTTTGCAGGCGTTCCTCGCGTGGACAAAGGCTTCTCGGTTGGCAATTGCCGGGACTTCACACCAGAGTCGATGTACTTGATTTTTATCACGCACCGCACGGTTGCATTCTTGGTTGAACCAGGGTTTGGGGTTGAAGATCCGTCTTGTACCATGAGGAATGTATGAGTCCATACCTAGCCTTATGATTTCGGTTACAGATTCTGCACATGTTGATGGGTCTTGTGAGCGAAAGCAGACATCTTTCCATGGAAATGATAGGTAAAAGTCCCTCAATTCATTCCATTTAGCTGATCTATAATGCCAGACAATAGAAGTACTAGACGTGTTTTTGTGCGGGGTTGTTTGTTTGGACGTGGCTGAGATGAGTTTATGATCAGATTTACCGAGCGGAGCGGTTATAGAGACTCGGTACTGGTCGGGATGTGTCGTGAAGAAGAGATCGAGAATGTTGGTTTGGTGATTGGGGTTATCGGGTATGCGGGTAGATTCTTCAACTAGCTGGGTCACGTTGTGGCTTATCGCAAAGTTCTCAGCTTCTAGACCCGCGTTGTCGGTGCGGTTGGATCTCAGCCAGTTCGCGTTGTGAACATTGAAATCACCCAAAAATATAACCTCTGTGTTGGGGTCGTTAGTTTGCAACAGCTCCGGCGTGTCGGAAAGATGTTGTAAGAGGTTGACGTAAGGAGGGTTCGTAGGAGGAAGATACAGGCAGCAGAGAAATTTTGTTGTTTTTGTAAGGTTAACTTGAACCACATGACCTCTAGGCCGTCCTTTGGTTCTAAGTTCTCCTGTCTACAACAGGAAATATCACTGCGAGTGTAAACACAAAGGCCGGTCTTAAATTTGAATCTTGTTTCAAATTCGAACCCGGGACACAAAAGATGCGTATTGTTGGAGGAGGGTTTAATTTGTGTCTCTGACAGAGCCAGTAAATGAGGCCTGTTAGTTTGCAGGTGGTGGTGTACTGAATTAATGTTAGAGTTTAGGCCTCGAATGTTGCAGAAATCAATTCTAAAGTTGCTTTTGGGGAATTATTAGCAACCGCAGTTGGAACATGTATTTTTGTTGGACTTTTCACGATTTGGTTTAATGATTTGATTTAAAAGAAAAATATGAAGAAAGAAAAAAAAAAAAAAAAAAGATATGTGGACTAGCTTCTACAAAAATTTCTGCATCCAGGACGGTCAGTTGACCTCGATGGACTGTGGCCTCGGCAATGCCCCCCGAATACACGAGCTCGGATCCCCTTCAGTCACGAACTGGCAGAACAGGAGTATCGGTATTATACACCAATTGATGCGGCAGCCTCCCAGAGCATTACCAATGGGTTGGGGCCACTGTACTACTTGGCGGCCAGCCTGCGGAACTGTTTCAATGCTGTACCCTCAGCCCCAGAGAGGCCTGACTGATGCCTGGATGCTTCCATTCGAATATAAACCAGAACACATTTCACCCGAGCGACCGGAAACTCTGACCAAGTGCCGAAACATGACTAGTCATTTCACGGCACCTATAATCAGAGCGGTGGTGTTTCACCGGGCGATGGAGGGTGAACCATCTACCACCTGCGCGCCAATTATGTTCCTGCACTATATAAATCCACCAAAATTATGCAATGGCACCAGATTTCAAGTGAAAACATTGCATCGCAATATAATCGAGGCATTTATACTGACAGGTTTTTCTCAAGGAGAGTCTGTATTTATTCCTAGGATTTCCCTAACACCATCAAATTTCCCCTTTGAATTTAAGACAGTGCAGTTTCCCATCAAAGTCTGTTTTGCAATATGACATGCTCCAGAGTAAGCGCACAGAGCAGCCTGGTGATTCTAGCACCCGAAGGAAAAACAAAAAATATTGTTTGCAAAGAAATACTGACTTAGGTGTAGTATTTCGATTTCGTTGTAAAAATATAATACCCCCGTGTCACTTTCACCAGATTAAAGGCTAAGGCTTCGTGTTCATAAAATATAACACAATTTTATTTTATTTTCATGTTTATTTAACCTACACTCCACTAAAAACGGTTGTATATTATATTATATTATATTATATTATATTATATTATATTATATTATATTATATTATATTATATTATATTATATTATATTATATTATATTACATTATATTATATTATATTATATTATATTATATTATATTATATTATATTATATCATAAGCATAAACCAGTGAAAGATGAACGATGAACGTCGGAAGATGAAAGACTAAAGATGAAAAGCCAATTGCTAAAAATAATTAATCCACATAGGTTTTTTTGTCTCAAAAATAAAATCTATTCATTAATGACACTGGCACAAAATATTTTAATACATAAATAAATGTGCCAAATCATTAACAAAAGACTTTATTTTAAAAACGAAAAATTAAAATAGAATTAAATTCTCACCATTCAATTTTCCTTCTTTTAACTATTAAAGCAGCAAATCCATCAAAGAAAAAAAATTCAATCTGATCGAAATTTAGTTTTAAAACTGACTTCCAAAAATCGACAGACGGTTTTTAAACAAAAATAATTACCACTACTCAAATGTATATGAAAAGGCGACCAAGGCCGGCGTTGAAAATTAAAAGACGGAAAAGTTGACGTTACACCAGCGGTTCCCAATTTTTTTTTATTCACGCCCCCCTGTTTTAATTTAAAAAATGTTGCGCCCCCCAAACCGTAGACCTAGGAATTTGGACTAAAATAGGCAACATTGTCTCGTCGAGAGCGCCAAAGATGCTGTCGGAAAGTTCGCGGCGTTCGTGCCACGTATTCAAGCTTCCTGATCTTTCTCGAACTGTCTGAACGCGACTATAAATACAGAAGCGCACATACGGTATTCTCAGTCTCTCAGTGAAGGTGTTTTAACACTAAGCAAGCATTATTGTGAAGTGTGAGTGTATAAGTAGATGTAGTATGGATAAATTTTTAAAACGAAAACTTGAGGATGACGGGGCTTGTACATCGACAGGTTCAGGTGGAAATCGTCCGAAATCTAAAACAAGAAAATATGACCCATCATACCTAAATTTGGGCTTTACTAGCCTTGAAGTAGGTGGCGAAGAAAAACCACAATGCGTTATCTGTTTAAAAGTATTGGCTGCAAATAGCATGAAACCAAATCAATTACAGAGGCATCTAGAAACGCTGCACAGAGAATATGTCAATAAACCGCAAGATTTTTTTGTGGAGAAACTCAGATTGTTTAAAAAACAAAAATCCAGCTTCCATAGAGTACTGGCAGTAAATGAGAAGGCTCTCTTGGCATCATATTAAGTGGCATACAAAGTAGCTAAATGCAAAAAACCGCACACTATTGCAGAGCAACTTATTTTACCCGCTTGCAAAGACATTGTAGAAATAATGTTTGGTGAAAATTTTACTTCACAACTTAACAATATTCCTCTGTCAAATGATACAATCTGTCGACGAATTAACGATATATCAGTTGATATGCAGCAGCAGCTTGAATCTGAGCTTACTGGAAACTTGTTTGCTATACAACTTGACGAAGCAACTGACTCTAGTAATGATTTCCATTTGATTTATTATTTTGTAAACAGATTGAAGGAAGAACTACAGCCACCGAGTTGTTCAAGATTACAAATGATTCTATTACTAAAATGAATTTGCAATGGAAAAATTGTGTTGCGATTTGCACCGATGGAGCTCAAGCCATGTCTGGTAAATACAACAGTTTACAAGCGCTAGTAAAAAAGGAATCCTCAGAAATTATCTGGACGCACTGCATGATACATCGGGAAGCGTTAGCATCAAAATCTAAGCTAAGCCCTGGACTAAACATGATTTTGACAGTAGTTATTGAAGTTGTTAACTTTATAAAAACCAGACCACTAAAAACAAGGATGTTCTCTGTTATGTGTGAAGATTTGGGAGCTGAGCATCAATCTTAGTTGTTTTATTCCTCATCCAGATGGTTGTCACGTGGTAAGACGGTTAAGCGGGAAAGAAGGGAAATAGCGATATTTTTAAGCGAGGAAGCATTCAACAGATTTTTTCGACAAATTATTTTTACTGAAGCTTTCTTATTTAGTAGATATTTTTGAAAAACTTAATATACTTAATCTTCAGCTGCAAGGAAAAGACGTAAATATATTTGATTTAAGTCAAAAGATTGATGCTTTTTGTAAGAAATTGCAGTTATGGCATAACAAATTGAGAGAAAACAGTTTGGAAATGTTTCCCACATTTTGCGATTTTGTGCAAGATTCCCCATTGGAAGATATTCATAAAGCTGTGATGCTAAAAACCATAGAAAGCCATTTAGAAAACTTAACTGAGAATTTTAAGCGATACTTCTTTGCAGAGAAAGATATCAAGTTGTCATACTGGAGCTGGGTTTTAAATCCATTCGAAAATAGACCTGTCGGACTATCACTGCAAGAAGAAGAACAACTGATAGATATTTCAACAAATCCCTTACAAAAATCAAACTTTGTTAACAAATCTTTAACAAACTTCTGGACTGAACTTCCGAACGACTACTCCGTTATAAAAGCCAAAGCGCTTAGAATTCTGTTGCCTTTTCCAACGTCCTACCTTTGTGAAACTAGATTTTCTGCTCTTGCTATCGTGAAATCTAAATACAGAAATAAACTTCAAGTAGAAAATGAACTCAGAGTGGCCATCTCTAACATAGAACCAAATTTAGAGAAGTTGTGCGCCTTAAAACAAGCTCATGTTAGCCATTAGTCCTTAGAATGTTTCTTTGTCATCATTAAGTAAGTAAAATTTCAATAAAGATTTTTTAAAAATCTATCTGTAGCATTTTATCATTACCATTTTATTTTTAATCTATACTGCGCCCCCCCCCCAATCATGTAAACGCGCCTCCCTTAGAGGGCGCGCCCCACAGTTTGAGAAACGCTGCGTTACACCATATTAATCTATTTTGTATCGTTCCAATTTTAGTATTAAAAAAACCACAATAAGCCATAAATCATAATAATTATTATTATTGTTAAATTAAATAAAATACGTTAGATTCACGTTTTGGGGTTGAAAAAGCGGGGTTGCTACAAAACTTCACACGATCATTTTCCGGGCTAATCTAAAGATTGGCTGAAAATTTCATTAAAATCGATCCAGCCGGTGGCTAAAGAAAGGAAATTAAAAATGCGGGGACGTATAAGAAAAGACCCATCATTTTTCCAATTCTGCCTTAGTTAACGGTTAATTTATATTTTTACTCATTTTATGCCGTTTTGGCTACAAGGGACCTGCTTCAGAGTCGGCTATTTTATCATTACTGTCAAAGTCAACCAAACCACTAAAACTCAAAACGGCGGCTGAAGCGAGATGATTTTATTCTTTCCGTATGTGCTACTCCGAATTACAACAGCTCTAGACTCGCGCTAAGAGAATACTGTCAGGTAAACCGAATGGTTGCAGTGGACGCGTATGAGCGCCGTTAGCACACAGTAAAGAATGGCAGGACGCGTATGTTAGCAGTAAATCTTAAAAAAATAAAATAAAGAAGTCAATAATAATATCAATAAAAAACAATAATCTTACCAGGTGTTTCAATAACATAGATTTACTAATCTAAAATATTCCTCTTGACCGTACTACCCGTACATCCGTTTGGCAACGCTGCGTCACACGGAATGTACTTTGATGGAGATAGTTAACAAAAATTTAAAATTTGTTTATCTTACCAAATTATACTGACTATACTAAAGCTACCCCTATGTTCGAAGGCGACTTATCCCTGGAAATCCCATCCAGAGAAGATTGGGCACAGAATCGAGTTAAACCTCATGGCGCAGTATTTTATACGGACGGCTCTAAACTAGAGGGTAGAGTAGTTGCGGTGTCTTCTCAAAGACCCCTCACCTAGCCTGTGGTTTCGTTTGCCTGACAACTGTAGTGTGTATCAAGCCGAAATGACAGCCATTACCGAGACAACAGTCACACTCCGCAAGAAACAAAAGTTCAGCGACAGCTAGGCTGCTATCAAAACACTGAACTCAGTCTACTTAAACTCTAGGACAGCAGTGCAATGCCGAGTCACCCTGAATGATATAGCAGCTAAATTTAGAGTTCAAATTGTACCCGGACAAAGGGACATACCAGGCAACTGTAAGGTGGACGAGCTAGCAAGAGAGGGTACCACCCTCCCAGCTATATCTCTCTCATCTCAGCAAGGAGTACCGATTGCAAACTGCAGGCTCCTCCTGCACAGCAAAGTAGTTTAAAAAGCCAACTTGAGGTGGCAAAATGAACCCACATGCACCTCATCGAAACAGATTTGGCCTAAACTAGATATACGTCGAACTAATGATGTTTTAACTCTATGCAGGGAGTCCATTGGAAATGCGATCTCGGCCATAGCAGCACACTGGGCAGATCCCATGCACAGCGCATGGGAATCGCAGAGTTACGACACGACTTTTGTAGAAGCTGTCACGATGAGGAAGAGGAGGAAACAATGGTACATCTTCTCTGCCACTGCCCTGTCCTATGCAAAAAATGGCTTTCTATTCTAGGGCAACCGAACTTTGATGACTTATCTAATCTCAGCGCAGTTAGCATTAAAGACCTCACACTTTTTATTAAAAGTTCCAACTGGTTCTCATGGTAGAGGGGGAAGGCACCGCCGTCCATCACGGTATCACAACGGGCCAAAAGGACTTAGTGGGTTACCTCCAAACCGCCGTTTTAACCTAACCTAACCTACCAAATAATACTCACTGTAACACTTTAACTCTTTAGCTACAATGAGCTAATTATGACTTAGCAAACTTAGTATACAATACCGTGCGCGGCTATATTATGGAACAAATTCGATATTTCGCTAGCAATATACTTATGACAAAAATCCTGTAAAAGGTCGATTTTTGTTATAAAATGCCGATTTTTAAATGTATATTTTAATCAAAATAAATGACTTGTGATACTTTATCTGAAAGTTCTTTTAATACTTCATTCAATAATAATAAATAAATTGATTTGTTTGTACAGGTAGACAAAAATTAATATTTTATTTCAGTAAGAGAATAACTTTATATACAACCAAATACAACATTTTAATAAGATGTTCAAAACACAAAAAAAATCCTGGGGCGAAGATCTGCAGATCTTGAGGGCCGCTCTATCAGTCTGCGACCGCTTTTTTAACATAAAAGTTAATTTTCAAAGATTATTCTTTAATTTTCAGCTCATAATACTATAAAAGTGTGTGCCTTTGGTACCATAATTTTTTATTAAATTTTATTTTCAACGGTCCTTGATATGTGTGCTAAATTTTAAATTATTTAGAGTATTGGATGTAAGTGACAATTAAAATTAAAAATTCTTATTATTATCATTATTATTACAATAATATTATGAAATTCTTGTATTGTCGTCTGTGCTTGATATCATGCGAGATTTTGCTTATTGTCAAGAGAATGGTGGATGGCATTTTAAACATCTTATTTAAATGTTGTATTTTGTTGGATAAAAGATTATTCTCTTTCTAAAATAAAACATTAGTTTTTGTTTACCCTGCACAAACAAATCAAATTATTTATAATCATTGAAGGCAGTATTAAAAGGCCTTTCAGATGAAGTATCACAAAACATCTATTTCAATAAATATCGAATTTGTTCCATAATTTAGCCGCGCATCGTATAAATAGCGAAAAATCCGAGATGTGGTGTGACCTACCTCTATGAAGGCTAGAGAGCAAGTGCTTATGCTACGTGTGCGGTTTGATAAGTCAGTGACTTTTTGAATAAAACAAAATTTTTTCCGCAAATAAACATTTTATTTTTCTACATAATCACCTTTTAGCTCGATAAATTTAGTCCAGCGTTTTTCTAATTTTTTTATTCCCTCCAAATAATAGGTTTTTTCAAAGCTCTCAAAATACGCGTTTGTTTCGGCAATGACTTCTTCATTCGACTCAAATCTCTTGCCGCCCAGCCATTTCTTTAGGTTTTAAAAAAGAAAATAGTGGCAGGGGGCTAAATCAGGAGAATATGCTGGATGGGGTAGCAGTTCGTATCCCAATTCGTCACGACAGACTCTGTTTCGCCTTCTTTGGTCCACGTTCACCCCGAGCAACCCACTGTTTCGATTGTTCCTTGGTCTCTGTCGTGTTGTGATGGATCCATGTTTTATCCACAGTAACAAAACGGCGCAAAATTCGTCCGGATTACGGCTGAACATCGCTAAACACTCTTTTGAAGTGGTCACACGATTGCGCTTATGGTCGATATGAGCAATCGCGGCACCCATCTCGCAGAGAGTTTTTTCATGTCCAAATATTCGTGTAAAATATGATGTACCCGTTCAGTTGAGATACCTACCTACAGCATGAGTCAACTCACGCACTTTCATTCTCCGATCATCCAATATCATTTCATGGATTTTATCGACGATTTCCGGCGTGATCACTTTTGGGCGACCTGGAGGTTTGGCGTCACTAGTACTGGTACGCGACCACAACGGAACTCTGTAAACCACTTCTTAACCATTGAAATTGATGGTGCCGAGTCCCCGTAGTATTTATCAAGTCTTTCCTTAGTTTCAGCGATGGATTTTTTACGTAAAAATAATGCTTAATTAGCACACTAAATTCACTTTTTTCCATTTTCGTAAAAATTCACGAGGTTGAACGGCTATCAAACACCAACGGCACGACGTAGCTTGCTCAAAATTAGAAAGTTGCCCACTGTTAGATTATAGTTGACGGCAGCACTGTTGCATTTGAAGTAATTGCGCGGGAAATTCAAAAAGTCACTGACTTATCAAACTGCCCTCGTATTATACCGGCCAAACTTAAGCGAGGGCCAGCTTGACTTGGTAACACTTTGGGCGCAGTATAATATACAAGCATTAGTGTCACTCTGGTCGGAACCTTTGATGTTTCTGTCTCACGGTTTCATTTTTTTTAGACCACTGCGTTGATAAGTCAAGGTTGGACATTTTATACACTGCCTAACAAGTTAATAATAGATATAAACTGCTTCAATGGAAAACTAAAGAGGTGTTTTATGGTAATATGGATGTATATTTGGTATTATACAGGGTGATTCATTAAGAATGGGCAATCTGGAGATACTACACATCAAAATATGGCGATTGAGCTTAACATGTCTTAAACAAATGTTGCAGGTTTACGAGATACAGGGTATTTAAAGTTGGAATTTTAATTTGAAATTTTTTAATAATTTTGTAATTTTAAGCAGCATCGTCTTGAAAATTGACAAATTTATGTTTTTTGGTATGAAAATTACAAATTTTATGCTGAAATTAGTACTATACATACAGGGCGTTAGTTACACACTGTTACTTAGGTAAATCTAAAAGGCAGTTTAATTTAAAATAACAAAGGTACTCCTGTTTATTTCATGTAACTCTATCAGTTTTTGAGTTACTTGCAATTTAAACATTCAATGAATTTTGTTTATTGTGAAATGAATTTATTCCTTTAAATTACTACTATGCGGGGTAACAACAGTAAAGACAACAAATAACAATCAGTAACAGTAATAAAAGAAAAATTTAAAGTAAATGCTCGAAATGCCCGCATTCCACTTCTATACACTTTGTAAGGCGTCTCCTTAAAGATCTTTAAATATTAAATAACATTTGTCGATTATTTTTAATAATATAAGCAGCCTCTCGAATTTTCTGTCGTTATTCTTCGATGGATTTAATTGTATCTTTGTAAACCATGTCCTTAATTTGTGACCATATTAAGAAGTCTAGAGGGTTTAAATCTGGACTTCTAGGTAACCAAACAAATTCACTGCCACGCCCAATCCACCAGTGATGAAAATGTTCATTCAGGTATTGCCGTACTGGCAGAGAAAAATGTGGCGGCGCCCCGTCTTGCGTAAACCACATGTTCCGCCTTATGGCTAGTGGTACATCTTCTAGTAGTGTGTTTAACTGTTGTTCAAGGAAGTTTAAATAGAGGTGCCCGTTCATATTAGAAGAAAGTTCAAAAGGGCCAATAAAAAAACCAGATATCACACCACACCAAATATTTACCTTGAATTCATGCTGAAAATGTCATTCCTTTGGAGCATGTGGATTTTTGGAGTCCCACAAATGATTGTTTTTCCAATTAAAAACACCTCGTCTAGTAATCGTCACCTCATCAGTAAAAAGGAAATAATTAAGAAAATCCTGGTTTTCGTTTTGTTTATCTAGCATAAATTGAGCAAACTGTAGGTGAACTGGTAAATCTTGAAGTAGCAAATTTTGAACAAGAGTATAGTGATATGGACGGAGATTCTCTTTCTTTAAAATTCTTCAGATAGACGATTGGCTTATTCCTGTTGCCGCTCTTACTCGACGAGTAAATAACTCAAAAATTACATTAAATAAACAAAAGTCCTTTTTTATTTAAAATTGAACTGCCTTTTAGATTTTCTTGTAATTTTAGCAATAACTAATTAGACAAAAAAGATATGTTGTATTTTAACTAACTAACAGGGTGTAACTAACGCCCTGATAAATAGTGCTAAATTTAGCATAAAATTCGTTATTTTCATGCCAAAAAACATAAAGTTGCTGCTTAAAATCACAAAATTATTAAGAAATTTCAAATTAAAAATACCCTGTATCTTTTAAACCTGCAACATTTGTATAAGACATGTTAAGCTCAATCGCCATATTTTGGTATGTAGTATCTCCAAATTGCCCATTTTAATGAATCACCCTGTGGAATATTTCAAGTTTTCGATCCAAAACTTTTCATTTCATACATACATACATACATACATACATAGAGTCACGCCTTTTTCCCATAGGGGTATGCAGAGACCACTTTCTTCCACTTGCTACGGTTCTAACACACATCTTTTGCTTCCTCTACTTTCATTAGTGCTCTCATACATGCTCGTCGGTTGTTGGTACTCTTGACCTGGCCTTTCTTCAAAACAATGTTGATCTGATCAAGATATGTTCTCCGAGGTCGACCTCTACCGACTTCTCCATTTACACTCGCCTTATAAATTTGTTTAATAAATCTTTTTTCATCCATCCTTTCTACGTGTCCAAACCATATAAGCATTCCTTTATTTATCTTTGTAACCACATCTCCTTTTACACCACAGCGTTCTCTTATCTTACTATTATTTACTTTATCCAACTGAGTCACTCCGGCTATACTTCTCAGACTACTCATCTCTGCAGCATTAATCCTATTTTTATGCTTCTTCTGCCAAACCCAACATTCACTACCATACATAATTGTAGGAACCAGCACACCTCTATGCACCACCAGACGTGCCTTTTTTGACACTTTCTGGCTATTCATAAAGCTATGCAGGGCCCCATTCATTTGTTTTCCTGTCAACACCCTTCTCTAAATGTCACTGTCATACTTTCCATCTCTTGTAAACTTTGAACCCAATTACACAAATTCATTTACTTTTCCACTTTTTCTTCCTTAATCGAAACTCCACAATTTGTCATGCTTTCTTCTCTTTTAAAAACCATTACTTTCGTTTTGCTTACATTTATTTTCATTCCTTTGATTTTTAGGGCATCATGCATAACATTAACCATCGCCTGCAAATCCTCTTCAGATGACGCTAATATGACTTGATCATCGGTGTAAAGAAGGCATTTGACGATCAAATCATTCATTTTTAATCCATACGCACTCTCTTTTAAATCTTTTAAACAATTGTCTATGTATAAGTTAAACAGCCATGGCGAAGCCACACAGTCCTGTCTTACACCTTTTTCGATGTTAAACCAGTCCGTGCAAGCTCCGTTTAACCTGACACAAGCAGTGGAATCCTCGTAAAGTTATTTCAGTGCTCATATTAAACTACCACTCTCTCCATACATTGACAATGTCGACCACAATTTACTCCTCACCACTTTGTCATAGGCCATTTCCAAGTCTATAAAAGCGCAATAGACCTTCTGACTTCTAGCCAAGAATTTTTTGACTATACCTCGTAATGAAATGACCTGATCCATACATTTCCCACCTCTTCTAAATCCTGCTTTCACAACCCATATCATCTCAGTTTCAGTTGCACTGTTTCTAAAGTATAGGATTCAGTTGCAATGTAGAGTCACTTTCCATCCGTTTCACATAAAAAAATTATGGGAAATATAGGTTCGTCTTTTATTGCACTGAGGTTTTAACTTTTTAGTAAAAATTGTTCATCTTATTTCATATCAACTATATTCAATCAATTCATATTAAACTTACCTTTTTTCTTGTTTGAGAAATCTAAAATAGCTTGTAGCTGAAAGTTGGAATCCAAAATGGTTACCAATACACGAGGAAACAATCAAATAAAAGCGAACGTTTTTTTATACTGTAGATTGTAGATTGTTGGGGGGGATTGCTATGCAGCCTCTCAAACACCTCGACCTATCAGATCTTTTGTGCATAACCCTTAATCTATTCGAGGCTTGGGATTCCGAGACTTCGTACAAAGTTTATCAGTTTCCTGGGAGCTAAACTCTTGACATTGGAGAGCTTTAAGAAGGCCCCTTCCAGAAACTTGAGCATCTTGTAGAAAAGCGCTGGGCATTCGCAAAGCAAATTTTCTGCAGTTTCAGCGAAGTTCTCGCAGTAGCAGCAACTATTACTCTCTGTTTTGCACATCTTTGTTTTATACTGTAGTTGGGGTTTTAAAAAAAAAGGAAGCAGTGCCGTCTTGATAAATTTTAAAAGAAATTCGCCCTGGAGATATCTGTGGATTTCAAATAAATACAATTATCCAAATGTTCATCTGTAAATCGACTGCGGTATTTGCTTTTAATCACTTTTATATTGAAGAAGGAAGATCCACTTAAATACGAGTAGATTGAACTGAAAGCGCTTTCACTTTTAAGGCAACGTGAACTAACCCTGCAAATTTGTCTATATTAATTTCCAAAAGGGGTAAATCAACAAATTGCACCACTCGTACGAAGTCGTAAAAATCTTTAAAACAAGATTCAAGGGTATTCTTAAAGTTTGACATTATTCGCACTTGATGTTTACTGTCATAACTTTGCACCCAATTTTAATATATTTTTTTTAAAAGAAGAGGAAAGTGCTTGATGTCGCGGTTGAAAAAGTTTTCTTCCCAAAACTCAAGCTTTATGGTAGACGATTTTATTTCAGAAAATATTTTAGTTAATTCTGTGTCTCTTCCTTGAAGTTGTTAATTAGGTTCTGTAATGTCTACAAAAAATCCAAAATCTTCAAGAAGCCAAGTTGAGATTTTCAGTTTAGAAATGGGTCCATTGCGTTTTTAAAAAAATTTACTTACGTAGGAGATCATTAACACGTTTGATTTCTTTTCCTCTACTTAATCATTGAACTTTAAAGTAAAAAGGTAAATCCCCTTAGTAACTTTAGTACTGTTACGATTTTTAGTCTTGGATTTTATACTTAAACTTTTTAAAACAATATTTTCAAAACTATATCACTTTCTAATTTTCTTACTATTTGCGGTACCGCGATTTTCTTAAATAGATCCAATCAATATTTCTGGAAATATTCGCGATTCGCAAACAACATCTAAGTCACGTTTTATCTGTAAAAAAAACATCATTACTCATAACTTATTCTAGCTATCTCATCACTTTATTGTCAGAAAGTTTTTTATGGTACATACTACTTCGTTTTTATTTTTAAAATTGTCAAGTAATAATTCAGCAGCTTTTACCTATGCGTGTTTTAATTTTCCATTTTCATAAGGCTTCTTCTATTGTACAAATATCTGCACATGCGATAGTGGCTTTATATTTGTTCAATACTTTTCAAAAAGTTGAGCGTTTTTAAATTAACTGATTTTTCGATTGTCTTAACTTTTTCTTTTTAGCTGCAGAATGTAAAGAATATAATTTTTTTAAAATCAAATAAACGGTTTTATGGTGCCTTTCTATATTTCCCTTTTTTAGCAAAGAAGACAAAAGCGTTACACAATAAACAAACAATATCTTTAAAGAAGTATTGTTCTTCCTACGTACAATTAAAATGGTATTTTTTTACTGTTTTACTGCTCCTTGTTATAATTTTTGCAAATGTATTTATTAGTTCCGACTACTTAAACTAAAAGCAGCGCATAGGGCTACAATGTCCCGTTAAAATTAACCGAGATCTTCCTAGAACAACGAACAACTTCCTTGGTGGTTCTGCGAATTAATAGTCTAGCATGTAACTTCCTGTCAGGCAGTAAAGCGGCACTTAGGGCCTTGTATAGCAAGAAAGTGACGTCCAAGCTGGTATGGGACTACAACGAAGAACTGAGAACACTGGCAGACCGTAATCACGTAAAACTGATATGGGTTCCAGGACACCAGGAAATTGCAGGTAACGAAAGAGCAGACGAACTTGCAAGAAGAGGTTCGAAAACTCCCCCAAAACAAGGGCAGATGCTAGTGGTACCAAAGCGTACAGTAAGAGTGTCTGTAAAAAACTTGATTGGGGAAAAACAAAAATATTACTGAGAAAGTAGACCAGGAAACAAACACGGGAAAGAATACATATAGGGACGGCAGAATTGGTAGCAATGAACAGGAATCAGCTAAGAATCACTACGGGGCTCTTGATCGATCACGCACCAGTAAAGGAGCACCTGAACAAAATGGGACTGTATAATGATGACCTGACCTACAGCTTGTGCGGCAAGAATCCGGAAACATTAAAACACATTCTGTGCTACTGCGTGGCACTGGACCGCAAAAGACAGGAAATCTTTGGGCAGCCAACCGGCGACCCAGAACTATATTGCTCCCACCCAGTACAGAACTTGTACAAAGTACGAAAGTACTGGATTGGGTACAATGATATAAAACATAGGCAAGATACAATGGGCCAACAGGCCTAAGTGTCACCGGAAGCAATAGCCAGACGAACCTAAATAGGGGTGGAGTTTTTAGTGAGTAGACCTGACATCAGTCAATGAGTCTCACAGTAGACCTTGAGCTATAAGACTTATAACTTCTCCGTAAAGGATTTTCTCCACCTTTGCCCAAAAAAAAAAAAAACGTCAGCGTCTGACCTTTGGCGACTTCAATGTCTTAATTAGGGCCGTAATCCAAAGATCTATATTTGTGACTATAAGATTATTAGCATTGTATAAAGACAACATTTTACAATGTTATTAGCTACCGGTAGCTAGCGATCGACGGGTTGGCGACCCCTGGTAGGGAAAAATATTGCTTCGTTAAAAAATTTACAGAAAATTTCTCGTGCTGGTATTAAGCTAATGCATCCATCAGCTTAGCGGCGCTGGTATAAGTAAACGTCAATTGGTTGAGAGCCTAGCGCATAGTTTAAACTTCAGGCAAGCAGGCGTATTAAAATTTTATCATTGTATATCGGTGTGTTCAGAACAATTAAAACGATGCTTATTTAAAAAAAGTAGCAGTTAGTTAACAAACATAAATAGGCCGATTGTCACTTTTTCTTTATTAGGTGAAAAATGATAAAAACAATAGAGGTGTTAATAGTTTTGTTAATATTTATTGCCAGTTATTTCCCGTAATAATTAAATTCTTAAACATGCTACATTTAAACATTTTTTTTATATTTTAATTGATATTTTAAATTTTATATACCTAGTCCTGTAATAATAGGTTGTTTACCAATCCGGTTGTTTGTAATTTCAATGCCTTGACGGCATTAAATGTTGGAACACTCAATACCAAAGTCAATATAGCAATTATTAGTTCAGATTAAATGGGTATTCCGGAATGGCAAAAAATTTCAAAGACTGTGACCTCAACGTTAAAGCTAATGGGCCCGACGCAGCTTTACTCAAAAATTAGTGATGATTTTAGAACGGTTACAACCCAGTCAAAAGATAATAAAAAAAAATAAAATGTAAAGATGTCTGCAATGAAAATTGGGCGGTTTAGCTAGTCCGCAATGCAGAACATGTCGCGCCAGTCTCCCGGTAAACATGATTCCAGAATGGCTGCAACTTTGCACACATGAAGATTGATACATAAAACTTATATTATCTGAAATTAAAGCGGGACAGTTCAGAATGTATTCAAGCTGAAAAAGTCCAAAAAATCATTAAACCATTGAATCCTAGTTAACACAAACGATAAAGGGCACAAAGCGAGCTTGCCAGTGCGTTTACGGGCCACCAAGCCAAAGTAGGAGGTACGTGCTGAAGACTGGATGGTGCCAGGGTTATGGCGTCGCAAACGACTCCTTGGGGCAACCCCATCGTATTATCCCTTTACTGCGGCAATGGGGGCTCTACTGCAGTGGACGTTTCTTCCCCAGATACTCGTCTAAAAAATATAAACCAACCTTACGAACCTAAGCCTACCCCTCAAGTGAGGCAACCTGCAGCTTTGGCTGAAACTAGGTAGGTAGTAGGGTAGGAGTGAAGCGTGATGGATATGACAGTTTTTGGAAATATACAGTGATGACAAAGAGAATAAAAACGGAGAAAGTCTGCTTGAAGTATGATTGGAGTAAGATCTTGTGGTAACAAATACCATGTTTAACCATAAAAAAATTCACATTCATACAGTACAAGAAGGATGCCAGAGAAGTATGATTGATTACATGATGGTGGATAAAAAACTAAAAAAGAAAGTAATGGACACTGGGGCAAAAATGTTATCATCTATTAATCTTGTAGAAACTGTATCAATGCCGCCCTTAGTGCTAGGCTGTTATGGGTTAACTGGTTGCAGGCTACTAGCTAATCTTAGCCTAGACACGAAGGTGGTTCGTTATATTAGAAAAATATTGAAAAAAAATGGGCACAACGATTGAATTTAACCAGGAAGACTTCTGGCGTCGTATTTTCCCCCAAAGAAAATTAACTAAAACAATAGGGATACCAAACAGGAATCAATAAGTACCCTTTGTCTTAAATTAATATTTAATAAGTCTTAATTAAAATGTTAAAATATAAAAAAAACAAAAAATTTTAAAAGGAAGTTTTATTTTTTTTTTACTAAACGTAAGTATAACTTATTTAATTGATTTGTCAAATTTAACAATAATTATTCTTATGATTTATGGTTTTTTGTGGTGTTTTTTTATACTAAAATTGGAATAATACAAAATAAATCAACATGGCCCCTGCGACACGTTAACATTAAAATATATTTTACTTTTAAAAGGTGTTTTTATACGTAAAAATTTGTTGAATGTTTTAAAGTTTTGCGTAACATCCTTGCGCAGGGGGCTTGCTAATCTTCTCTGTATCGTTAAAATTTTGGGTCTTTACTTGTAACGATATTTTTTGTAAATTGTAACGATAAAGAGAGGATTAGCAAGGCACCTGCGCAAGGATGTTACGCAAAACTGTAAAACATTCAAGAATGTTTTTCATATAAAAACACCTAATTTAAATAATACAATATATTTTTTCTACGACTGTCACAAAATACCTTCATTTGATGTTCAATGATGATTTCTAAATGTAGTACATTGTAATATTCCTTTTCATTATGCACTAGTTGCTGAGCAACTAGTGCACAATGTCTGAAAAACGCACGGGTAAATTTTCGCAATCTTCGTCACGACAAAAGAGGCGTGGAGTAAATAAAACAAAAGACGCCGTACAGACAATATAATCACCAACATATCATCATCATCATCATCATCACTCAGCTATAGTAGTCCACTGCTGAACATAAGCCTCTCGTTTATTTTGCCACTCTGCTCTATCTTGAGCCATTTGTATCCAATTACCACAGATTCTTTTGATGTCATCGGTCCATCGTGTGGGGGGGCGCCCTCTACTACGATAAGCTTCGTGCCTCGGACGCCACTCCAATAGTTTTTTAGACCATCTTCCGTCAGTTCTTCTAGCTACGTGGCCAGCCCAGTTCCACTTTAAAGTTGTTATTTTTTCGATTACATCTATAACACCTGTTCTTTGGCGAATAATCTCATTTGGTATTCGGTCTCTGAGGGAGATACCCAGAATAGCCCTCTCCATCGCCCGTTCGGTGACATGCAGTTTCTTTGCTGACTTTTTTGTAAGCGTCAATGTTTCGGCTCCGTATGTCATCACTGGTAATATGCACTGATTGTATACTTTTCGTTTTAGACTGATGGGAATATCCGACTTGAAAACATACTTTAATCTTCCAAATCACCAACATAAGAGACAATTTAATATTTCTTTGACAGAACGATATTATAAAGGTATTTCAAAATTAGTTCAGCATGGAAACTAGTGACAGTGAAAGAAGTTTAACACCGCCAGGTGTTATGGAGGCAGCAAATAACGCTTCATTAAATTTAGTGCCTGAAAAATCTAAAGAAAAATACACAGTTTCGTATACCCCATTCATGGACTGGTGCAAAGAACAGAAAACTAGAAACTAGTTTTCGTTCAGAGAATGTTCTGATGGCTTACTTTGGAAATAAATTTAAATCTTTCACTTTATGGGCACACTATAGCATGTTAAAACGATGTTTAGTATCAATATTGGCGAGGATATCAGTATATATTCCAAATTGAAAGCATTTTTGAAGCGGAAATCAAATGGATGCAAAGCAAAAAAATCGAAAGTTTTCACAACGAAGGAGATTGATACGTTCATCAAAGAAGCCCCAGACAACGAATATCTTGTAGCAAAAGTAAGTTCCACAACTATCAGTTAATTAATTATAATTTGTTTATATTTTTTTATTGCAGGTTGTACTTATTATGGGAATTATGGGTGCTTGAAGGAGAGATGAGATGTACAAAATAAAAATTCACGATTTTGAAGATTTAGGTGCCGCAGTTTTGGTCCTCATTCCGAACACTAAAACAAAAATTTCTCGGAAATTTACTGTAACGGGAAAAAAATTATTGTGAAAAAATATTGGAATCTACGACCAAGTAATGTCAACGATGCTTATTTTTTTCTAAATTATCAGAAAGGAAAATGCACTTACCAAAAAATTGGAATAAATAAAATAGGAAATATGGGAAAACAAATTGCTTCATACTTAAAACTTCCGGCCACTGTTCCCGCCGATCTTCAGCTACATTATTGATAAATAGTGGCGAAGATGTAACGACATTAAAACGGCATGGTGGCTGGCGCTCTACAACAGTAGCTGAGAGTTACATCGAAGAGTCCTTGACCAGTCGAAATAACATAGCCAATAAAATATTAGGGTCGATCAATAAGTTGTCAGACCTTCCATCGAGATCAGTTACAGAAAATGTTAATAATGACAAATTTTCCCTTAAAAAAAACGGATTTTATTTCCCCAAAATTTGTTTTTAATAATTGTACCAATGTAACATTGAATATTGTTGATAACAAATGAGAAGATATTTTTTCGCGATTATTGTGGTACGTTATTTTTTTTAATTAATTAACCTTTTCAGACCTGATTTTTATTTTTTTACGAAAAAAAATATTTTGTTGTGTTTTTTAACCCATCAAAGAATCGTACTGTGACAAAAAAAATATATTTTTTTTATTAATAAAAAAATTACGGTGTGTGCATTATACAGTCCATTGGGACTCAACAGTTACCGTTGTACATTTCCATATGTACACTAGAATGTACAAAAGGTCGCAAAACAAATTTTTCACATGTTCATGATAAGACTTTATTTTCTATGGAAATTTACGAAACAGTTGCGATTTTTTACAAGACAAAGGTGGACTTTACATTTTTGACAAAAAATATGACTACGTTGTTTGCAACCTGCCAGTTTGCATCTAGTGGGTTCCTTGTTATTGCTATACAGAGGCATATGATCAACATTATCAAATTGTACATCGGCAATGGGTCTTTTCTCGTCTCTCCCGACAATTTTTAATGATGTTGGTGTATCATCACAAGCTGAGCTGGGTCTTCCTCTTTTTCTTATATTCTCAATGGGTCTACCTGCTTTTATAAGACCATTGGTTACATCAAAGCGAAAATGAAGAAAATCCATTACTTTATTTTTGGGAATATTTTTTAGTTGACAGTCTCTTTTATATTCCAACCATGAATTAGCTAGAACAAAATCTATCATGTGTATTATCAATCGCAAAATCCATTTTCGTGATTTTATGAAAATTCTATAGGTGCTAATCATTTGGTTTAATAGGTCAACACCTCCCATTGAGTTATTGTATTTTGCAATGACTTCAGGCCTCGGTATATTCAAGTATTTATTAGATTTCTTGTCCCACCTTCTAGCAATATCTTCCTGTCCTTTTCCAATGAAGTTGAAAGCCATGCAAACAGTTTTATTGTCTAACCATTTCACCAGTGAAATGTTATCTGGACTCCTAACTTCGTCTGTAAAACCCCTTTTTTCTTTTTTTATTACTTTGTCAGATAACACAGGTGGATGGATTTTGAAACCGATTCAGTCCCACGGTTCCTGCTGCCCAAATTTTTTTTTTCTGTCAGAGCCTTCAAAACATCATAGGATGAAAAGTAATTGTCGTAGAACAGTTTATGATTATTTGGAGAAATTTTGTTTGCAAAATGTAAGACGACACTGCCCCCTAGTCCATATTGGTTTAGATTTTGCTCATCTAACCCCGTTTCTTTTTCTTGGTAGAAAAGGAAATCATAGGCGATTCCACTTTTTCCACACAAACAATAATTTTTTATGCCCCAAGGTTCGTCCGATTCTGTTGGTTTGTTGTGGAACATAGTCATCATCGCTGCTATTATCATGTCATCTTGAATATATTCTAATAGATCTTGTATATCTGTACCATTATTCAGGTTATAACGCTCTTTCCTTAGTCTTTTTTGTGTAGGTGTCCTGGATGGACCTTGAATATGTAAAATTTGATTGTCAACATAGCGTTCGTTCAAGACCCAATGTACAGTATAATGTACATTTCAAATAATACACAAGTTATTACGAGGACCTAATGTACATAATACTGTACATTTATTCAAAACGTAGATTTGAACATCAAATATACTATTTCATGCTTTGTAGACTTATGTGAGAGTACATATTCATCAATAAGTAACATATTGTGCGAAAATTCGAATGAAATTACTTAAAGTTTTAGCAAAAAACTACAATGAATGATCACTCACCAGGCGAATCCAATTTCTCGTCGGCCATGTTCAACAACTGACTAATTAGTTTAGTCCCTACCTACTAGATGTTACCACTCGTCTCAGTATTTTAAAACACATGTACATGAGAAATGCCACACGGTCCCAAAACGTAAATTGCGAATAAAATAATAATAATAACCAATTAATAGTATGTACACTATAGTGTATTATAGGTCTGAAAGGGTTAATAAAAGTTTATTCTCATGTTTGTTGTTTTTTACTTTTACTACTACTACTGTATATTCTAACAGTCGTAGAAAAAGTATAGTGTTAAACTCGCATGGAATGACCATAAATTATTATAATAATAATTATAATTGTTAAATTTGACAAATTAATTAAAAAAGTTAGATTCACGTTCAGTAATAATGAATAAAAATTAACACTATTGGTAACTATAGAAAAAAAAATGAAAATGCGAAGTTGCTACCAAATCATTCGCCGTGCTAATCTAAAGATTGGTTAAAAATGTCATCAAAATTGGTCTAGCTGTTGGCTATAAATAAATTGAAAATGCGGAAAGTATTAAAAATGACCCCAATATTGATAAACAATAATTAAAATTATTTCCAAAGAAATATAGTGGTTATAAAATATTCTTAATATTGCCAAAATATTCAAATATAATAATTTTTTTAAATAATGCGCTTTTAATAAGGTACAATTTATTTAAAAAAATGAATATTTAAAAAATCTATTTTTTTTAACTTGTTATAATTGGTATAAAATGTAGTGAAAAAAAATGATTTGTGCAACACCAAAATAAATTTAATCACGGTGCCAACGACAAGTCGAAACTCTAATGTATTCTTTTTATCTCAGTGATACGTAATAACCATAAAATCCTCGTTTGGTTTTGCGTTGATTGAGTTGCCATAAACTGCAAGAGATGTCTTTAAAAACGCAGTTATTCTTGTAAATTATCAAAAAATACAGGTTACAACACTAACCAATGCAGTAATCTCACGATTATGATCAGTACGTAATGATATTCTGATGATTTTCACACCTTACCCGGATAGGGTCTCAGTATCATTAGCTATGACGATGAGTCTCCAAAAAAACAATCTAAATTCTATTTTTTAGAAAGCCGGAAACTTCTAAAAGAATCAACACGCACACGTCACACCTTTTTCAGTGTAATTTGATTCTGCTTAAGCAGAGTTCGGCTTGTTATCCGTTATTTTTTGAGCATTAAGATTTTTCGGTGGTCATTATTTTTTCTCATGGTTAACGGTAATGAGGTGCACGGTCCGTCCTCTTCATCATTTTGTACACCTACCAAATTAGGAATTGTTATTCAATAATTGAATTTGAGTAAAAAAAAGGACTCGGAAATGTTCTACCTGCAATATTTAAATGTTACGCGATATGGATCATTGCATTATTTATACAATGTTTATGTATGTATGCTTGTTGAACAGTAAAATATATTGGGGGTATGTTAATTTTTAATAAACAACTGTAAATTAGTTTAAATTTTCTTTGTACTGAACTATTCGCAATCGTCAAAAAAATTATAAAAATTTACAAATATATATACATACATATAATCACGCCTTTTTCCCGTAGTGGTAGGCAATGACCACTTTCTTCCACTTGCTACGGTTCTTACACACATATTTTGCTTCCTCTACTATTATCAGTTCTCTCATACATGCTCGTCGGTTATTCGTACTCTTGACCTGGCCTTTCTTCAAAACAATGTTGATCTGATCGAGATATGTCTGCCGAGGTCGATCTCTACCGACTTGTCCATTCACACTCGCCTTATAAATTTGTTTCGACAATTTTTCTTTATCCATTCTTTCTTCGTGTCCAAACCATCTAAGCATTCCTTTATCTATCTTTGTATCCACATCTTCTTTTACACCACAGGGTTCCCCTATTTCACTATTCTTTACTTTATCCAACCGAGTCACTCCGGCTATACTTCTCAGACTACTCATCTCCGCAGCATTAATCCTATTTTCATGCTTCTTCTGCCAAACCCAACATTCACTACCATACATAAGTGTAGGAACTAACACACCTCTATGCACCGCCAGACGTGCCTTTTTTGACACTTTCTGGCTATTCATAAAGCTATGTTTCTATGTTTCAATATAAAGCATTTTTCACATAGGATTCCCTGATCATTATGTTCATAATTTTATTTCATATATCACAGATTTTTTTTTTAGGCATCACGATTTGGGTTGATATATCAGCAATATATGTAAATAAAACTAGGATAGGCAAAATTTTTACTAGTTTTTTTACTTTAAGCGACAACACTTATCTTTATGAGCACAGGAAACACTTTTTAAGTTTTAATTTGGCATTTTGCACATTGAAATCACTTTTAAATTCGCCAAATAAGTAAACAAGTGTATGTACACTGTTAACAGGCTTCTTACTTATTTAAAATAAAAAATGTGTATACCAATTTGCAATACGTTTAAATAACAAAAAAATTATTAATTTAAAACCTGTTTATTTACTTTCAACTCTTAATTAGTGTGATTTTTGTGCAATGGGTTTAATATAAAACGATATCCATTTAAAAATAAAATCTTCACATACAAATTTATTTACAACAAATTTTTTAAGGAACACTTATTTGTTTCTCTTAATTTTCTTCTTTTCTATTAAAGCTTTGCTCTTCAACTGATCCAAAAAGGATCCAAACTACTCCTCCAAAACAATATATGATTCCACCTACTATAAACGTCTTTGCCCATTCTGATATTCCATTCTGAAAAAGTCAATCAAAGATTTTTATAAAAGTTATATCTTAAAAACCAAACATCAAAAAAAAAAAAGAAAAAGGACAAAAGTGTTATAAAATATGTTTTAAGAATCGCTTTATTAATTTATTCTTAGCATGCATACATATCGTTACGCCTTTTTCTCATGGTTGTAGGCAGAGACCACTTCCTTCCACTTGCTACGGCTTTTACACACATCTTTCGCCTCTTTCATCAGTGCTCTCATACATGCTCGTCGGTGGTTGGTATTTAAATAGGAGAGAAATATAAAATGGTTTAAAACCCAACAATTAAAATGATTCAGAAACATATGAATGTAACTAATACATTTTTATCAAACGATTTTGATAGTAAATGACCACAAAGGTAATATAAAAAAAGGTTTTTGAAAGTACCAAAGATCAAAACATTATTGGTACGCTGAAAACAGAATGTTTACAAAAAAGCCAAAAATTAAAAAAATATCAAAGAAACGCTCCTTTAAACTTAATGAGTAGTTAAAAATGGCACTTGCGGATTCAGCATCATTTAATATACAGGGTATAACAAAAAAGGGGGACATAAATTGAACCACATATTCTGGGGTCAAAAATAACTTGATTAAGCATAACTAAACTAACTAAAGCCTCCGACCGCGTTTGGCACCAGGCATTGTTAAGCAAATTATCTGCCTACGGTCTTCCAACCAAACTGCGCCAATGGCTCATAAGATTCATGCAATATGGCTCCTTACATGTGGCAGTTGACGGTATTTCTTCTGATGCGTTTAAAACCAATGCCAGGGTCCCACTGGGTCCCCCACCCTATTTCTTTTACACATCTTGAAAACCAACACGAACCCCATTTACAGTTTTGCATACGACAGCACACTTGTCTCAACTTTCACATCCTATCAATCACAAATAGACTCTGGCAGGAACAGGTTGACTCCATCAAAAGAGATCTTAAAGCAATCGTCGAGTGTGGAACAAACAATCTTGTTTAGTTCAACGCCCATAAAACTCACGTTTTCTAAGAGAATTCCTCAAATCATTCCATCACAATGTCCGAACATACCCTTGAATCAAGTCCCTCCATCTTAATTTTGGGAGTCACAGTGTCTAATAATATGTTTTGGCATGACCATGTTGTCAGCAAAAAGCTAAAAGGTTTTTTACTCCTGATCAACTGTTGATGACGTACAAGGCTCAAACCCGACCTCTACTGGAGTATTGCTCGCACATTTGGGGTTCAGCACCAAGGCATTCTCTTCGTCTTTTAGATTCCATTTAAAAAAGAGCCATTCGGTTGATAAACAGCTCAATTCTCACAGATACCCTTCACCCACTAGAACATAGAAGAAGAGTTGCAGACCAGACATTACTCTACAGATATTTCCATGGCAGATGCTCCAGAGAAATAAAAATTCTTTTACCACCACCGCCCACATTCGGCCGAAGAACTCGGCACGCTGATCAGTCTCATCCATTAACTCTCAAAATTGACACTACAAGGACCAACCTTCATCAAGAATCATTCTTTTACAGGTCTGCTACGAAATGAAACAAGCTTCCAAAAACAGTTTTTTTGGAGAACTATGACCTGCAACTTTTCAAAAAGTGGGTCCAAAATCATCTCCTTTCTATTATCCCTTCCCCTTCTAATAGCCGCAGTGTGGGCCGTCCGCGGCCCACACGATATGTCTACCCTTTTTGCGACTATTTTCAGTAAAAAAAAATACACCAAATTTTTTTAATTATTACAAGCCAATCCTCAAACGTTTTCGGCGTCAAGCCATCATCAGGAGAAATTTTTGTCACAAATTTGTTTACTAAAGACTAAACATGAAGAGGACATGACTATAGCTCAACAATAAACATTTCAAGATGAACAAAAATTATATAATTGTAACTAAACTTTTTACAATGTACATGTCTTTTAAAAGATGTACTTTAGTTAGTTAGTTACAATTATATAATTTTTTATCATCTTAGATGTTCATTGTTGAACTATAGTCATGTCCTATTTATGTTTAGTCTTTGGTAAACAAATATTTTCCTCTTTTACATACATACATACATAAAGTCACGCCTTTTTCCCATAGAGGTAGGCAGAGACCACTTCCTTCCACTTGCTACGGTTCGTACACACATCTTTTGCTTCCTCTATTTTCATCAGTGCTCTCATACATGCTCTTCGGTTGTTGGTACTCTTGACCTGACCTTTCTTCAAAACAATGTTGATCTGATCGAGATATGTTCCCCGAGGTCGACCTCTACCGATTTGTCCATTCACACTCGCCTTATAAATTTGTTTCGTCAATCTTCCTTCATCCATCCTTTCTACGTGTCTAAACCATCTAAGCATTCCTTTATCTATCTTTGTGACCACATCTTCTTTTACACCACAGCGTTTTCTTATCTCACTATTCTTAACTTTATCCAACCGAGTCACTCCGGCTATACTTCTCAGACTACTCATCTCCGCAGCATTAATCCTATTTTCATGCTTTTTCTGCCAAACCCAACATTCACTACCATACATAAGTGTAGGAACCAACACACCTCTATGCACCGCCAGACGTGCCTTTTTTAACACTTTCTGGCTATTCATAAAGCTATGCAGTGACGTATTCATTTGTTTTTCTGCCAACACCCTTCGCTCAATGTCACTGTCATACTTTCCATCTCTAGTAAATTTTGAACCCAAGTACACAAATTCATTAACTTGTTCCACTCTTTCTCCCTCAATCGAAACCCCACAGTTTGTCATGCTTTCTTCTTTTTCAAAAACCATTACTTTCGTTTTGCTCACATTTATTTTCATCCCTTTGATTTTCAGGGAATCATGTATAACATTAACCATTCTCTTTTAAGCACTCTGGTAAATCATTTTGTAAGAACTGCAAGTAATTTGCACCATTTAAATTATTTGGAAGAAGTATTGCTCCTATTAAATTATTAATAATGCCTTACCACACATTGACTTTAAAAGTCCTTTGGTGATAAGTCGCTTTTTTTGCGTGAGGATTTTCTTCGGCCCCTAAGTGTGCGTTATGATAATTCGTATTGCCATTTATATTGAAGGTAGCTTCATCGGTAAACAAAATATGATTAATGAAATTAATATTTCGATTATTTCCGTTAAGAACCAGTCGCAAAATTCCATTTTTTTGGGATAATCTTTATCAAGTAATTCTTGAATGGTTGTTAAGTGATAGGGATGAAGCTACTATTCTTTCAAGATTCTTCAAATTTTTGAAGAATGAATAAGAGGCCACATCTCGATAAAAAATGGCTTTTCGATAAAGTGCTAGGAGCCAAAAAAATTTCAAAAATGATGTATTTAACCAATTGTGTCACAATACTAAATTAATTGTGATGCATAAAAAAGTTTGTAAATTTTTATAGGCTGTACACATTTCGTGATTTTATATGAAAAAGGGGCTTTTACGATAAGAATGCCATGTATCCATTTTCATTACAAAATGTTAAACAAGGACTGTAACTTGTTTTGTGCGCACATTTGAATTAAGGTAAGTTATGTTTAATCGAGTTATTTTTGACCCCAGAATATGTGGCTCAATTTATGTCCTACCTTTTTGTTATACTCTGATAAGAAAGAAAGAAGAAAATCTTTATAGGTAATGCTTTCGATGAATCGAGATGCCCAGTAATGTTTGTGTCTAATGACTTGTAGTTAATGTTTAGATAATAAATTCTGCTATTTTTAAGTATGTCACTTACTTAATGAATCCAAAAACATAACCATACGTTTCTTCAAAACTAAAAATTTTCGTACTAACCTTGTCTTTGGTGAACTCTCCGTTAAGCGCCGGTACTATAAATCCAGTCATGCCAGCAAAAAAACTGTTAAGTGCATAAATCGTACCGGAAAAATTCGGTGCGAGATCTTGTGAATTGATTAAAATATTTTGTACGCAAGCACCATTAAATCCTAAACTAAATGTTAACAAAACTATGACTGGTATCCAGTTGCAACCAATAAAACTTATCATTATCAACATAACTCCTGGAATAACATGTGCTAAAAATGTAAGTTAAAAGTTAATGTAAAAATATAAAATTAAATTGTCAATAAGCTCAACGTTCAGTTTTAAGAAAACTGCGAAATACCTAATTACAATTTTTAGGCATTTCATGTTGCGGACTAGTATGTCTTTGGTTGCAGAAATTTAATTAATCGGGATTAAGATAATCTCCTTAGATTATCTGTAGGTAATTATTTTATTGGTAGATAATGGAATTTTCGGAAAGAATTATTAAGAACGGTGTTGGGTAAAGTTCTACTTTGTTAATATGTCCAAGGAAGAACATATAAAAAATACCAACTCTAGAATAAAACGCAAAAACGCAAACCATGTATGACAAATCAAATAGGATACTGGAAATGATAAATACTAGAAGACTATACAAAAATAAAAATAACGAAAAATATAAATAGATACATCATCAAATAAGAAAAGACATAATCACCGCAAAAAAAACTGTATGACAGAAATTTGTCAACAGATTGAGAAATTAATGAAGAAACATGACGACAAAATTCTTCACAAGAAAATAAAAGAAATAGCAGGAATGACAAAACAAGTGCTTACAAATAACAACAATGAAGATATATCGGAATAGTGACCTAAACAACGCATGGGGACATTACATACCAAAATAATTATTCTGAGACATAACGCCAGACAACCAAAGATACGAGTAGAAAGAGCAATCCGAAATGCTAAAAACAAAAAAGCCCCTGGCCCGGATGACATACACGTAAAAGTCAAAGATAATCGAGAAGAAATATTTTAATATTATCGTGAAATTGTTTAATCATATACAGGGTTTTAGTAAATAGGTGCGACAAACTTCAGGGGGTGATTCTGCATTAAAAAATAATGACAGTTTGCTGTATAAACGTATGTCCGCAAATGCTTCGTTTTTAGAGATACGGGTACTGGTTTAATTTTATTGTATTAGATAGTTCTTAATAATGTAGGTATTAAAGAAATGAAAAATACGCGTTAGGATGTATTATTTTTTGCATAACAACGGCGCCCCATACGATAAAAAGGCAATGAAGATTTTATCTCACAAATAAACTAAAAAATTCAAACATGATTTTTAATTTAAAATATCTGTGGCATACCATTTTTTTCTTTAAAAAAATTGGGATCATTACCCGTAAGCGCGCCAATGATAAACATAAAATTCTTAATTTCATTTTAAAAAATGCGCAATAACTGCCTCTTAAAACCCACAAAATTTCATTTGCATATTTCAACCGATTTCAAAACAATAGATTGTAGATTGAAGGGTGGGTCGTGAAGGCCATGCTGCCTCTCAAGTTCTTCGACCTATCAAATCTTTTGTGCATAACCCTTAACCTATTTAAGGCCTGGGATTCCGAGACTTCAAATAAAATTTATCAGTTTCCTGTGGGCTAAATTTCTGACATCGAAGCGCTTTAGGAAGGCCCCTTAGAGAGTAGTGTCTAGTAAGGAGTCCCGTCACCAGTTTCAAGTCTTTTTTGTCCAACTCGAGAAGCTGTTTAGATTTCCTTGGCGAAAGACTTACTAGCCTTTTCGCTTGCCTTTGTCTTGGCACTTTATGCCAGTGAGATTTCATTTCATCTGCGTCGAACCTTTTCTTTCAAGTGGGCTTTGAAAAGTCCACAGAAGGGTTTTGGGCCGGAAAATTTTGTATTTGCCCCTTCTTTGGCAAGGCAATCTGCTTCTTCGTTTCCTTTAACTCTCTTGTGACCTGGAACCCACATCAGAGTAACCTGATTGTTTGCTGCCAGTTGTCTTAGGGACTGTTCCCAAATCAGCTTAGACTCACAAGTGTATGACTTCAGAGCTTTTAGTGCTACTTGGCTATCTGATAAAATATAGATTTCTGCCCTTCGGGGCAGTCATACACTCACAGTGTATGACTTCAGAGCTTTTAGTGCTACTTGGCTATCTGATAAAATATAGATTTCTGCCCTTTGGGATTTTCTTTTGATGCACTTCTGGGTACATATCTCTATGGCATATAATTCTGCTTAAAAGATGGTTGGGGTGTTACCAAGGGGTTTTGAGAGCCTAAAATTCGGCGCTATAACGCCCACTCCAACCCTTTCATATATCTGGGATCCATCAGTGTACCAAACTAAAGCATCCCTTTCTAGTTGGGGTCCGTTCTCTGTGCAAACTTGGTGGTTGTTTATAACCACTTCAAACTGCATTTTGAAGACGTACCTAACTGGCATAATATCTATCGTAAGGCACGTGAATGTAGCCCCTGTGATTCCGAGACAAGCTAGCCGCTGCACTTTTTGCAGCTTGACTTGACTTAAGTAAATAAATTATTAGTTTTTAAGAAAAATCTCCGAAACGAAATATTTTCGGACATACGATATACAGCAAATTGTCATTTTTTTTTCATGCAGAATCACCCCCTGAAGTTTGTCGCACTTATTTACTAATTCACTGTATATGAAAGCGGTAACATCGCACAAGTATGGCTGAAGTCAGTTTTTATCCCTCTTCCAAAGACAAACAGAGCCAAGAAAAGGTGATTTCAGACTTATTAGTTTAATATCGCCCATGTTGAAGCTGTTCTTGAAAGTTATTTACCAACGCATTAGAAATGTGAAAAAGACATTAGTGATGAACCATTTGGCTTCCGTTACACGGGAAGCGTTGACTAGCTTCATTATATTACTACAAAAATGTCTAGACCAACAAAAGCACTTCTTTTTATGTTTTATTAACTATGAAAATGCCTTGAAAATGGATTGAAAATGAATGATTTGATTGTCAAATGCCTTCTTTACGCCAATGATCAAGTTATATTAGCGTCATCTGAAAAGGATCTGCAGGCGATGGTTAATGTTATGCATGATGCCCTGAAAATTAAAGGGATGAAAAAAAAATTTGAGCAAAACGAAAGTAATGGTTTTAAAAAGAGAAAAAATCATGACAAACTGTGAAGTTTCGATTAAGGGAGAAAGGGTGGAACAACTAAATAAATTTGTGTACTTGGGTTCAAAGTTTACGGGAGTTGGAAAGTATGACAGTGACATTGAGCGAAGGGTGTTGGCAGAAAAACAAATGAATGGGGCACTGCATATGAAAATGCCTTCGACAAAGTTAGGCATGGTAAGTTGATGGATTGCCTTTATAGGAAAGGACTAGACGAGAGTGATCTTAAAATCATTTAGACGCTTTATGGGAATCAGTCGGCAGTGGTCGAACAGAAACCGGTGACACAGAGCCATACAGCATCAAATAAGGTGTACGACAAGGGTGCGTATTATCTCTTCTACTCTTCAATATATATTTTAAAGAAGTATTTGCCAGAGCATTATATGAAGCAAAGAAAGTTGTTAAAAAAAATAAATATTTTGGCGTTATAATTGACCAAAAACTGACATGGAACAGCCAACTCAACCACATTCTTTCCGGAGCTATAGCAGCAAGCTGGACATGCCGCAGGTCTTTGGCAAGGCATGGGGTCTGAAACCAAAATATGATATACTGGTCATACCAAACAATCATCAAACACATCATCACCTATGCTTCATTGATATGGTGACCAAAAATGTAACAAATTTTGGCACAAGTCAAGCTGCAGAAAGTGCAGCGGCTAGTTTGTCTGGAAATCACAGGACAATATTCACGTGCCCTACTGCAGCCGTAAAAGTAACGCAGAAACTTTCACCATTGCACTCATGTGTAATGAAAGAAGCGGCAATTAGTGCCTTCAGACTGAGCCAGACAATAAATCATAAAGCAAAAAATTGAATTGGACATTGAAAGATTTTGGAAAATAGTCCTCTAGAGTCCATGTCCAAATCAACAGATATTATGCCAGTTTGGTACAACTTTGAAATGCAGTTTGAAGTGGTCATAAACAGTCACCAAGTTTGTACAGAGAACGGACCTTAACTAGAAAGGAATGCTTTAGTGTGGTACACTGATGGATCCAAGATGGATGACAGAAATCTATATTTTATCAGATAGCCAAGCAGCACTAAAAGCTCTAAAGTCATATAATTGTGAATCTTAACTGACTTGGGACTGTTAACTGGAAGCAAACTACCAGGTCACTCTGATGTGGGTTTCAGGTCACAAGGGAGTTGGAGGCAACGAGGAAGGGGCAAATACACAATTTTTTGGCCCAGAACCCTTCTGTGGACTCTCCAAGGCCCACTTTAAAGAAAAGGTTCGACGCTGGGAACAGATTAAATAAAATCTCACTGGAATAAATTTCCAGGACAAAGAAAAGCGAAAAGGCAGGTAAGCCAGTGCTAGTAATTCCTGTACATTCTTCAGATATTTAAGCTTTAGTTCTTCAATGTCTTTTTAAGGAGTTTTGTACACTAAAGTTTTTAATTGACCACACAGAAAAAAATCAAGTGGTGTTGGATCTGGTGTTCTTGCCGGCCATTCTATAAAACCCCTTCTGCCAATCCACTGTCTTGGAAATCGTTCGTCTAGCGATTGTCTTACAGCCAGTGTGTAATGTGGTGTAGCTCCGTCCTGTTGAAGGTATTGAAGGTGTATTCTGTTCATCTAGCACCATATTTTCCTGTTCATCAACTCCTCTTTCTACTGACTAAGTAATAAGTAAATCAATTTTATTTTCTAATAATTGTAGGTACAATTCTTTCATTTGGTTTTGGTCAATAAAAAGTGGTCCAATTAGGTATCTTATTTCCTAGAATACCAGCCCATACATTGATCTTCACTAGAAACTGAGTATTATTCTGTCGAAACACGAAGGGATTTTTGTCATTCGAGTACCTACAATTATGTTTGTTAACAAAGCCATTTAAAAATATTGATACTGAAAACAAATATTTTTAATCAAATTCCCGTCTTTTTGTATTTTTTGGGATATTGTTTTCCAAAATTCACTTGTGCGGTCATAGTCGTCTTCACTAAGATGATAATGAATTTGTATTTTATAAGGAAAAAACTTATGTAATTTTAACACTTTGTGCATGGAACTAACAGAAATATTTGTAAGTTTTGATACTATAAATGTTATTTCTATTCGTTCTTGCAGAGAATGCAGCATTTTAAAATAACTCAAGATGCTACAGCTACAAATAATGGCTAATTTAACGCCACGAATAACTAATTATATGTACTATTAATATTATTGAATCAAAGAAAAAAAATGACAAATTTTTTTAAAAAAAGGGACATGTATTCAGAAGTAAGTTATTTGATCCCTAATTAGACATCTACCTATCCAACATTGGCGTAGGTCGTTTTTGTTATGGTCATATGTTATTTCACAAAATTTGTTGTTATTATCAAAATACATCGATGAATAAATTGTTGTTTATATGGCTAATTTGTATTTTTCTTGGGTTTTTATTTAATGTATTACAAGGTAGGGGATGCTATTTGAAATTTTAAAGAAAGGGTGAGGGATATTAAAGGGGTGCCACTTGGAAATAGTAGAATAACATTTTTAAACCTCACCCTTGATTTAATATTCAAAGTGTTTATTGTTTTTTTTTACATTTACGCAAAATAAAATGTTAATTGGACTGGCTGCTTTTAAAATAAAAGCACTGTATAAAAAATAATGTTAATATTATGCATGATGCCCCCCTTTTCCTGTGAAAACGGAGAAAATCAAATAGATCCCAGGTATGGTCTGCCTGTCGTAAAAGACGGCTAAAAGACTCCCAATCCAAAGTCTCAACCCGTGCTGATGGATACATGGCGGTGGGAAGCACCGTAGTTAAAGAAGCCTACAGTAAACCAAAGTAGAACTGAGAACGCTGGTAGACCGTTATCACGTTATACTGATATAGGTTCCAGAATATGATGGATTTGCAGAAAATGATGAAGCAGATGAACTTGCAAGAAAAGGTTCAGAAAACAACACTAAAACAACTTAAAAAGCATACCAGGAAACAAAAACGGAAAATAATACATCAAAATACCGTGCCACAAAAAGACGGCAAAACTGCTACCAATAAACAGGAATCAGCTAAGAACCACTAAGGGACTGTATAATGAAGGGCTGGCCTGCGGATTGTGCGACGGGGTTTTGGGGGTGGTGAAGTGCGTGATGTGCTGCTGCGGGGCACTGGGGAGGACGTACGGTTTTTGGGCGGCTGAATTGTTCCTACCCAGTACAAAACTTGTACAATCTTGTACGAGGTATGAAGGTACTGGATTGGATGCAGCGTGGTTCCAATCGCCGGATGGCTGCCCGGGAATTGCCTGTCTTTTGCGGTCCGGTACCTTGTGGCGGCGCTGCGTGTGTTTCGCTGTTTCCGGGTCCTTGCAGCGTGATCTGCGGGTCAGGTCTCCATTGTACAATGATACAAAAACACATATGCAAGATACAATGGGCCAAATGGCCTAAGTGTCACCGGACGCAATAGCCAAACGAACCCAAATAGAGGTAAAGTTTTTAGTAAGTAGACCTGATACAGTCAGTGAAGTCTTATAGTAGACCTTGAGCTTTAAGACTCATAACCTCTCCGTAAAGGATTTTCTTCACCTCTGCAAAAAATGCATGATGCCCTGAATTTTAAAGGAATAAAAATAAATGTAAGCAAGACCAAAGTAATAGTATTTAAAAGAAAGAAAGCATAACAAACTGCGAGGTGGTGATTGAAGCAGAAAGACTGGAACAAGTAAATTAGTTTGTATACATGGGTTTAAAGTTTACGAAAAAACGGAAAGTATAACTGTGACATCGAGCGAACAGTGTTGGCAGGGAAACAAATTATGAGCAGGTTTGGCATAATAAGCATAAAAATAAAGTTAATACTGTGGATAGGAGTAGTCTAAGACGTATTTAAGGATATACGGTATACAGCAAGAACTATTGTACAAGCTGCGTAACAGACTATTTGCAATTAAGCTCGATAAGACATCGGATAGCAACAAATATTACCATTTATTTGCACGTTTGATTTTGCGATGAAATATAAGAAGGTAAAGAGCTATTGTTTTGTAAACCATACAAAAAAGAGTAACATTAGCTGATTTTTTTAATATATTGCACAATAGTTTTAGCAATGCAAGTATTTAATGGGAAAACTGTGTCGGATTATGCACAGATTGTGCTAGAAAATTATCTGGCAGGTTCCAAAACTTACAAGCGCTTGTGAGAAAAAAATCTCTACAGTGTATATGGATACACTGCATGATTTACCGATAAGCTTTTGCTACCAAAAAAATATATCTTACTCTAAACGACAGTTGTACCTGCAGGACATTTTATAAAAGTAAGGCCCCTAATTATGCAATTTGCATAAACAAGCAAAATGGTTATCAAGCGGCAAATTTTTAAAACGTGTCTATCATTTCAGAAGAGAAAAATCGCCAGTTAACTAAGTTGTTTTATTTTAAAACCTTAACTGCAAAAAACATCTCTTGGATATGAGTGACAAAGTAAACGCTTTTTGCAAAAAATTAGAATTATAGCATACACATTTAAAGCGTACGCAAGCGTACACATTTAAAATAAAACCTACAACCTACAAATCAAAGTTTTATTTCCAACCGTAGAAAATCAACAACGTTAACAAAAAATTTTAAAAAGTATTTTATTGCAGACAACTTTATAATAAAATATGTGTTGGATAGAGATCCATTTTAAAATGTTTTTAAAAGTCTCTCGGTACAAGAAAAAGAGACTTCACAGCAAGCGGCGACCTTAAAAGACACTTTGGCATCAAACGAAACAGTCTCAAGGAAACCACTAATTGTTATATTTTAATTACTTAATTATTGTTAAGTGCATTAGATACTGCTATGTACCTACCTAAAGTTCATTTCACAGCCTTTCAGTTGCACGTCATACGGCATCTATCTCGCTTTATCGTATTAAATTAAAGAAATGCAAAAAACGATACGTCCACTATAAATTTTCGTAAGGCAACAACATCATGATAAATCTACACGTAGATATTAAATAACTACAATTGACACGAAACAGGCATTTCATTAGCTGCCGTTTGCTATACGTCATGGCATAATAGTCAAATTGAAATATTGAACACGCTTTTTAGCTATTTTTGATAAACGTCAAAGTTTACGCCTGACAGTTTTTATCAGAACAGTAGTTCCTTTAGTTCCATTTGTAATTATTGTGAATAATCACATTTTTTAGAAGTTGAAATATTATTTTTAATTTATTTATTTATTTTGATAATTATAAACATGCCGAGGTAAAGCGAAAAAGAGCAAGCTTAAGTATTAAAACTGCTTGCTTATTTCCAATTAGAAAAACAAGCCGGTAAAACCCTATTGCCCGTAAATGCTGTACATGAGGTAAGTTTCACATCTTAAAGTTTAGTAAAAATTCATTGATGATCAATTAATTTTAGCGTGTTTCGGCTGCCTTAGGAATATCGCTATCGTCTTTAGGACGAATGGCAAATGAAAGTATTTAAACAGATCGCGAATACTCAGCTAAATTATCCCATTCTGTAAGCGTTAGCCGTGGTCCCAATATTCGGGAGAAATATGAACATGGTATCAGGACTTGTTTATACAGAATATTTAGTCAAGGTTGGTATTAAGTAAATACATATTTTTCGAGTTAGATTGTATAAGGTTCTAAATATCTTCATCAATGTTATTTATTATGTTTCCATTTCACACACAAAGTTGTTAACTGGTTTATTATGAGTTTATTTTCAAGGGTAAGTTTTAATAATTTTTTTGTAACATTTTATCTTATTGTAGTAGAGCATGTGACTCTTTATACGTTGAAGAAAAAATTGGAACTTGTATATGGGATAAATACATCAGTTCAACTCCCAAAAAACACAAAGTGCCACGTTTTCCAAGAAAGTGAATTCCTCAAATCATCCCATCACAATGTCTCGGCATGACCATGTTGCTAACATCGCAAAGTCGGCAAGCCAGGGGCTAGGTTTTCTGTGGAAAGCCAGAAAGTTTTTTACTCCTGATCAACTATTGACGACGTACAAGGCTCAAATCCGACCTCTACTGGAGTATTGCTCGCACATTTGGGGTTCAGCACCAAGGCATTCTCTTCGTCTTCTAGATTCCATTCAGAAAAGAGCCATTCGCTTGATAAACAGCTCAACTCTCACAGATACCCTTCACCCTCTAGAACATAGAAGAAGAGTTGCAGACCAGTCATTGCTCTACAGATATTTCCATGGCAGATGCTCCAGAGAAATAAAAACTCTTATACCACCATTGGCCACATTCGGCCAAAGAACTCGGCACGCTGATCAGTCTCACCCATTCACTCTCAAGATTGACACTATAAGGACCAATCTTTATCAAGAATCCTTCTTTTACAGGACTGCTATGGAATGGAATAAGCTTCCAAAATCAGTTTTTCCAGAGAACTATGACTTGCAACTTTTTAAAAAGCTTGTCCACAATAATTTCCTTTCTATAATCCCTTTCCCTTCTAATAGTCGCAGTGCGGGCCGTCCGCGGCCCACACGATAGGTCTACCCTTTTTGCGACTATTTTCATAAAAAAAAAAGTGTCTTCGCTCAGTAGGGCTTTAAAAGAATTAAAATTCAAGTGGGTAAGCTGTAACATTTTAAACAGAAAATATCTCATGAAACAGACACATGTTACACAAAAACATTATGTTTTTTACGAGATTTAAAAAAAAATGAAAGTGACTTTCATTGTCTCAAGCCTGTATACCTTGATGAAAATTTTAGGAATTTATTTCTTCTTCTTCTGGTGCCCCGTCTGTCTTCAAACGTTGGCTTATGATTTCCTGAAATCTTTCCCTATCGGCTGCCGCACGAAACAGTTCTTCGGCCGAAAGACCACACCATTGCCTGATATTGCGTAGCCAGGACAGCTTTTTTCGCACTATCCACCTTTTACCTTCCACTTTTTCCTGTATTATGAGGCGCAGTAGCTGATATTTAGATCCACTGATTATGTGTCCAAAGTACTCCGTTTTTCTTCTCTTTATAGAGTTTAGCAATTGCCGTTTTGTGTCCATCATTCTGAGGACATCCTCATTGGTAGTATGCGAGACCCACGATATTTTTAGAATCCAGCGGTAGCACAACATTTCAAATACTTCTATTCTATTCACCGTTGTGACCTTTAGTGTCCACGTCTCGCAACCATATAGTAGGACAGACCACACATAACATCTTAAGACCCTTTTACGAAGATGCATTGACAGATTTTCTATTACATAGAACTGGTTTCCATGTGTTTAAGGCCTTGTGTGATATTTTAATCCGTGTTGTTATCTCTTCATCAGAGTCCGCATTCGCATTAAGTCAGCTGCCCAGATATTTAAAATGGTGTACACGTTCTATCTCCTCCCCACCGATCCAAATATGCCGCTGATGTACATTTATTTTTCCGACTGCCATCCACTTTGTTTTTGTTATATTGATTTTGAGACCTCTCCGACGACTTGCTTCGTTCACTAGATTTACTAATGTTTGAAAGTCTTCCAGATTCTCTGCCAGATTGGCTGTATCGTCAGCGTATCTAATATTGTCGATTGTTTCTCCGCCGAGTCTTACACCTTTTTGTCTGTCATCTAAAGCTTCTTTGAATATTCCTTCTGAGTATAGGTAAAAAAGGCTCGGCGATAGAACACAGACTTGTCGTACTCCACGTTTAATGGGCATTTTTGAGTATGTTTGTCTTCAATTTGGACGGAGGCACCTTGGTTGTAGTATAGGTATTTTAGTAGTCTAATATCATAGTTGTCTAGTCCTGCTACTTCCATGTATTTAAAAAATAGGTCGTGTTGTACTCGGTCAAATGCCTTTTCTAAGTCGATGAAGCAAGCATAGACATTTTTTCGGAATTCACAGCTTTTTTGGAGTAGAACGCGCATGCAAAATAAAGCCTTGCTGGTCCTCTGACCACTTCTAAATCCATATTGTTTGTCACTCATTTTACTTTCGCATAGTAGGAATATTCGATTTTGTATTATTTGCAAAATGATCTTGAGCGTGTGACTTAGGAATTTATTTACTAAAGTTATATTATTTATGATAATAAATATCAATTAAAAATACATTTTGCTTTATTGTCAAAATTTTGTAGAGTTGCCATCAAATGTCATGTAGTAATCAAAGACATGCCGAAAACATGATATGACGTCATATTTGGTGACGTGCAACTGAAAGGCGTAACATTTAGTTTCGTATTTAATAAAATATTTTATGTTTTTAAATTGTATTCTTTTTAATAAAAAGTTTTTTGCGTCTTCTC
This sequence comes from Agelastica alni, assembly GCA_950111635.1. Taxonomy (NCBI): domain Eukaryota; kingdom Metazoa; phylum Arthropoda; class Insecta; order Coleoptera; family Chrysomelidae; genus Agelastica; species Agelastica alni. The sequence goes on along the minus strand of OX467712.1, from coordinate 54,154,180 downwards.
GTTTCCCTCCCCTTATTTCGCTTCTTTCTAATGGAGAAGGCTGAGAATTGCTGGCTTAAAGAAATAATTTAAGAACTTTGATTTAGAGCTAGCACTGGACACATTTTTGAAACGTGATATGTCGGTATTGCTTGGTTATATTTGTTATATTATTATTATATTATATATTATATTATTATTATATTATGGTTTTTGAGAATTATTTAAGATGAATGGGAATAAAATGTTAACTTTTAATAATACTTACAGAAAATAGTGTACGATTTTCTAACTATCACTTTTCTAAAAATTTCACGCCTCAAAAGTTCATCAGCAATTGCTCCCAGAACCAATCCAAATATCATTCTCATTAATGGAGGTAATGCTGATAATCCTCCGGCACTACTTAAATCAAAACCAATAACGTCTGAAATGAATTTTGGAACCAACGTAAGTTGCAAGTAGAGTCCCCATTCGTTTGCAAAATGGCAAAGCATCAGCATCCAGTAGGGAAAATTTTTGAAAATATCTTTATATGGTGCGATTTTCTAAATAAAAAAATTTAATTTGTTTAATTCAATAAAAAATATGTCGGTATAATATTTATATTTCTATTTTATCTTTGGTAAATTATTTATGAACATGTAATTACAATGCAAACAGAAGTAGCTTGGCGGACGACTAGCCTCTAAAACAACAAATCTTCGGCTGAATATACTTCACATTCGTAAACTTCTTCCTCCGATTGTACTTGAGACTCACGATTACTGAAAATTTCGTCGTCGCTGATCGGATCGTTATTCGAATGTTTTCGTTGTGCGCAGATTTTGTGATCTCTCGCCCGCCAAACTACTTCTGTTGCACTGTACTTATATTAAAAACCAATTAAAAACTAATTTAAAATACCTGAATAGTATTTAATTTAATATCATTTTAAAATGTTATTAAATGTTATTTACTTTCTGTTTTGTTACTGCTCCTCCTTGTGAGCTTTTAATAAAATCAGCTTCTTCTTGCGTTATCCACTTATGAGTTTCAGGCGTGTCAGAGACCAAGATAAAAAATAATATACAAAAGAGTACATTTTCCATACTGACAACAAAAAATCCCCATTGCCATTGAAAATGTGTTGTAATAACTCCTACTACTGGCCAGGTTACACAAGTGCCTGAAAATTTAAATAGGTATGTACTGATGAAAATACTGTTACGACTTTTTGTTCCTCTGTGGGTTCGGCGATTAAAACTCTCGATCCAGTAACAAAACAATGTTTATTCCAATACAATAAATTCTACTTTCATCAACCACTTAGAAAATTACTTAGAAATACAACTTTTTATAACTGTTTCCATTTCTTAATTCATAAACACTTTTAAAACCAATATAGTTCTTCTATCACCACCGCCGTCCTTTTTATACCTGTAAATCATACTTCGACCTTATTCTCGAAGGCGATAGCCCCCTTTTCGAACGGTCGAGAACTTGCGGGAACTTTCCTTTGGTCTCCGCGCCAACAGTCCTAGTTGTGGCCGACGCATTGTCGCGACAGAAAAGTGTCAACAGGGACGGGCTCATAACAATACATTAAAAAATTTTAAATATGGAACTCTATATTAAATAAAGTATTCGATATTTTACGTTATACAGAGTGACGTGCAAAGAATTTTAATTGAAAGCTTTTAGAGATGCAGTTATAAGTGACACATAAAATTTTACCACATTAGGTTGTCAATAATGCTAATTTAAAATCTAATATTTTTACGAATGTCCTACTTTCGGTACACCAAAATTATTTTTAATATAACATGGTATTTTTTATTTTTTTATCCTCTATTAAATTTTAAATGAATTTTATGTACTATGAATTTTGTTTTCAAGCAATCTTTTTAGGATATTATTAACTACTAATGTTGTTTTGGGATATATTTCCGCAAAAACATTGCAAGTGTGATTTAAAAAATTAGTCATTTTTAAATCCTTAATTTGCCATTACTTAGTATAAACTATAAAACGCAAATTTTTAAAGAAAATTGTTAAAACGTACATAATGCATACATAAACAATTTACCATCAAGATGTCACATTTTCAACAGCCATACGCTTTATTAATGTTAAGTACAACCAGTCCCTAAAAAAGGCAAAAAGACCCTACGTAGCAACAACAAACCTATCGCACTGGTATCTATTATTTTAAAGGTCATAAAAAAGTCATTAACATCGAGCTCATGAATTATCTGGAACACTCAGGAATAATTGTCAACGATAGGCAATATGTTTTCCGTCATCAGAGATCAACTGGTGATCTGCTCGCTTACGTTTCACACATAATATAGCTATCTATTGAAAAATATGGTGAAATTTTAGCCGTGACATAAGATATCTCCAGTGCATTCAATCGAGTTTGGCACCAGGGTCTTCTCGCCAAATTCCATCTTATGACTTAACCCCTCAGCTGTGTTCCCTGCTAGCTAGTTTTCTCTCAAACAGGTCTCTACATGTGGTGGTTGATGGAGTTTCATCTGACTCTTTACTAATAAATGCTTGTATTCCGCAGGGATTAATTTTAGCTCCAACACTATTTCTTCTTCACATTAACGACTTGATGGAAACAACTTTATGTCCAGTACACAGCTTCACGAATTATAGTACCCTCCAAACCTCTTTCTCTTCCAGGTCCTTTTATATCTATCCGTGAAACCAGAAATGAACGAGGAAGAAATGTCAACAACATAAATATGGTCTTGGCAATAATTCTCGAATGGGGATCCAATAACTTGGTAGATTTCAATGCAAATAAAACACATTCATGTCTTTTTTCTAGAAAAGCCGATCTCACTTTGCCCAACATAATATTGTCAGGAGTAACCGTACCATTGAAGTCATCCATCTTGATGCTTAGTATTACTATCAGCAATAACCTTTCTTGGGAAAATCACGTAAAGTCCATTGCCAAATGTGCATCACAAAAACTTGGCTTTCTATTTCGTGCCAATTTCACTTCCAGTTAGCTGCTTATGATCTATAAGGCACAGATCCGACCTGTCCTGGAATACTGTTACAATATTTGGAGTGCAGAACCTAAACGTATCCTGAAACTATTAACCCGTCAAGTTCAGACTTCACACCCCTTCGTGGTCACTTTAAAGACCTGCAGAACATCTCTTTCCAAAGACTCGTTCCTCCAACAAACAACGAGGCTTTGAAACACATTGCCTAGTGAGGTGTTCCCTGAGGCATACAACCTCCAGAAATTTAAGAAGAACACCAATTCCTACCATTTTTCTCACGATGTTCTCTCAGCATTACAGGATATCCCTTTTCATGGGAACCAGAACATAAAAAAAAATTAAGTTTCGTTATGTATTAAGTAAAATAATAAAATATTTAAAAACTGGTTGGATTTTGGTATAGCTACTATCAATTAAATAAAAATAAAAATAGATATAAAAAACTGCTATAAAACATAGGGTTGTTGTATTTGAAATAAGCAAGTTATAATTGTTTTAAATTGTTGGAGTTGAGTGGTATGTGTAAAACGCCCTTTATAACAAATTGTTAAAAAATGAAAAAACTTAATTAAAGTCTTATAATTTGCTATGTCAAATTTTAAGTCACTAGCGTTTTTGTTTGCAGGAATATCGTGATTTATTTGGAAAATAGTTACCTCTTGAAAATATTACATTTAAAATCAGCATTATTGATAGCCTAATGCAATAAAATTTTAAATTTCACCCATACCTGTATCTCTAAAATACTCTAATCATAATTCTTCGTACCAATCTGGGGCTGGCCAACATCTCTAATTCTGGGTTGTGTGGAGAGAGGTAAACCAGGTTGACTTTGTTCGGCTCAGCTTTTCTTGAACCTGAGCAACTAAGACAGCCACCGATCAGGGATCTGCTCCTATTATTAAGGGTGCCGTTCGTGGGTTTTGGAAGAAACCACCCACAGATTATTATTATTATTATTATTAAAACTGCATCCCCAAAAGTAATGTATTAAAACTGTTCGTACCAGACCTTGTGTACTAAATTTCAGTTTATTAAATGTACAGCTTTTTTTAATAATGGATTAAATTATCACAATATTTTCACTATTTCATTACATTAACAATCATATCTTCGTATCCATAACTTTACTGCAATAATAAGTTGTTCCTAATGATACGTCTAATCATATTTTTTTAGCATTAGTTTCTTCATTTTAAATAAAAATATTACATATATCCCAACATACGCATCAACATTAATAAAGAAAATAAACTTAATCAAAAATATCCTTGTACAAAAGGATGTGAAAACAATGCATTGTAGATTGTAAGGGAGGTCGTGAAAAAACCAATACATACGGTCCTTATAAAGCCTAATGGTTAGAAGTTTCGGAAACCAGCAGAGTTTCCCAGGGTGTTGGTGTGATACTTTCTGCTAGAATGAATAAATGTGTGACTGACTTGAATGTGACTCCTCTGGGTGAGGCTGAAAATTGGTCATACTTGCATCTTTTTGCTAGCGGTTTATGTCCCATAAGATGGGCAGTGGAACCAGTCTTTAAAAGCCCAAAAAGAGAGGCAGGAGCTTTGGGATAGTGCGACAGATATTTTAAATAAGTGTACTCAGAATAAAAGAATAGTAATGTTAGGCCATGTTAATATTTGGTTAAGAGTGATGGATATAACAGTGTTCTGGGAATGTACGGTGATGGCAGAGTAAATAAAAACAAAGAAAGTCTACTGGAAGTATCTTTGGAGTAAAACTTGTGATAACAAACACAATGTTTAACCATAAAAAGATCCACCTGTACACAAGACAGGAAGGATGCCAGAGAAGTATAATTGAATTTTGTAATTGTGAATGAAAGATAATAAATTGACGGACAGGCTTTGATACAGACCACTTCTTAGTAATGAGCCGAATAAGAGGTCTTTTTAAGCGGTGGCGGCATCGTGTGCAGGAATCAAGTAGTGTACTACAAGGTATAAACATTGAGAATTTGCAAGAAACATGTGTAAATAAGGAGTTCCTAAGTAAATTAAACGAGAAATTTAACAGTTTAGATGAAGAATGTGTGGTTGAAGAATTGAAGAGGCCATTCAAAAAGGAATCGTGGATGTTTCAATTAAAGTGTGTTGTGTGAGTAGAAGAAAAAAACATGCAAGTTACAGAAAATTTTCGTAGAGGTTCAAAAAGCAATGTGAGAAAAGAAAAAAACCTAGATTGGCTGGCTACAAAAGCCAATCAAAGAACGCAAAAGGCAACGATTGATGAAATAAATAAGGCAAGGAATGAGTATAAAAGTTTGCAAGGTGTGTCAAAAGAGGTTGTGGCAATAAAGAAGAAGAGTGATAAAGATGAATTTGATAGAAGGATCCAAAACTAATATTAAACTCCTCTAAAAGTCCTTAACCTTTTCGCTGCGGCTAGCGTTTAAAATATTGTTGTCTTCAGTAAAATCAGAAAACAAAATTAAAATTTTTTCACGCAATGATATTTTTCGAAACAAGGAATAATACATAAAGGCACATTACAACAAAACGTTTACAAGTGTAGCGTGTTTCTTTCCGAATTTTTTTCTTTGCACAATACATCACTTAAGCACATGGTGATCTTTTATTCTCTTTGGTGGCCTGGTACATTAAGGAAAAATGTCTTTCAATAATGCTAAGGGGTAAATGAGTACCTTCGGGTTTACCATTAGTTGATGCTCTAGGTTTTTTGATGTTTAGCAATAACATCTTTTACGAGCGCTAACTGAAAATCTACGAGTGGAATACTGTTTCCCCTGGTAATGTTATATAAAATATGGGCATTTAGCATACTTAAATCTAATAAATAAAAAAATAGCTTCTACCATTTACCGAATTTTCTAACTGATTCAGTACTACTTAAAAGCAAGTCTGTTCTTTTGACAGCTCTCATATTGCGATAATATTCCAGTACGCATTCTGGTTACAAAATAGGCTTTATTTTTTTTACCACTGTATTTTATATTGTCAGAATGAGTTAAGGAAAGCAATCGAAATTCTCGTTTGTCTAACCATTGTAGCTAATTAATTTACCACTATGTAGTTTGTCCTTTATAGGCGGCAGATGCTCTCTGTCGTGATCACAGATAGCAACAGTTTTTAAATTTTATTTTTTTTTCAGTTTTAATCCTTTACGACGTCAATGTCTTAAAACCGTTTTGCCACAGGCAAAATCCGCTCCCCTTCACCTTAGCCGCTTTATCTCGACTGGTACGCCAGCCGGCCTTCCTTTCCCTTTTGTTTGCAATTCGCAGTCTCGAGTCGGCGCAGTAGCAAGTTTCCTCTCTCAACGCGCCGATTAGATTCAAAGCAATAGTAGTATTTTTCCGATCGTCGAAAGTGACGGTCATATTCAGTAGTATTCCTCCGACCGTCGAGAGTGACGGTCGTTCCATAGTATTCCTCCGACCGTTAAAAGTGACAAGTCATTCCTTTATTTCAAGCTTTAATCGTTTCTATTTTTCCACGACATTGAAGTAAAATTCAATGTTTGTAGTGCTCGTAGTGCCTTGTGTGTTGTTTGAAGAAAGACATAGTATTTTTAAATTTTGTGTTAAATAAAACGTTAAAGAAAACCAGTGAATTGTGATTATTCCAGTCCACTCATTATATCGAAGTTGAGCAATCACTTTTCCCATGTAGAAAAAGGGAATTTACAAAAACTCGATTATTGCACTCTCGATTTGCTTTAACTGTACCACATGAAATTGTTTTATCCTTATGTAGTTGTTGAAGCTGACGGTGTACCAGTTGTCCACATAAAACGTTTGCCCTCGATGTAAATACGGCTCTATCATAGACCTATTATCCAGAGGAGACGCAACATTTCATTCATAAAACTCTGTTTGTTTTGTCGCAATGATTACACGAGAGTGGCATTGAGTATGACAAAAAATACCAATTGATTCTCTTTGTCCCGTCCTCATGCTGGCAACGCTGTAATATTATTGTCGACTTTTAGCTATACTTGTAATCAGTGGTGTGCTATTTGTTAAAAATGAGAATTAATTTATGAATAGGTGATACTCAGTTTTTTATCAAATTTAAGTGTGGTAGCCTACTAAAAGAATTTGTCTAAACCCCAAAAGTTGGGCGCCAAATTGTACTACCCTAACTAAACTGTTTTTCTAAATTTACAAAAGCGGGGTGCCAATTTTGAGTAACTTTAAAAAACTTACTAATTTACCAAATGTTGGGAGACAATTTTGTGGTGTTACGTTAAAGTTTCCTTTCCAAAGCCAATTGTGTGTAATGTTATAAGTTACTTTTCTAAAACTAAAATATTCCAACTCAAGGGCTGCTAATTGAGTAGCGAACAGTTTTTCTAATACCCGTTAAACTAAATTATTTTATTAAATTTAAGTACTGAAATATAATTTTAAATAATTTTACCTAACTGTCTGAAGTAAAAAAACTTAATTCATTATCAATATTATTAATTGTACAAATAAAATGTAATATATTTTAAATTTTAATGTTCAAACTGTTAATTAACAGCTTAGTAACCTAAAGGAAAAGATTAAAATATTATATTTAGGATTCCGTGACTCCTTGATTTCTAGATTGGATTAAATTTAAGGTACTGTATAGATTTCTTAAAAAATTCTACTATAAAATGAATCAGGAAGGTATATAGTTCTTTAAATAACAACAAAAGAAGGATGCTACCACTGAATAAGTGTTGCTGAATAACAGGGAAATAATGACCTTTTTTGAGAATATCTCGTATTGATGTCCGCATCGTTTGGTTTTCAGATACGTGTTTAACGCCTCAAAATAATACCTGTTTATTTTAATATTGAAATAATCATCGCTACACCACTGGATGAAAATATAGTAAACAACAAGATGTTCCAACTTACTTGTGAAAATAAACACTGTGGCTTAAATAGTCCGCCTTTTTACATATTTTGCAATAACGAATCATTTCTTCCAATAAATTTTAATAAATTTTATCAATAATATGCTGACAAACACCAAAATCTCGTTCAACACCTTCGGCAACAGCGCTACTAATAATAGCCGATTTCGTAGTAAACACACATTTTTGCACGTGGAACGATTCAGATAAGCCGTGCGGCGTTGTCGCTTATTGAGCAACACATTTCTATGATCTAACGGAATGAAATAGTTCAATGGTTCAGCATTCCATAAAATGGGTTGTATTATTCAGGTTGTTATAATTCATGAAATATTAATAAGAGATAGCATTATAGTCACAATATTGTTGCAAATATAATCAACAAATACTATGGACGATTCAATAACAATCACGAACCTCTTGCCATAAGTAGAGAGCATGTAACATCACAGCGCAATACATTCCAGTCGGCCGCATAAAGATAATATAGTCGACCAGAAAGTGGTGATGTCTGATCGTGTTTAAAAGTAAATAGTTCCGTCTCCTCTGATAATAAGTCTATGGGCTCTATCAACGTGTATACAACATTTCCAGTAAGTTTAAGGTTTCGTGCATTACTTTAATTTCGGTACCAGATCCAGTGTAAACAATAAATTCTAAAACATAGCCTGTCTTACAGTCGCACAAAAAAAAATTAAATTTCACATTGGTCTCTTTTTATCGGTACCTTTAATTTGAAAACATGTTATATATCGATTAGATATTTAATTTACACCTAGACAACACATTATACGTAATAGCGGATACGATCGGTTCTCGCAATGAACACCCAAAAAATGTCTTGGGTATTTATCCGGTTCCCGTGTTCCCAAACACAAAATTTTTTTACGTATGTATCCGATTTCCGCAGCAAAAAGGATAAGGACAGCCAGAGGTAAAAATACTACATCGCAACTGGAAAAAATCAGAAACCAAGATGGTAGAATGGTAAAAGGAGAGGAATGAGTTTTAAAGAAGTGTAAGAAATACTTCGAAAGTTTATTTGGGAAAGAGGATACATAAGCACGGGCCCTTATCGGAGAAATAAGTAAAAGTGGCAATGAAGGTGAAATAAGTACGACAGAGATTGTGGAAGCGTTAAACAGTATGAAATTGGGTAAGACTGCAGAGCACGACAGGATTACGGTTGAAATCTGTAGGCTGGATAGGGCATGGTGGCTAGTCTGCCGTACCGCAGCGTACCAGATGACTGGTGCAAGGCCGTTATCGTGCCGTTTTACAAGGGAAAAGGTTCGCAGCAAGACTGTAAAAATAACCAAGGCAGTAGTTTACTTAGCATCGTCGGCAAACTGTATGCAAAGATATTGATTAAAAAAATAACGAATGAAACTGAGGAGATGATTTGGAATGTGCAAGCAGGATTTAGAAGAGGATAGAGATGTATAGATCAGGTCTTTTCATCTTTTTATTTGTGTAACGAACTACTTATTAAAGAAATATCGATACTAAAAATGATTTGATTTTTTTTTATTTTTAAAAAAAAATAATTTTCAAAAAAAACTAATGGCTCTATCTAACTTAGGAATGTGTTCTTGATTTCGCAATTAAATTTAATTCAAGGGAACAGATAGATCAGTTCGCGGATATATGCCCCTAACATTAAATAAAGGGATGAAAGAAAATGTAAGCAACACGAAAGTAATGATTTTTTAAAAAGAAGAGGATTACTAATTGCGAGGTGCTAATTAAAGGAGAAAAAATAAAACCGGTGTATGAGTTTTTTTACTTAGGTTCAAAGTTTCCGGGAGACGGAAAGTATAAGCAAAGGGTGTTGGCAGGTAAATAAATGAATGGGGCCAGCTAGAACGTGTCAAAAAAGGCACGACTGTCTTTGCTTAGAGAATTGCTGGTTCCTACACTTATGTTGGTGATAAATGTTGGGTTTGACCTAAGCATGAAAGTAAGATCAATGCTGTGGAAATAAGTAGTCTGAGAAGTATAGCTAGAGTGACTGTTGGATAAAGTGAAGAATAATGAGACAAGGAACGCTGTAGTGTGAAAGAAGATGTGGTTAGAAGGATAGATAAAGGAATGCTTAGATGGTTTGGAACGTAGAAAAGTAGGATGAAAGAAGATTGACTAAACAGATTTAAAAGGCGAGTGCGAATGGGTAAATCGGTAGAGGTCGATCTCGGCGTGACGATATGTATGTATGTATGTTAATTGTGTTATATTAGTAAAAAGGTCTTACCCAAAACGTTACCCATTAATGCACTTATAAATTTTCCTTTTTCCTGAGGTGGAGCCCAAAAAGCAATAAGCATTTGTAGTGAGGGATACACGAGTGCCTAAAAATTTTTCGCATAAATTGTCATTCAAGTAACAATAAAATAAAGCAATAAAACAATTTTTATTATAATTATTAAGATATTTTTTCCGAAAAATATTAATAGAAGATATTTCCATTGCTATAGTATTAGTTCTTAGCTATAAAGTGTCCTTTCTTCAACTAAAACAAGTAGTTTGCTTATACTTTTATACATTTTCAAATGTATTTGGGCTTTATTGGATTTATTACAGACTAAAATTTAGACTGTAAGTGTAAGGATAAAAGTATTTTAAATAAAATTGGGATGTAAAGAGGTTTTGGTGGGAACACGAATAACATTAATTAAAATAACGCAATTCACACAAAAAAACCAAAAAATTCACAATTGCAAAAAAGAGTAAAACAATGTACAAACGATTAAAAATCCTTAGTAAATTAAAAGTGCTTGACATAAATACCTAATAGCTTAAATTTGTGAGCTAAAAAAGACAAGTAAAAAATAAAAATAACATTTTTATATTAAAAATAAGGATAAAATAAAAATAAAATACTTTTCTGGCAAGAGTAAAGGAGATTTAATCTTAAATGTACAAATAATATAATTTTTTTTTATTTTGTTTATATTCTAACTTGTTTATAGTATACAACGCTGTATTTGTATGTTTCGCAATGCAATATATTGTGAAACCTAAAATGATAAAGAAAGCAGTCTTATAAGGAAAAAATTAAAAATAATCCTATATTCAAATATACAGGGGTCAGCAAAAGTAAGTTTGCAAATTAAAGAAAAACGATGATGAGATGCCCCATATTGTGGATCAAGTTTGTACGTGTGTATCTTTGATAGCGTTAGCTGACTTTTGCCGCTCCTTTTAAATTTTTAGAGGATAGTGCGATGAAAAGAAAATAAAATAAAAAAATACTACCCTCCCAAAAAAACTAATAATACTTTAAAATATTTGTAAGGCAAGTTCTAACATTCTTAGAGACACGCGCCTTTTGACAATGTCAAATCTTTTGATAAATTATTTAAAAAATATTATTAATATTGCGCTTATTATTTTTCTTATTAAACCATAATAGAATTTTTATTGTACACAGAAAAGAAAAAATACAAAACCAGATTTTATCTGTCACTAATACAGGGCGCGGCAAAAGTCAGTTAAAAATTATTAACAATTAAAAAATACGCATTTATGACCTTCATCCTTATCATGCTTAGTAAGAGCAGGGTAGATGAGGCAAAAGTTTATTCACAAGTGACGTTTGAAAGGGTCATATTTCCATGGCAGTGCAGCAACGTATGAAGTACACGACAGCCGAATGCATCTGCCTGGTGTCAGGGTACGTACGTTACAATATCAATTATAACACGATTTACGCCGTGCGATTTGGCCTTTTGAAAAGTCCTTTTGCTACCCCGTTAAGTGATATCGAGTATTTACAGAGAATTAAAAATGAATGCGAAGCTCTACGTTCGAATTCAGAAATCTTTTAAAAAACCTGCGATGCCAAACACTCATTGGTATGCAGTTTGAGCACAAGATGTAACACATAAACTTTAATTTGTATACTTATCAAAGTTTTGTTCAACAGTAAATTACATTCTTGCATCTTATCTTTGTTTCTTTTTATTAATATGCAAATAGGTTAACTTACTTTTTGCTGCACCTGAAGTATGAATGAGGAAAGCTGAATACACTTGGGTAGACTGAGATGACGGAATTTTGTATTAAGTGTATACTGAGTGAATCAAAAGTCTGGAAACGGCTAATTATCTCGTAAATTGCTAATCTGAATTGTACAAAATTATCTTCTCCTTCTAAGTGCCATGATCGTTTAACGATCGTTGGCGATCATTCTGGCTATCATGTTTGCAATCATTATTTTATTGGTAGCCGCTCGGAAAATTTGTATAGTGGTGAGACCAAACCACTGTCTAAGATTTTTGAGCCAGGAAGTTCTTCGTCTGCCGGGGCGTCTCTTACTATTAATATTACGCTGAATTATAAGATATGTTTTCGTTGTTATACAAAATTAACCACTTCCGTATCTTTATGCATTCTTCTAAGCACCTCCTCGTTTGTGATCCTTTTCACCCAACTTACTCTTAGCATCTTCCTGTACAACCACATCTAGAAAGCTTGTAGACGTTTGAGCGTGGCTTCTGTTAATGTCCAGCTATCGACTCCATACAAAAGAACTGAAAAGACATATGCTCTAATCATCCTCATTCGCAGGGCAATCGATAGATGACTGGTAAAAAGTTTTTTCATGCGAATAAATGTTGCCCGGACACACTCAATACGTATTTTGATTTCAACTGATGGATCACAGTCCTCCTTTATCCTGTAACCAAGATAGCTCGCACTTGAGACTCTGTCTAATTGTGTTCCGTTGACGTAGACACTAGCAACTTGATTATGAACTCCTTTGCTTATTAGCATGTATTTGGTTTTTGCCGTGTTTATTTTCAAACCAAATACTTCGCAAGCTTCAGTCACCCTATTAATAAGTCTCTGTAGGTCATCGATGGACTTCGCGAGTATTACGGTGTCATCCACGTATCTTATGTTGCGCCCCACTCACATGATACCTAACCTTACCTAGACCTTTGAATAGTAAAACTACTGAAGAGGTTGCTAAAGTGCTGTTAGACATTATTTGCAAATTCGGAGCCCTGTTGATTTTGCAGTCCGAAAATGCGAGAAGTTCGTCAATAAAGTGGTTGAAAATTTAACCTCTACATGGACAGGGCAAAAAATAATTTATGCGAAACCACGTCATAGTCAGTCATAAGGTAGTGTTGAAAGGGAAAACGAAGATGCTTAAAACATGCTTATGACCTGGATGAAAAACAAAAATTGTAAAAATGGTCCAAAGGACTCGGATTTGTTCAGTTGAAAAAAAGAGCCTATCGTGATGGTATGCACTGATCATATAAAGCCATGTATGGATGTGGTGTGAAAGTTGGTTTTAAGTCATCTGGTCTCCCGTCCGAAATAATTGATGATATTGTTAACGAAAAGCAACGAGCTAAATAATAATTAAGAAGAACATGAACAAAGCATCAAAATTAAAAAAGTGGTATTTAGTGCCGAGTGTGAAATGTGAAAAAACAGAAATGGGTTATGAGATTTGTGCTCAAAGAAAGATGACATCAAAAATGGGCATAAAAATGAAACCTTTGTCCAATATTAAGTATTCACCATGCAATCTTGGTGATAACGTTAGGTGATTTTAAACATATGTTAGCATAGCAACAGTCATTTTTGCTGATGTCAGGAAAAGACCGAACGCTGCGATAAACGCCAACTCAACAAAAGTGCTTGTGAGGAAGTCGAAGCAACTACGTGACCAGACAGTCGTCGAAAGAGAAAGAAAGCGAACATACAAAAATCATTTTGGTCTTTTAATTTTATAAAATAAAGTATTGAATAATATCGAATAAAGAAAAATTCATTGAAAAACCTTTATTTAACAGTTCTTGAATATACTAAGAATGAATTGTATAAAATGGGTATAAGAAAGAAACTATTCCTGAAATAGATTTTACAAAATACCAAAGTAAAACAAAATGCAGCACAACTAGGATTGGTTAGACCTAGTTTTAACTGGTTAAACTAGGTTAAACGTTCGTTCTTGCAAAATTCGTAACATTTAACATGTTTTTTTTTTAAATAATGCAAAGCTATTTCGACTTTTGTTATCTTCAGTGCTTTTTGCAATTAAATATTAAAGAATGGAATTGTGAATTTATAAAATAAGTCATGAATTTTAAAAATTGTTGTACTCGATTTAAATTTTGTTTGCCCTACAAGTGATAGGAAAATTTATAAAATACACACCTTCCATGTCGAGATGTCGACATGGTGTATCGGATCGTCAGTGCCGGTTCTAGTATGTTAATTGATTTATTTTAATTTTGAAGCCGTAGCTGGTCGTGTTTTTGTTGGGCGATAGACAATAACGACTGATACGATCAATAAATTGTAGTTTTTTATTTTGAAATATTACTTTGGCAGTCGGAGTTGAATAATTCTTAACCTGCAATTAATGCTGAATTACACACAAAAAAAAATTCAACAAATGAATAAAAATCAGTATCACTTCCCCAAAGAAAACATACAGAATTTAAATTAAAAGCAATAAAAAAGATTACTCTTCTGTGAAAAAGTAACACAACAATTAAATAAACTTACCAATAATACTTTAAATCTAACACATAAATTTAGAATATAACCACCACCGACTTTTCTGTTATTCCAAACATTTTACTCAAAAATTCGTACATTTTAACAACGATTTATTAATCGTATCAGTCGTTATTGCCTATCGCCTTAAAAAAACACCACCATCTACGGCTTCAAAATTAAAATACCACTTTAAGCTAACTGCCTTTTATCGCCGGGAATTGGTATTTTCACAGTAAATGAAACAAGCACTAGAGGTTATACCTCGGCGAAAGATATGCGAAGCGCTGTGGTCTGCATTGCTTGAAGTTCGGAAAGCGAAAGAGAGAAGCGGTGCTTTGCATTGTTTGACTGTCGGAATGCGAAAGAGAGTGAGAGCGGGAAGCCCGGTCAGACGTGGCTTTGCAAAACCGGTTTTTATTACGTGATCGTATGCGCGCAACGATATTGGAATGTTCTGGAGGAAATAATAAGTGCATGTGTTCTAAAGATGATTTATAAATAGCACGGGACCCATTGTTTATACGAAAGCTAATTTTCACGTTATGAATGCGTGACTTTTAGTTGATTTTTGTCGGTGTCAGGGCCATACTGAGTAGTTTTACAAATCAAAGAATTTCTCAAAGAGGAATTGAACAGTTGGAAGTACTGATTTCCAACACCCAGTATAGAAAAAGTTTCAGCTTACATTAATTGCGGTAAATGATTCTTTTCCAGGACCTAGATATTCTAGTTTACGGGTTTTAATTTTGTTCATAATGTTATGAATTTTTAAAAAACAAAATCTTCGTTAAGTCATGTCCACGTTAGAAAACGCTTAAAATCTTAAAACGCCCAAAGTGACAAAACTCAATGTCCCTGCGCCTACTTCGAAACGATTTGACGGTGAAAGTTTAGTCGAGTTCAGCGGAAAAAAGTCAGTTGATCGCCAAAGGTACGTTCTTATAATAAAGCTAATGAAACCAAGTATTCCGATATAACATTTCTGTATAAAAGAGGTGGGTTGAAATAACGAGGTTTATATAACCAGGGATATCGTTTGGTTCTAGCAAAATCGTTGTTACAACGAGGCTACGGTATCTTTTTTTTTTTTTATATATTTTTTTTTTTTTATGAAAATAGTGGCAAAAAGGTTATACCTATCATGTGAGCCGCGGACGGCCCGCACTGCGACTATTAGAAGGGGAAAGGAAATTATTGTGGACACGCTTTTTAAAAAGTTGCAGGTCATAGTTCTCTGGAAAAACTGATTTTGGAAGCTTATTCCATTCCGTAGCGGCCCTGTAAAAGAAGGATTATTGATAAAAATTGGTCCTTGTAGTGTCAATCTTGAGAGTAAATGGGTGAGACTAATCAGCGTGCCGAGTTCTTCGGCCGAATGTGGCCAATGGTGGTACAAGAGTTTTTATTTCTCTGGAGCATCTGCCATGGAAATATCTGTAGAGCAATGACTGGTCTGCAACTCTTCTTCTATGTTCTAGAGGGTGAAGGGTATCTGTGAGAGTTGAGCTGTTTATCAAACGAATGGCTCTTTTTTGAATGGAATCTAAAAGACGAAGAGATTGCCTTGGTGCTGAACCCCAAATGTGCGAGCAATACTCCAGTAGAGGTCGGATTTGAGCCTTGTACGTCGTCAACAGTTGATCAGGAGTAAAAAACTTTCCAGCTTTCCACAGAAAACCTAGCCTCTGGCTTGCCGACTTTGCGATGTTAGCAACATGGTCATGCCAAGACATATTATTGGACACCGTGACTCCCAAAATCGAGATGGAGGGACTTGGTTCAAGGGTATTTCCAGACATTGTGATGGGATGATTTGAGGAATTCACTTTCTTGGAAAACGTGGCACTTCGTGTTTTTTGGGCGTTAAACTGAACAAGATTGTTGGTTCCCCACTCGACGATTGCTTTAAGATCTCTATTGATGGAATCAACCTGTCCCTGCCTGAGTCTATTTGTATCATTCACCGAAAGTGATCGATAGGATGTGAAAGTTAAGACAAGTGTGCTATCGTCTGCGAAACTGTAAATGGGGTTCGTGGTGGTTTTCAAGAGGTCGTTGATGTGTAAAATAAATAAGGTGAGGGACAAGATGGAACCCTGGGGGACCCCGGCATTAGTTTTAAACGCATCAGAAGAAATACCGTCAACTGCCACATGTGAGGAGCGATCTTGCATGAAGCTCAAGAGCCATTGGCGCAGTTTGGTTGGGAGACCGTAAGCAGATAATTTACTTAACAATGCCTGGTGCCATACGCGGTCAAATGCTTTAGATATATCCAAGGCTATTGCACGAGATTTACCAAACTTTTCAATAGTGTTTATCCAGAGCTGAGTGACATAAGCCAGCAAATCTCCAGTAGACTGAAGTTGTCGAAATCCATATTGTCTGTCATGGATTATCTCAAATTTCTCCAGATATTTGATAAGTTCTGTGTTAATTGCTTTTTCCATAACTTTGGATATGAGTGAGAGCAATGCAATAGGGCGATAATTTGCAGGAAATACTTCTTTGCTGTATGATAACTTGAAGAGTCTACAGAGAACTGGGGTGAGCTCTTGAGCACAGGTCTTTAGGACAATTGTCGGAATTCCATCTGGTCCTACTGCCTTATTGGAGTCAAGATTTCGTAGGATTTTCCTGATAGTGCGATGGTGGATAGTGACCTCAGGCATTGATGCGTTTATTCTAGGTATCGTTGGGGGTTGTTTTCCATTGGTATCGAGGGTTGAGTTAGAGCTGAACATTTCGGCCAGCAGATCCGCTTTTTATTTGGAAGATACGGCTGTCGTGCCGTCGGACCTCTCGAGTGGTGGTAAAGAAGAAGTTGTGAAATTCTTATTTATGGCTTTAGCCAAAGACCAGAAGGTCTTTGATCCAGGAGGGGCATTGACAAGCTTGTTGCATATTCTCGTGTCGTAGGATTCTTTGGCAAGATCGATCGTTCTTTTGCAGGCGTTCCTCGCGTGGACAAAGGCTTCTCGGTTGGCACTTGTCGGGACTTCGCACCAGAGTCGATGTGCTTGATTTTTATCACGCACCGCACGGTTGCATTCTTGGTTGAACCAGGGTTTGGGGTTGAAGATCCGTCTTGTACCATGAGGAATGTATGAGTCCATACCTAGCATTATGATTTCGGTTACAGATTCTGCACATGTTGATCTAAGCCAAAGTCAAGGCAGCAACCTCACTTATCCGTCACGAGCCACCCGTTTATTCTGACCAATGAAATGATTAATTTTTCTTATAAAGAGTAATCCGTTTTACATTTTTAATGTAAATAAGACCCTAAACGACCAGGGGACCTGTACAAGTGTACCTGAATCGGCCAACTTCAAAAGAACAACAAAGAAAGAAAGGCTTATTTAAAATACATGACAACTAAAACGCCTGATGCCTATAATGATTATAAGAGGGTACGAAATGCCACCTACACACTAGTAGTAGTTCTAGGTCTTTTTCCATTGTTCTTAAAACTTCCACGTTTGTCACTCTTGGCGTCGAAGGAATTTTCAGGACTCTCCTATACAGCCACATCTTGAAAGCGTTAAGCTTTTTAGTTGTGGAGTGTCCAGGATTCTACACCATAAAGAAAAACGGAAAAGATGTAGCATCGCAGGAATCTTACTTTTATGTCACGGGTAAGGTTATGACATTTGAAGAAAGCGCTCATGCGGTTGAAGGTTGGTCTGGATTTTCCAATTTTTGCATTTATTTTCTTTGCGTTATTCCAGACCTCATTAATGATGTTTTTAAGGAAGTTGTAGTGACGAATTTTTTCGATAGCAGCTTGGTTTATAAATAGGCGGCTCCCTATGATTTTGTCTTTACTAATTATCATGAATTTGGTTATATTAACGTTGTCGTCAAAGCTGTATTGACTGCTGTGATGAGTAAATTTGTTCTTTAAGATTGTCAGTTAAAACATTGGCATCTAATATTTTTTAGTCCGGAGTCCTTTGTACATGTAGTCTAGAGCCTCATTAAAATAGCGTTCTTAGAAGAAATTAAAGATAATAGGTGCAAGCCCTGTCCTCCTCCTCGCTTTATTTATACGTAGTCTGTGTGTTCTCCTTTTATTCCAAGGTTAGCAATTTGATGGTCTTTGTCAGCTCCGCGATGTTAGCACCTCATGTGTAGAATTCCGACTGACCAATTATACCATCTGAAAGGTCAGAAATTGGTCATAAAAGGTCAGTTGGTTTTATTAATTGGTCAGCGTTAGAAATTTTTTAATTACGGGTCATTGAGTAATTTTAGCACCTCATTGGCGAAAAAAATAAAAAATTGCAACTATGCGCGATCGAGAAGCATTCGTTGAAAATTGGTAAGCTAATATAAATATTTGGTCAATTTAATATTAAATTTTTTTATAAAAAAGTTGTCTTGGACGTAACGCGCATGCTTTGGGCCGGTTAATGGTAATAGGGCAGCACTTTGAACAAACTTCTGCTGATATTGAAAACATCATATCTATTATACGGGGAAATAATGAAAATTTTCCATCTGCTTAATCCTTTTGTATTTTTTCTGAGAATGTTGCAACGATAAGTCTCGCTCGTTCTTTATGTATCAAATCCATATTTATCGTCTTAATAAAATTAATAATAAATTTAGCGACATTTGCTCAACTGAGCTCTGTGAAAGCACAATAAGATGGGTCATCGACAGCTGTGATCAATAAAATTTTAATATAATAAAAAACATTATCAATGAAAACGGCTCTTAATGAATTTCCATTATCTAGAACATTTATTTTCACAGTTTGCATTAATTATAAATTAAATACTAAGCTGATCTTGGAAGTAAAAAATAATAAAAAAGTATTTTTCCCACTCCGTCTGGTTCATAGTGAAGAGATGTGTGTAAGTGCTCACTGCCCTGTTACAATTAACCGGCCCAATGCATGCGCGTTACGACAAACACAATAATTTAATTTTTTTTAATATTAAATTACAATTACCAAATATTTATATAAGCTGGCCAATTATCAGGGAATGCTTGCCGACCAATTTCTGACTTTTCAGATAGTTTAATTGGTCAATTGGAAGTCCACACATGAGGGGCTAACATCGCGGAGCTGTCTTTGTCGTCGATATTTTTTTTTTAATATTTTGATTATTTTTCCGTGTTTTACTCAGTCAAATGCTTTTTGATAATCAGGCATGCATAGACATTGCATTTCGTGCCTCAGCTTGGGAAAGGAAGCATGAAAGTAAGATCAATACTGCGGAGATAAGTATATTGAAAAGTATAGCCGGATTTACTCTGATGGATAAGGTGAAGAATAAGATAACGCTGTGGTGTAAAAGAAGATGTGGTTACAAAGATAGATAAAGAAATGCTTGAATGGTTTGGACACATAAAGAGGATGGATAAAAAAATATTGACAATACAGATTAATAAGGCAAATGTGAATGAGCAAGTTGGTAGAGGTCGAACTTGGCGAACGTATCTCGATCAGATCGAAATTGTTTTCAAGAAAGGCCAGGTCAAGAGAACCAACAACCGCCGAGCATGTATGAGAGCGCTAATAAAAGAGGAAGAAGAAGTGGAAGGAAGTGGTTTCTGCCAACCCCTACAGAAAAAAGGCGTGACTATATGTATGTCAACGATAATTCGTCCTTCTGAGTCTGTAAAGTTTCCTTGTTTACCGGTGAGATTTTTCTACGCAAGTTGTAACTGTCGTGTTTATTTTATTTTTTTCTTAGCTTCTGTTATTTTGTTTCCGATGGCATTTTTCTTTGTTCTGTACTTTTTTGGATCTTTTTTGCTTTTTTCGTTAAATATTTTGCTTTGCCGTTTTTAGATTACAACTTTAATCATATTTCCATATCTATCCAATAACTTTCCCTGATATTTTTAAAAAAATTTTAGATAAAGCAATTCACTATAATGTGGTACAATAATTTTTCTTATTGACTGCTGCCAAATTATGAAGATTCTTTGAACGAAATATTTGGATGTATCCACGTGGCCTTCTTAATTCCAAGATGTTTTTTCGTCAGATTTTAAACCTCTACTAATTGTGTTACTTGATGTTTTGAATCTGTTAATACTCAACAACAATTTTTTAATGGCATAACCTATTTTATAAATTAAACATTTCATTCAATTTAACTTTAAGTATTTACTTACAGAAATCACTGAAGATGACGGAAGGTAAAAAAAATCATTTTGCATTATTTAAGTAATATATACACTTATTACAAAATTCCTACATTTCACACTAAAAGTATGTACCAAGATATCGTGTAGCTTCATGTTCAAAGAAATTTTTAGCCAAAGAGGTTATTTGCGAACAAAGAACTCTTAAAAATGACTTAAGTCGCACAATTAATCCATTTGATAAGTGTTATTAAGTAAAAAAAATTTCGTCGTAAATACTTACTCCTCCCATTCCCAATAAAAATCTACAAAAAAATAAAGCACCCCAATGAATTTTAGCGGCCCATACACATAATGTATTTACAATAGCAGCAATGATGTGTACTATCAAAATAACTTTAAATGGTCCAAAATATTCAGCAAAGAAACCAGCAGCCAGATTGGTTACGATATAGCCATAAAAGTAGGCTCCCAATAACGTTCCTTGTATTCTTTCATCCCAATCGTATCGTGGTCCGTACTGAAATTAAATAAAACATAATTTTAAAAATTTACCTAACGAAATTTGCAAAAAATAATAATGATGCAGATTTTTGGTTAAAATTGGTAGCTTGTGGTAAAGTAAAGAAAATATTAACCAGGTTGTCGTGGTATAATATTGTGAGAAAATTTTACATTATACGCGCGGTAAAACTATACAAGCTTGTAGCAAAGTGAGTCATAATTTTTATTCAAGACTGTACCCGTAGAAACGTTACCCATACAGTTTTCATATGTATGCATACACTTCCACATACTTTTACAAGTTCTAACCCGGCAACGTCGCTTATGCTCCACTAGTAGGTATATTAAAGAAGAATCGATGTACACTATAGATCGTTCATTATCTACATTTATATATTTCAGAAATTTTCGTTTTATTATATGTTGTGTTTAATGTAAAGATTATATTTATATTATTTTTTGTGTTACCAAAAATTTAATATATTTTATGTGTAATATCTGCATATTACGTTTTACGTTAAATTTTATTACATATCGATTATTTTTTTTTGTAAGAATGTAACAATTAAAAAAAGATTATTAATAATTTTAACTAACTGTCTGAAATCAAATAATAATAATTAATATACAAATAAAATTTAGCGTATTTTCAATTTTAATGTTTAAACTATTTATTAGCAGCTAAGTAACCTAAAAGAAAAAGATTAAAATATTATATTTAGGGTTCCGTGACTACTTGATTTCTTGATTGGATTAAATTTGGGGGGATGTATAAATCAATTCACAGATCTATACCACCGTATTTTTTTAAATATATAAAACTACTTATAAAACTAAAATAACTAAACCACGTATGAGCGCCAAGTGATTTTTTAAAAAAATCACCAAAAATGAATTAACCCCAAACGTATTTCGACGTATTTCGGCTTCAAATTTGTACAAACTTCGTTCTTATCACTTAGAAACAATTAAAAAAACCTACGAGTATAAATACAGGTGTATTAAAAATGGAAAAAAAAAACATGTTTACAACTTTTGCTGAAAAAAAAGAACAAGTAAAATAAATAAAATGAATTTTAAATTTAGAAGTTAACAATAATGTTAAAGTTTACAATTTAACAATTACAGAAAAATGATTGTTAAGTTTTCAATGGAGATTATTTAAACTTCATCCAGCATATAATGAAAACTTATATGCATCCTAACATAACTGCTAATTGGTTTTCCTCTTAAAAGAAGGAAACTAATGGACTGCTGAGTACTAAATTTTACTGCAAAGTTCTTTACATCAAGTAGAAAGCCCAAGTATTATACCGTGGTATTCAACTGGAGGCCGACAAAACCGTCAGTCGATAAACAAAATTTTAGTCGACAAAAAGACAGGTAACTGAAAGCCCGTGCATTGGGAAATCAGCCAACAAAAACCCAAACATGGGAGTTGCCGGCAAAGGTCCATAACTGAAATAAAATTGTCACTAAGAATGATTTTCGACCAAGAAAAATATTTAACATTAAAGAAGGAGGTCCCCGCTATAAAATATTTTATTAAAGTAAAATTAACCAACCAAGCCGTTATTGCCAAATTACAATTGAAAGCAAATTCAGATAAAAATTAAAAATTTTCCCACCAATTATATTATACACTTGGGAACTCCAAATACATTATTTTCGACCTTTCCGTTGTCACAATTAAACTAACAATCCGTTTCACGAAAACTGCTTTAAATAAATAAATTTTATCTGCTTGCTTTGAAAAATTGTTAATACCATTAGGAGAAAAAAATTCCCGTTAAAAGAAGTCATTAGAATTAAGCGTATTGATGCGCATACCTACACTTTTTAAAATAGGGGAATAAATGTGATTAAAGGAAATATTTATAAGTCACGTAAAGTTTATATTGTTTACTATGATAATATTTATAGTGTTATAAGCTTAAATTTTAGATAATTCTGTAAAACTTTATGCTGTGTTCACTTGATATTTGAAAAAAAAGATTGTACTAATATTATTTTTTGTATACCTCAAAATTTGAAATTTTTTACCCGTAATAAATATAAATGTTCTACTAAATATAATTTTAAATATTAATTTCTCCATCAGTCCGTTTAAATTTACCGCGCAAGTAATATCTATACTCGCGTACAACGTTGCCAAGTTGTTGTCCAACTCGCTAGTATGTATACTTTATAAATTGTTGAACTTTACACGGTTATTTATTATTATATACAGTGTGGAACATCCAAATGGAATAAATTCGATAACGAATAAATGAGAGCGTGTTGGTAAAAACGCTTGAACACGTCGATTTGTATTTCTAGATGCGCATTTTTTTAAAAAAAAAATAATTATATAGGGTGTGTCATGTGACAGTGGCCGATACCAACTTTCTTATTTTAAATATAATCCCCTGTATATTATTTATTTTTTGGATTCTTCAGAAAATTCTAGACATAATTCATGTACAATTTTCCATACCTATCTTCAACTGTTTCGGAAATATTAAGTGTTAAGCTCTTAATATTGAGAAAATAAGCAAAAAGCATTATTGCGTTCCTTTTTACTGATATGAAATAAAAAAAATACAAAAACAGTTTTGTTTATTTTCGTATAAAACTCATAGCCTTAGCAACTTGTTGTCTGTCTGCATGACAGTAGTGAACAGTGTCAGTGCTATTGTCGTTTGAATTTCGTTAACTGTACGTAACAATATCAGAAAAATGGTTCATTTAACAGAAATGCACAAAATAACCATTCTACAAATAATTGGTTATGAAGATAACAAACGGACACAAATGGAAGTTTCTCGCTTATTTCACAAAAAATTTCCAAATTTGCCGCCTATATCCAAAGGAACAAATAGCAAAATAAAAAAAGATTTTCGCGAGCTTGGTCATGTAAAACAGACAAAAAAAGTAGTTAGTTATGCTTGAGTTTCAAGAAAACCCACATAATTCTGGTCGAAAAGCAGCCTCACTGTTCAACATTAGCCACACATCAATTTTTCGAATATTAAAGGAAAGTAAAATGCATCCCTAAAAAATGATGCCAATTCAGGAGCTCATGGAAGACGATTTCGACAGGACAAATGAACAAATGAACAAATGATGGAAATGTTAGATAACAATGTGATTAAATTAGAAGATGTTTTGTTTTCTGATGAGAGCACATTTACACTTCACGGTCATGTTAATCGTCAAAATTGCCGCTATTGATCTAATGAGAATCCTCACTGGATGAGAGAAGAACATACGCAATATCCTGAAAAAATTAAAGTTTGGGCAGGTATTGTTGGAAATCATATCGTAGGTCCCTTTTTCATTGATGGCAACTTGAATGAAGATAAATATTTAGAACTGCTCCAAAATAATGTCGTGCCAACTTTGACAAACTTATATCCTGATCCAGCAAACCCACAAGTTCCTGCCAATGTACTATGGTTTTAACAAGATGGAGCACCAAATCAATGTCCGACAGTACCTGAACCAAAATTTTCCAAATCGGTGGATAGGGAGGCGCGGATCGATAGAATGGCCAGTACGATCTCCTGATCTGGCGACATTAGACTTTTTTTGTGGCTATATGTCAAAAGTATTGTATACAAAATTAATCCACCCAACTTTCATGACTTAAAAAGACGAATCACGCTTGCGATTAGATCAGTCACGCCTGAGATGTTGAGTAACGTTAGAAGACATTTCTATACCAGATTAGCATGTTGCCAAGACGTTCGCGGCGAACATTTTGAACATCTCTTACATTGAAATTAATGTTTTTTTGTTTTTTTTTACATTATTTGTGAAATAAAATAATTTTCTTTTTTTAATGTTAATTTTTGTTAACATCTAAAAACACTTAATATTTCCGAAACATTTGAAGATAGGTATGGTACATTATACATGAACTATGTCTAGAATTTTCTGAAAAATCTTAAAAATAAATAATATATAGGGGATTTTTTAAAATAAGAAAGTTGGTATCGGCCACTGTCACATGACACACCCTATATAATTTTTTTTTTGAAAAAAATGCGCATTTAAAAATACAAATCGACGTGTCCAAGCGTTTTTCCCAACACACTCTCATTTATTCGTTATCGAATTTATTCCATTTGGCTGTTTCACACTGTATGTAGCAGTTTAACAATTTTTTTTTAAACAAATACATTAAAAGGATGCTAGTTTTTTAAGTTTCTCACAGTTATTTTTTTTCTAGAACTAATCAACTGGTACAGAACTACAGCGAGCGTAGACTCTCCATGTTAATTATCCAATTTTTAGTTTTTCTCGGGTAACATGAGGTCTATTGACTTCAAATTTTAACAAAAATTGAATTATTATAACCTTAATAAGTATACAAAAATTAAGAATTTTTGGACGTTATACCTACACCACAACTACCTTAATTAACCTTTCTTGTTTATTTATATAAAGTAACAGTTACACCTTGATTTTTACAGGGTGTTTAATTGGGAAACGGAATAACGTCAACTATGAATAGAAGGCACCAAGGTGGTTCTGAATATACCATTTTTATTGGGTCTTACACGTTTTCTAATCGAGATATAGGGTGTTTTATCAATTTTGCTCATTCCTTTGCAAGATCATAATGTACGAACTACACAATATATTTTTTTGATATTTGGTACATATGTTTTACCATTTCAACCCAAGTGAATTTTCTATCAGTAAGTTGGAAAATCTAGGTCTGTATTAACAAAAATTAAACATATTTTTGGGTCTAAAATCTGCTTAAATATTTGAAAAAAGCAAAAAAAACTGAAACAAACTATGTAGTTTTTATTTTTCCGCATGTTTTCTGTCTACTAAATTTCTGAATTGTTAACTAATTTTTTCGAGGCTCTTGACTAGGTGAATTATGGTCTTCTGCTTCAGAAGCTTGATTTTCTTGTCATTGGTGGTTAAGTCTTGCGGTGGCTTCGCAGTTACTTAACCAATAGGGCTCAACAGGTTCGGATAAACCATTTCTATTCCCATAAATTTTCAGTGACATCGGGTGTTTCCAAGGGTTCACACTTCTTCTTCTTCTTTAGGTGCCCTGTCCTCCTCGGACGTTGGCAATCATCAGCGCTATCTGAACCTTGTCTACAGCTCGGCGGAACAATGTGGTAGTGCTTACTCCATACCATTGTCTTAAGTTTTTTAGCCAGGATATCTTTCTTCTACCCGGGCCTTTTCGTCCTTCGATCTTCCCTTCTATAATAAGCTTTAAAAGTCGATACTTATCATTTCTTAAGATGTGACCAAAATACTCCAGTTTGCGCTTTTTTAGTGTAAACAGAACTTCCAGCTGCTTGTCGAGGCGTTGAAGTACCTCGGTGTTACGCACTCTTTCTACCCAGGAGATTTTTAATAGCCTTCTGTACATCCACATTTCAAAGGCCTCCAATTTTTTGCACATCGCATCTGTCAAAGTCCAAGCTTTCATTCCATAAAACAGTATGCTGAACACGTAACAGCGAAGCACTCGGACGCGCAGAGGCAAGCTTAAATTTCTGCTGCAAAGTACTTTACGCATTTTCAGGAACGAAGCACGAGCTTGTTCTATTCTGGCACGAATCTCCTGCATGCTGTCCCACTTCTCATTTAGTTGACACCCAAGATATTTAAAAGTTTCTACTCGCTCAATTCGTTGGCCTCTGAGCTTGCAGCCGTCACGCGGCTTACCAGCTCCTGCAGTCCTTCCAGTGAGTCGGCAACAAGAACCGTGTCATCCGCATACCTCAGATTGTTGATATTAATCCCATTGACAGATATCCCCTCGTCACATTCATCCAACGCCTCTTGAAATATCCTGTCGGAATACAAATTAAATAACAGTGGTGATAAAATGCATCCTTGACGAACGCCTCTCAGGATTTTGATCTCATCGGACGCGGTGTTATCGAGTCTTATTTGAGCACTTTGGTTCCAGTAAAGGTTGGCTATTATTCTAAGGTCTCGTTGTTCCAGTCCTATTTCTTTAAGAATATTGATCAGTTTTTCGTGCTTTACTTTATCAAAGGCTTTTTCGTAATCGATGAAACATGCGTAAACGGTCACCGACATGTCCCGGCACCTTTGGATAAGAACCTGTATGCTAAATAGTGCCTCCCTTGTTCCAAAGCCATTGCGAAAACCAAACTGAGAGTCCCCCATCATTGTCTCGCAGTTCGCATATATTCTTTTGTGTATTATTTTCAAGAAGAGTTTAAGCACATGGCTCATCAGGCTAATAAGACGATAATCACCGCAGTTCTTGGCCTTCGCGTTTTTGGGGAGCGGGACAAAAGTAGATTTTAACCAATCTATACTGCCGTTTCGGTAAATAAGATTGAATAGCTTTACCAGCGTGTTAAGTGATTCTTCGTTTTGCAGTATTTTTAGAACTTCTATATAGACGTCATCAGGACCACCAGCTTTCCCATTTTTTGAAATTGACAGCGCATACTGAACTTCTGCCTTTGTTATGTCCAAGCCTTGGCCTTGATTAAAGAATTCTTTCTGAAGTTCTGGCCGGGTATCGTGAAATAGGTGCTCGATGTAGTCGCACCATTCCGTCAGTTTTTCTGAAGTATCCAGTATCAGCCTGCCCTGTGCGTTCTGTAAAGTCGTCGCGTTCCTATTTCTGCAGATACCTGCTGCCTCTTTTATCTTCTTGTGCATGTTGAAGGTATCGTGTTTTGCTTCCATTGCTTCTATCTCTTGGCATTGCTCGTAAAACCATTTCTCTTCACACTTAGGTCCATTATTATTTAATCTATTTATCAATGATATTGTTAGTTGTTTTCGTCATACTGATGCTTTACTATTTGCAGATGATTTGAAGTGTTTCAAAATTATTAAAGGTCATGGTGCACTCTTACCGGTATGGATCTTAATGCCAGTAAATGTCACATAATTCGCTTTTGTCGTACCCAACAGTTAATCATACTCAATTACAACATAAATGGTCAACTGCTAGGTACAGTTAATCAGATAAGGGATTTAGGAGTAATTCTCGACAAATCACTCACCTTCAACCACCACATCACTTCTGTTGTAAGAAAGTCCATGAAAATGTTGGGTTTCGTTAAGAGAACTACTCGTGATTTTACTGGTGTTAGTTCGTTAGTCAGGTCACACCTTGATTACTGTTCTTCTGTATGGTCCTTGTGGAAAAACGCTAAAGTCCAACCGATTCCGAAAAAAGGAAAGAAGACTATTCCTGCAAATTATCGCCCTATTGCTCGGTTGTAATAATCGGAATTTGTGTATATTATATGTTTTTCTTCCTGTTATTTTTATTAAATGTAAATTTTTTTTATTATATTTAATTTAAAAGGGCTTGCACGTAAATTAATAAATAAATAAATAAATTTTAATTTGTGGTTTTATGCAGTTATTTAAAAATGAAATGTTTCCAATTTTTCACATGGAATTACAGAAATTTTGCAACGTTCTTTAATATCCTATTAAACACTCATTATCTGCATTTGTGAGCCTGAAAAATAGCCAGTTATATTTAAATACTTCAATAATACCTACTATTTAAAAACTGAATAACCAATCAATCGACATAATACATATCATTGTTGAAACAATTTTATTTTTTCAAATATTAGAACAATGAAACAAAAAACCTACCAATTCAACTAACATTCACTACCATACAAAAGTGTAGGAACCAACACACCTCTATGCACAGCCAGACGTGCCTTTTTTGACACTTTCTACTATGCAGTGCCCCATTCTTTTATTTTCCTACCAACACCCTTCGCTCAATATCACTGTCATACTTTCCATCTCTAGTAAACTTTGAACCCAAGTACACAAATTCATTTACTTGTTGCACTCTTTCTCCCTCAATCAGCACCTCGCAGTTTGTCATGCCTTCATCTCTTTCAAAAACCGTTACTTTTGTCTTCCTTACATTTATTTTGATATTTAATTTTTAGGGCATTATTTATAATATTAACCATTGCCTGAAATGACCTAATATGACCTAATCATCGGCGTAAAGAAGGCATTTTACGATTAAATCATTCATTTTGAATCTATACGCACTCGATTTCAAATATTTTAAACAATCATCTATGTATAACTTAACAAGCCATGGTGATTCCACACATCCCTGTCTAAAACCTTTTTTTATGTTAAACCAATCGGTGTAAGCTTTATTTATCCAGATACAAGCAGTGGAATTCTCATAAAGTGCTTTCAGTGTTCGCATTAAACTACCACTCACCCCATACATGGACAATGTCGACCACGATTCACTCCTCATCACTCTGTCATAGGCCTTTTTCAAGTCTACGAAAGCGCAGTAGACCTTTTTGCTTTTAGCCAAGAATTTTTCGACTATACTTCGTAATAAAAAGACCTGATCCATACTGATCTCCTTCCTCTTCTAAATCCTATTTGCACATTCCATATCATCTCCTCAGTTTCATTAAATATTCTTATTGTGTGTAAAGTAGATAACTAACATTTTATTGGAAAAAGCTGTTTGATAATAATGTTTTTAAGCGTTAGTGTAGTTTCATAAAAACCGTCAGTTCGAACTTTTAATTAAAAAATTGAAACTGTTAATACAATATTTTGGGTCATATCATCATATCAAACTAGAGTGAATTTTTGATAAATCAATAGAAAATAAAATAAAGTTAAACATTTTTTACAATTATTTTCTATAATTTTTGTAAATAATTTCACTTAATAACGGGGTCTGGCCGATTTAATTTTTGTTTTAAAAGATAACTTTACTTAAATACTGTTAAATTCCACGCGGATATACAAATCTCAGTAAGTATAAAAGGACAGATTTTTCAAAGATAATAGTTACAAAAATAAATTTTAAGCTTGTGGTCTGAAATCCATGTATTAAATATAACTGTCATGAATTAGTCCAGTGTGTCCAATTTTATTGAATAATAGAAACTGATCAATATTACAACATTATAAACTAATAATTTTTAAAATTATTATGAGGTTAGTTTGTTTTTTAAATATTTGCCGTTGTTGTAGTTTTTTTGTTTACTTACATCAGGAAGTTCGTGTGATTCCGATGCATTGACTGAGCTTCCTTCTTCTTGCTTACAATATGGAACGCCTTTGGTTTTTCCTTTCGTCATGGATACAATACTAACGGAAAGATTTACTCTAGTAGTATAACACGTAAATGTTGTCATAAAAACCATACATGCTATCCAAAACCTGATAGGTAAACCTAAAAAAAGTGTTTAGTTTCTTACGTGGCTTTCATAATTAGACTGCTGATTTTAGAGCCTTGCAGATTTTCTCTTGGTTAATTTAAAAATTATTGTGAACAACAGATAAGCCAATACATTTAATAGGTATTGACGCCAAGATTGTTTTTAAAAAATAGTTTTCATAAGGTACTTGTTAAATATATTGTTTTTTGTACCTACACTTAAAGATTTTTATTAGTAAAATTTATTTTCTTT
The DNA here is from genome assembly GCA_950111635.1 of Agelastica alni. NCBI lineage: Eukaryota > Metazoa > Arthropoda > Insecta > Coleoptera > Chrysomelidae > Agelastica > Agelastica alni. Next base: position 54,123,741 of record OX467712.1, on the reverse strand, counting down.
CAATATTTAATATACTCTATTTGTAATAATTTAATAAAAAGAGGTAAGTCCCATAGTAGTTTAGTTTTAGTCATATCATTAATACGCACATGAAAATAATGTTTGTTGGATATTGTCAGCTAAATTGGGGTTTTGCATTTGTTAAATTAAAACAAGTTTCTTTTGACAAAGTTTATTTTAACCACAACCTATTTTTTTAAGTTCTGTGCTTGAATATTAAAACTTCTTTTACAAAGTTTTTTTTTTAATTTAAAACAGACGTTATATTTCTTCACTTTTTCTAAACAAACTAACATACAAAGTCATTTAAATAATTAATGGAACTAGACGATAAAGATCTGATACTATTAAAAAAATATTTTTAATAAATATACAGGAAAGCTTAAAAATAATATTAATTAGCCAATTAACTCAACTTTAAGTTCAATTTATTTCATAGTACAATAAATTAATAGGTAGTGCGTTCTCCTCGATTATTTGTCACGTGCCTATTTTTTCCTTCCACAGTCCTCTGATAGTTTCGTATTCCTTGTTGCATACCGTACTGTGTTGTAACTCAAATATATCATTCGTTGTAGATAGTGTTGCATACCTTGTAGGGGTAGGATTCGATTGTTTGGTTTGCATTTCTGTGTGGACGGGGCTGGCTAACAGCGCGGACGAGGCGATTGTGGGTTGACGTTTATTCCGTGTCATTTCTTGATTTCCGGCCTAGGAGTGTCAGTCGTTTGGGGAGCTTCTTCGAAGTCAGGTGTGGGTGAGAGTTTTTGGGACGTTGTGATATTAGCACGTGTGCAGAACCTCTATGGGATTTCTTTCGTATCTGGCTGTATTTGGGCCATCTTAATTGGATTTTGAAGAAAAACCATTTGATTTTTAACTTGACCATTTTGTCTTGCCTTTGTTGTGGATATTTTTGGATTTTTGGTGTCGAGTTAAATAGCCGTTAGCGGGATTTATTGAGGGAAGCCATTGTTAATTAGCAGATGCCGCCCCATAATTAAACCGGCCACAGGAGTAGGCCACAGGAGTACATTTGAATTCGTATACCCAAAGGTTATCAGTGATTTTTTTTTAAATATATGACGCCGTGACTTATTCTGACACCACTATTAAGTTTTGTGTTAGTTTATTAATATAGTACATTGTTGGGAACTTATTTTGACACCACGATTAAGTTGTGTTTTAGTTTATTAATATAGTACATTGTTGGAAACTATTTATTGCATTAGATAATATGCCAAAACTAAACTTGGATTAAAATAACCTTCTCAATAATTCTTTATGTCCAAGTAAAAATATATTTTCTTCCTACTTATTTGTAAATATCCTACAATCTTGATATTTTAAAGGACAACCATTGTAAAAATATTTTTAAATAAACTCGATTGTTTTGGCAGTGAAAATCTTTATGTAAATGTTTGAATTAGTGTTATTAATGAGTTAATTTATATATGTTTTACCTTTTTTTCTTTGCCTTTATGTTAATGTTTGAATTAGTGGTATTAATGAATTAATTTATATATGTTTTACCTTTTTTTTTCTTTTGTAACTTGGTAAAGTCTGTTACTCTTACTTCTGTTCTGGTTATTTTATAAAGTTGTAAATTTTAAATTTTTGGTTTGTTTTAGCAAGAAAATTTTACCATAGCTGTTAATTTTGACTATATTTGTTATAATGTTGCTATTGAGCTGTGTACCTTGATTTATTGTGCGAGTAAAGTATCCAACATATTTTTGCTATAATTTTATTTATTTGGTTCACCATAATCTAGTTGTTTATCTTGTGGCTCTGCTAGTCTAAGTCGGTGGCGCGGCTCACTTTTATATTTTTTTCTTCTACCCTCTACGGCTGAGCTCGGGCATAATCTGCCAGTAGAGAAACCGCTATCAGAGTACTCTTTAGAGAACGAAAAGTCGTGGCATATTAATAGCTGCTCTATACTGTCTAAAGCTTTTCTGCTTTATGTAAAGCCTCAAATAATTGTTTGGCGGTCCTGAAAATTTCTGTCACCTCTCAAAACTCTTTGTATCCCATATTGCCTTATATTGTTAAATTTGTCTCCAAATTATTTTTTTTTATTGTAACTAGTATGATATACAATTACTGTTAATAACCTAGTTTAGTATTTACACTGTGTAAAAAATACATTTTCGTGCATTTTCGTGCATAAACAAAAAGCCAGGACCTACAGCTGCTGCATACGGAATGACAATTGATTGTAGGATGATTTCTTCGTACGACATACCCATCATGAAACCATCCAGTAAAATGAGATCGATTCTTTTGCCAACACTTATACCTCCCCAAGCCATGATTGTACCGTCTTGGTAATAATGAACTTCTTGGCAAATGTTAAACGGTTTATACGGCCTGGTTCTCTCCAAACACTGAATAGCACGTTAGCCCAATTTGCGTTGGTCCATAAAATGTGTTTTGGCGCCCTTGTCCTTGCGGTACGCACTGTATTAACCGACACTTTCGCTTGGTGAACCTTTTGGAGTCTAATTTGAAGCTCAGGAGCAGTAACATTTTGATTTCTTCTAGCTGCCAACTGCAAAAAATGGTCTTGTCTCGGGGTAGTGATTTGACCGCGACCCCTGTATTTTCCGCTACATCACCTGCTTCACGATATTGGCGATGTAAATGGAAAATAACGCTTTATATTGTACTAATTTGTCTAACAACGTCTACTTGGTTAAAGCAGACCTATAGCCCTTATCATTTCATCGCGAGTTAAATACCTTTTTCCATGATTGCTAACACTATGTACAAGTTTAACAAACTATTAACTCCACTGACAACAGCAATTAATAACTAGAAATCCGTGTTTAATACTAACAAAGCAACTGTTCATTAGACATCACATAAAAACAAAAAACACTAAAAAATAGAGTGATAACAAACAATAGCAGAAAAAAGTAAAAAACAATATACAGTACACAGTGGCGTATTTTTATTTCTGTTTCGAAGTACAATAATTGATTTTTTTAACATGCTAATATAAGTTTCACGTGTATGTTTGTAACTGACTCTTTGGCCTCGATTTTGCCATACTTTAAGCAATCAGATATAATGCAAACTTAGCACATTTGTTAAAGACTGACGACAATGCAATAATTCGATCAAAATATTCGATTATCCTGATTATTTTCGCCAGGATTCATAAATTTTTCAGGGATCCTTTGCTTAAGAGTAAAAGGAATAGATAGTGCGTGAACTTCGCACGCGCGCAGAACAAATATTAACACAGTTCATCGCATCAGTGGTTCAGTGGTAGAATGCTCGCCTGCCACTTGGGTAGCCTGAGTTCGATTCCCGGCTCATACATTCTTTTTTTGCTTTTACCATTTTATACATCATTTTTTTTTTTTTGTATTAAGGTATTCGCGAACTACATTTTAAAATTGTTTTGCATATAAAAATAGAGGCAGATAATTTTCTTGGTAAATGAAATAGTTTTAGTTTTTAACACGCTTTTATTAGATTCACCTGATTCACCAAATCCAATATACTGGTGATAAACGTGCCGAGGAATGAATGGTAAGAGGGTAAGTAAAACAAATCGAACTAAAAAGCAAAAAATAAATTATAGTTTAAAAAAACTAAAAAATGTTTATCAAACTAAAAAGTAAAAAATAATTCTTAACATAAGAATAAAATTACTGACGAGAAAATTAATGTTACTGTTCTAAAATAAATGTTCTAGGTGTTGCGGAGACACGGTGGCCTGACGTAGGTGTGTGCAAAGTTTCAGGTGGTACCATGTACTATTTAGGTAATTAGGATAGGAATCACCGCAAAGGAGTAGTCATTGCAGAAAAATTAGCTAAATCCGTAATACATTTCCTTTCCCACTCAGACCGATTGGCGTTACTTAAACTTAGCGCTAAACCTGTTAATATCAACATTATTCAGGTTTATGCCCACCTACATCGGAATCAACAGAAGACGAGATTGAAGAGTTTTATGAAGAGTTAAAACATTTACTTAAATCTATCAAGAAACAAGATATAAACCTAATAATTGGCGACTTTAACTCGAAGATAGGAGAGGGACGATTGAAAGAACTAGTGGGTCCCTATGGACTGGGCGTAAGAAAAGACAGAGGTGAACGTTTCGCTCAATTTTGTCAAAAAGAAAACATGAGGGTAACAAAAACATGGTTTAAGTTACCACCTAGACGCCTGTATACATGGAGAGCTCCTGCCGATCGTCTAGACAATATAACTCGCAATCAAATAGATTACATATTAGTTAATAAACGCCTTGGATCATCGATAACAAGAGTATCTACTTATCCCGGAGCTGACGTCCCTTCCGATCACGTTCTTCTACTAGCAGAAATTAAGATAAAAATAACTAATATTAAGAGGTTTCAACCAAAACGAAAAATAGATTATGAAAAACTTAAAAACGAGAATATAAAAAACAAAATTACAACAGAAATTAACGATAAAATAACCCGGTTAATCAAACCACGCATGAAGGAGCAAACTAACATGAGTGATATATGGAAACTAATGTTGCGGAAAGATAAAGATAATAAAAGGCAGCAAAATTAGATTACGGATGAAATATTGTCACTATTTGAAGAAAGAAGAAAATATAAAACCTCGAGGAAACGACACAAATATAGGAACTTACAGAAAATCATAAGAGCTAAAATAAGAACAGCAAAAAATAACTGGTTAAAGAAGCAATGCGAAGAGCTAGAATATTTACAAGAACGACATGACGACTTTAACTTACATAAAAAAATAAAAGAGGCGGCTGGTATATATCGTAAAAAGCCCTTAAATAATATAGAAAATGATAAATGAGAAATTGCACAAAATGATCATCAAAAGAAAACTATTTGGAAACGCTACATCCATAATCTCCTCCGATTACAAAAAAAGAAATCAGAAGAGCAATAAGTACGTCAAAAGATAAAAAGGCAGTAGGCCCAGATCAAATACCAGTCGAAATGCTCAAATTACTTGACGATAAAGGTATTTTAATATTACAGCAAATATTTAATAGGATTTATGACGCAAGAGAATTCCCAGAGAAATGGCTCACTTCAGACCTCATCCCACTTCCTAAAAAGACTAAAGCTATGAAATGTGAAAATCATAGACTCATTGCTCTAATAAGTCAGACACTGAAAATATTTCTTAAAATAGTACACTTTAGAATTTCCGATAAATGTGAGAGAGAGGTTGGGTCTTCACAGTTTGGATTTAGAATAGGGCTGGGTACAAGGCAAGCGCTAGTTGCAACTTAAGTATTAATTCCGAACTGCTTTGATCAAAGAAAAGATATAATGATGTGCTTCATAGATTATGAAAAAGCCTTCGATAGAGTAAAACATCAAGAGCTTATTCAGATTTTGAAAGGTCTTGACATTGATCAAAAAAATATTCGGTGTATAGAAAGCCTTTACTGGAATCAAACAGCTAGAATTGAAATTGGCAACGAAGTTTCGGGAGCACAAAAAATCTATAGAGGTGTTAGGTAAGGTTGTGCTCTTTCCCCACTCCTATTCAATTTGTATTCTGAACTCATCTTTAGAGGGGCTCTCGAAGAAAGAGATATAGGCATCAAAGTGAATGGTGCAGACGATACAGTCTTAATAGCAGACAATATAGGTGATTTGCAAGATCTGTTTAGCGTTGACCAAGAACACAGCCAGAATATGGGTTTTAGAATTAATACTAAGAAAACAAAGTTTCTAGTTATTTCCCGCAAGCTTGAAGAATGCCAGAACGTGCAGCTAACTCATAACAACTTGCCCATAGAAATGGTGGCAAAATTTAAGTATCCAGGAACATGGTTGTCAAAAGAATGGTCAACTGATATCGAGATTAAATGACGAATAGAACAAGCACGCACAGCATTCCTGAAGTTTAAGAAAATTCTTACAAGTACAGATTTTGATCTGGACCTTAGAATTAGATTCATGAAATGCTATGTATGGGCAGTACTTCTATATGGTATGGAGGGGTGGACGTTGAAAGTGAGCACCTTGAACAAACTAGAATCCTTCGAGATGTGGATATATAGGAGAATCCTTAAAATTCCGTGGACAGCAAAAAAGACGAACGAAGAGATCCTCAGAATGGTAAAAAGAGACCGCGAATTATTGATAACAATTAAACGCATAAAAACAGCGTATTTGGGACATGTCATACAAAATGAAAGATACCGATTACTTCAGTTAATAATAGAGGAAAAGATAAAAGGTTAGCGTGGTGTCGGCCGGAAGAAGATGTCATGGCTCCACAATATCAAACAATGGACAGGACTGAATATTGCAAGAGATCTAATACATACCATAAGAGACAGAGATATGTGGCGTAATGTGATCGCAAACATCCATTAGTGTATATGCAGCAGAAAAAAAAGAAGTTCTAAAAGAGTGGGTTTTTTTTTCAGAGGTGAAGAAAATCTTTTATTGAGAGGTTATGAGTCCGAAAGCTCAAGGTCTACTGTAAGACTCCACTGACTGTGTCAGGACTACTCACTAAAAACTCCACCCCTATTTAGGTCCGTCTGGCTATTGCCTCCGGTGACACTTGGGCCTGTAGGCCCATTGTATCTTGCCTATGTGTTTTTGTATCATTGTACAATGGAGACCCAACCAGCAGACGGCCCGGCAAGAACCCAAAAACAGCAAAACACACTGCGCCGCCGCGAGGCACTGGTCCGAAAAAGACAGGCAGTTCCTGGGACCTAGAACCACGCTGCACATCCAGTACCTTCGTACCTTGAACAAGTTTGTACAAGTGCTGTACTGGGTGGGAACAATGTAGTCACCCAAGAACCGCCCATTCCTCCAGCGCAGCGCAGCAGCACAGCAAGCGCTCCACCGCCCCCGGATCCCCGCCACACAACCTGCAGGCCAGGCCTCCATTATACAGTCTTAGCTGATTCCTGTTCATTGGTAACAGTTCTGCCGTCCTTTTATGGCACGGTCCTTTGATGTATTATTTCCCGTGTTTTTTTTCCTGGTATACGTTTTCATTAGTTTTTGTGTTTTTCCGAACCTCTTCTTGCAAGTTCGTCTACTTCCTCATTACCTGTAACTTCCTGGCGCGCTGGAACCCGTATCAGTTTGACGTGATTACGGTCTGCCAGCGTTTTCAGTTCTTCTTTGCAGTCAACGAGTATGGGGGAAGGGTGGTCCGGCCCTGAGGTGCCCCCTGCACAGGACTAAGGCTGTCTACTACAGGATTTCGCCCGGTTTTCTGTAGACTCCGTTAGCGATAGTGCTTCCTCACTGCCATGAATCCATCAGCACGGGTCGCATAACACTTTGGATTGGGAGTCTTTTAGTCGCCTTTTACTATAGGCAGACCATACCTGGGATCTATTCTATTTTCCCCGTATCCCCAGGGAATATGTATGACATTTTTAAACTAACTCTGCGTTTCGGAATGAAAGCATCCTACGCTTTTAGAACAGTGACATTAATTTTCTCGTCAGTAATTTTATTCTTATGTAAAGAATTATTTTTTACTTTCATTCTTAAAGAGTGTTTTTTTTAACTATAATTTATTTACATTTTGTCTGACTTTAGCTATAATATCCGTAGATTTTGCGGTTGTGAATATATATTTCATTAATGTATACTAAAGGTCGCAGTGGAGGGGAACCACGCCCCACTCACATGATACCTAACCTATTGACAGTTAAAAAGCAAACGAGATCGGACTTACCACCGATGCTGATTCTTCTACCCCAAAATATTACTGTACCTACTCTATTACAATAAATCTCGTGTACATTCAATCTTTGTAAATATTTTTTTGGGTTGAAGTAAAAACACCAGGAAATACAGTGACATAACAATATGGTTGAAAATATAATAAATTTAGTGAACGAAATAAATTAACAACTTAACATAATTTTCATGTGTTTTTTATTTTAACTAATATTTAACACTTGTATTTCAAAATAAATATTGTGTTAGTAAATAAAATATGGATGCTTAATTTTTATAACAATCTAAATATGTTTATAATGCTTTCATTTTTTAAATTTTTTATACCTCAGTATTAGATATACATACTTAAATAAATAAATAAATTATAAAATAAAAGCACAATTAGTTTATTTTTATTGTTAGATTTGCTTTATTTATTTAAATAAAAAGGGAACAATTTGTACTTACCCATTATTTTATATTTTTCATCAAAAACTAAATAGAATTTATTTAAAAAAATAAAATAAATATGTTAAAATAAGATTTGTCAGATTTAACAATGACATATGAAAGATTATTTAATAATGTGACGTCATTATTTTATTTACTTATAATTGCACAAGAGGTTTGTATTTTATCAGACAAATTTGATTCGTTTAATGAAAAACTATTGCCCAATAATTAGACGAGACAAACTGTTAACTATTAAAAAAGCAACACCGAAGGTTGACAGTTTTTCGAGTCAAATTGCTAAAGGAAACAGTTAAGAATTTGAACAACACAAATTTACCTGATATCAATACAAACATCGAGTGTAACTTAGCAGGACAATTTAAAGAATAAGATTTAATGAATAAGTGCATGAGTGTCGTGGAACACTCAGTTGGAACGAAGTTCATTTCGTAGTATATTATTATTGATAAACGTTGTATATTTTTTCTTACGCTTGTTTTTGCATTATTCGGTATTGTTGCTTTTATTTGATGTTTTTTTTAGTCAATTTGTCAACTAATTGGCTATAGAAATAATCCTAATAAGTGACAAAATAATAATATATTTTACCTTTGAAGACGATCAACATTTTCCTCCTGTAATTTAATTTTTAAAGTGAAAATTGTATACGCGAGCTGGGAGTAAAAATTCAAGGTCGTGTCACACGAAAATGTGTAATAATTCATAAAACGCATGCGCGAGGAGATGAGGGCATAGACAGAAGCAACGCGACGTCTATTTGTGTAGTACACGTGTTTGTCAAAATGACAATTCCAAAAATAAGGCGCATGCGCGTTCAGTTGTATAGGGGCGGAGACGAGTAGCATAAAAATACTCAGCGCGTTGCTTAGCGTTAGCTGTGCTCAGTCATAAGTGTGCGCTTATTGGTTCAAGGCAGCCAAGTTCGCACCGGCTGCACAGGTATAATTGATACACGGCAAACGCGTCTGATGTTTCGTGTTTCGTGACGGAAAAATCTTACACTTTCTTTTGCCTAGCCCCCTCCCGTGCTGTGCGATAAGAATTAATGCAAACTTTATTTATTAAACATTAAAAACACTTTTAAACACTTTTTTTAATAATTATTAAAAACGCAGGAATTGAAATTCATGCTAGGAACAGTGATGTCGCTGCGGGTGCCACAGCTAAGCGTTTCTGTAGTGTATGTTGAAGTTTTTTTTTCAAACAAATTGATTGAATAATAGTATTTGTCAGCTTGTAAGTATGGTTTTATTGATGATGAATTGTTGTATCCTTTTATTTTTATTAGAGCTTGTCTTTCAATTCCGCTTTTACTTAATTCGCTAACTGCTACCGCTCGAATTTTGACACCTTTGACATTTTTACCAACGCGTTGTGCTGAGCATTTAGTCAATTTCATTAATTTCAATCGATACATTCTCATCCAAACTTTAGGATTTTTTTTCTTCCAAAAGGCATTTGGTGTAAGAAATACTCTGTCCAATGTTATTAAACTGTCTCTTTTTTCAATTAACCTTTTAAATAAACGTATTTCTCTAAAAAAAGGTTGTATGTACTTTGTAATATTTAATGTATATGACAAACTGCCGAAAGGCTATAGTACACAATTCTTTGAAAGCAATTCTCAAACGTTTTTGGCAACATTGCCATCATCAGGAGAGAATTCTGAAAAGTGAATAATTTATGTGAAAATTCGTTCGTGAAATTTTTTTTTAATTAAGATTGTTAAAAATTGTTGAGGTTAGTATTTGGAAAAATCAAAAATTAACTAACTCGTCAAAATTCTTTACAAAGGGTCAACATAGGAAATGAACATTTCATCAACATCCTATTTGTAAGAAAAGAGTTAAGAAGATTAACATAATAATTAAAAAATTAAAATGGTAACCTAGTAATCCTAGGTACCTTCGATATAAGACAGGAAATAATGACTATGAAGTATATACAGCACAATTAATTGTATATATATATATATGACATATTAATGAATTATGGAACAATGTGAATTGACAAACTGATTGTAAATTACAAATGACGAGTATTTACAAACTAAAACAAATTTAGACAATTATTATTGTTTGAAATTTCATTTGTAATTTCCAGATCTTCAATAAGATCAAGTTGTAAATTATAACTTTTAGCGTTGTGTAGGATAGTTATACCAGTATTGACGTCAAAATTATGATTACTGTTTTTAATATGTTTTCCTAAACTTGAAGTTTGTGGTCTATTTAAATATTTACGTGTTCTAACTGAAAGTTTTCTAGAAGGTTTACCAATATAAGTACTATTGCAACTTCTAGGAAACACGTGAACATTTAAATAGACCACAAACTTCGAGTTTTGGGGAACATATTAAAAACAGTAATCATAATTTTGACTTTAATACTGGGATAACTATCCTACACAACGTTAATGGTTATAATTTACAACTTGATCTTCTTAAATATTTGGAAATTACAAACGAAATTTCAAACAATAATAATTGCCTAAACACCCAAATACATCTTAACCAAACTTGTTTTCTTTCTATCTTCAAACTTTTGAAAAAAAATCCATCCTCACAAATAAGTTAACTCCTATTTAAGTTTTCATCACAACAAGGTTCTTGTCTTGTCTGATATCTTCGAAAATTTTTCTTTTTAAATTTTTCTATCAATAATTCACTACTTCTCAGCAATATTTACATTATGAATTTCCCTTCATTAATTTTTTTTAGTTCCTAAATACTCGTACAATGTCATTTGTAATTTACAATCAGTTTGTCAATTCACATTGTTCCATAATTCATTAATATGTCATATATATATATACAATTAATTGTGCTGTATATACTTCATAGTCATTATTTCCTGTCTTATAGCAAAGGTACCTAGAATTACTGGGTAACCATTTTAATTTTTTTAATTATGTTAATCTTCCTAACTCTTTCCTTACAAATAGGATGTTGATGAAATGTTCATTTTCTATGTTGACCCTTTGTATATAATTTGACAAGTGAGTTAATTTTTTATTTTTTCAAATACTTACCTCAACAATTTGTAACAATCTTAATTAAAAACATTTTTATATAATTAATTCACCTTTCAAAATTGTCTACTGATGATGGAAATGTTGCCGAAAACGTTTGAGAATTGATTTTAAAGAATTGTGTACTATAGCCTATTGGCAGTTTGTTATATACATCAAATACATAATTTATTGTAACCGCCTTGTCTGGTTTTCGAAAATACAGGATTCTCGATACGTCCAGTTTCCATAATTTTCAATTTCAGATACGAAATAAGTGAGCTGCTTTTTCTTCGCGCCAAGCTAATTCAAATCACAATTTTTTCTTTTCTGGTTGTGCTTGCAGAATTTTACGTTTAACATTACGTGCAGCTCGTAATGAATTAAACTGAACGTCGGTGAAAGGGTTACAATATACAATATTAAATTCATAATAATATTTACTTTGTAGCATTTTAGAGGTGGTGTTCCAAATTGTTTTAACTACCGCTTCTTGTTAGCCTTTTCCGTTACCTTTTCGCATATTAAATGCCCAATCTTGCAATATAACATTTAATTTCTCGATGGGGAAAAATTTAAGAATATGACTGCCACATGAATTTTCATAAAACTTTCATAGGTCAATAAAACACACTATAAAATGAATATCCTGATAGAAATTTTTGTGCGGAAAGGTTTAAAAAGTACTTTCTAAAAAAAATGTGTGAAAAATTCATCATAGTTGCTACTTCAAGGGTAATGTGTGAAATAGGTGAATTATAATGTGTAAAGTGTGTTGCCAAAAAGTAAGAGGAATTTTAAGTGTTTGATCGAGGTAAAAACTTGTTATAAAAATTACCTTGAAATAGCCACCATGATGAATTTTTTACACATTTTTTTTTTTAGAAAGTACTTTTAATACGTTTTCGCGCAAAAATTTCTATCAGGATATTCATTTTATAGTGTGTTTTAATGACCCACGAAAGTTTTATGAAAATTCATTTGGCGGCCATATTCTTAAATTATACCCTCGATGGAAGTATCTGGCTCAGATATATATTTTTTTGCATCGCAAAACGTAGAAAATATTCGCCAGATTGATGATTGCGTCGTAACTGTATTACTAGTCACACAGGTATTAACAATTTGACTAATTTCAGCGTTCGTAGACTCACCGAATCGACTCATTTTTAGTGCTTAGAAATTTAATAAGTTTTTGACAAACATGTCAAACTATTTATTTTGGCAACCAAGACCGCGATAATTAATAAACAAATGAATAAGTGAAAAAACCACTAGTACATTTGTACATAAAATATTTTCTCTAAACCTTTTATAAAAAAGACTAAATAAAAAATCACTACAAAATCATTCTTGTCAATGGATTATATTTATTTTCCATTATTTAAATCACTAAATATTAATATTGTTTGCTTGTGTCTTCGGTATCAAATCTATTATGTGTAGGACTTGTTACTTTTTCCAAACGCCATTTTTCAAGAAGTGCGCTTAATTGGACAGATCAGCAAATAATCATGTTAAAGATATTACTAGTTTTCTACATTTATGAAAAAAAACATTCTTGTTAATGAAAATGGTATGAGAATTTTATATTGAGATGCTGCAGGTGTAGAATTTTTAATTTTGATTATTTAAAAGTACTACAGAAGAAATTAATGCAAAAAAAATACTTTTTACTCTGATATTGAAAATAATATCATTGGGATATCCTTTGATGGTTATTTACCCTGACTATATTGAGCTAGTACTTAATCAAAAACAATATTTAATCAATAGAACAGGAAGCACCTTATTTTATAAATAAATAAAAACCGAATGTTATGGTAATGATGCAAACTAAAAATTAAAAAAAAATATATCAGTATTTTAAATATTAATGACACGGAACACGATTTAAAATTTTTAAGAAAATAAAAGTTATTTTCAATTAAAACAAAAATTAAATAAGTACGAATTAAATAAGTACCTACAACATAGATATGGTTTACGACAACGTCTGCAAGCAAGAGTTGGACACTAAAAAAATTTAAAAAATAAAGCTATTAAATAAAAAGGACGATTTACGAAGAATAAATTAACAGGGAACTTGAATAAATGTATAAGAACTTTAAATTAATAAAGATCATGCAAGCCAAGCTGGAATTTCAAGGGATACCAAAGCAGACAACGAACAAAATAGATTACTGGGTAAGATGAATATGGCATAACATTTGAAAATAAAAATCGGTCCAAAGAAAATGATAAAATTTAGTTTATTAATTGTTAAAAGCAATGTAAAACCGACTTACGTAGTATAATTAGTACGTACGTAAATAAAAAACATGTATGAGAATTTTATTCGTTTGAGTTAAGGTTGTTGATTTTTTTTCAGTGTATGTCGGCTTTCAAGGCGGCACCAGACTTATTCGATAATGAGATTTGCGCTTTCACATTATGCCTTGTTATAGAAAATTCACCGCAAAATTACTGCTAGCTCAAGACTGTTTTGATTTCCGCTCCGAGACAAAATTGATAGATGCTTCTTATAATAAACTAGGTGTATTAGATGACTTGACGATTTTTTCTTTCTTTTGGGGTAATTGAAAGAAATTGGGTGTCGCCTATTCCAAATACCTGTTTGTTTTTGAATTTTTGATTGATGAAGTTAACGAAGCAATAATAATAACTTTGTTTGGACGGTTCAATAATTCCTATATTTTCGAAAATTTCTTTTGTTTATCGAAATTGGGGTACACACGTTAAAGTTTAAATTATTATTGTAAATCGTACTTAATAAATATTATTATCTTCATATAAGTAATACTTATGAACAATTTTTTACTCAAGCTACCTATATAGATAAATTAATAATAATTATTTAAAATTCAGCACAATGATTGGTTAACCATGTTTTTTAAATATTATAATATGAAAGAGGAGTTACAGGCGATGGTTAATGCTATGCATGATGCCCTGAAAATCAAAGGGATAAAAATAAATGTGAGCAAAACGAAAGTAATGGTTTTTGAAAGAGAATAAAGCATGTGGAGTTTCGATTGATGGAGAAAGATTGGAACAAGTAAATGAATTTGTGTACTTGGGTTCAAAGTTTACTAGAGATGAAAAGTATGACAGTGACATTGAGCGAAGGGTTTTGGCAGGAAAACAAATGAATGGGGCACTGCATACCTTTATGAATAGCCAGAAAGTGTCAAAAAAGGCACGTCTGGCGGTGCATAGAGGTGTGTTGGTTCCTACACTTATGTATGGTAGTGAATGTTGGGTTTGGCAGAAAAAGCATAAAAATAGCATTAATGCTGCGGAGATGAGTAGTCTGAGAAGTATAGACGGAGTGACTCGGTTGGATAAAGTTAAGAATAGTGAGATAAGAGAACGCTGTGGTGTAAAAGAAGATGTAGTTACAAAGATAGATAAAGGAATGCTTAGATGGTTTGGACACGTAGAAAGGATGGATGACGGAAGATTAATGAAACAAATTTATAAGGCGAGTGTGAATGGACAATTCGGTAGAGGTAGACCTCGGAGAACATATCTCGATCAGATCAACGTTGTTTTAGAAAGGCCAGGAGTCAAGAGTACCAACAACCGACGAGCATGTATAAGAGCACTGATGAAAGTAGAGGAAGCAAAAGATGTGTGTAAGAACCGTTGCAAGTGGAAGGAAAAGGCGTAACTTTATGAATGTATGTATTTATAAATATATTCTTTCTGATTAAATTAAAACCATGCAAAAATTAACCTAAATGAAAATATTAAAAAGATGCCTTTTACTTTAACGTGGCCTAAAAAATTAGTTTTTTACATAGACCTATTATCAGAGGAGACGGAACTATTTACTTTTAAACACGATCATACATCTCCACTTTCTGGTCGACTGGAATGTGTTCTGATGTGATGATGCCTGCTCTCTACTTATAACAAGATATTTGTGATTGTTATTGAATCGTCCATAGTATCTTTTGATTATATTTGCAATAATATTGTGACCATAATGCTATCTCTTATTAATATTTCATGAATTATAACAACCTGAATAATACAACCCATTTTATGGAATGTTGAACCATTGAACTATTTCATTCCGTTAGATCATAGAAATCTGTTGCTCAATAAGCGACAACGCCGCACAGCTTGTCTTAATCGTTCCACGTGCAAAAATGTGTGTTTACTACGAAATCGGAAATATTAATAGCGCTGTTGCCGGAGGTGTTGCAACGAGATTTTGGTGTATTATCGGTGATTTTTAGCATATTATTGGTAAAATTTAGTGAAATTTAGTGGAAGAAATGATTCGTCATTGCCACTCTCTACAAAACAAACAGAGGTTTATGAATGGAATGTTGCGTCTCCACTGGATAATAGGTTAGAGTTGCAGACCAGTCATTACTCTACAGATATTTCCATGGCAGATGCTCCAGAGAAATAAAAACTTTTGTACCACCATTGGCCACATTCGTCCAAAGAACTCAGCACGCTGATCAGTCTCTTCCATTTACTCTCAAGATTGACACTACAAGGACCAATCTCCATTAAGAATCCTTCTTTTACAGGGCTGCTACGGAATGGAACAAGCTCCCAAAATCAGTTTTTCCAGAGAACTATGACCTGCAACTTTTCAAAAAGCGGGTCCACAATCATTTCCTTTCTATAATCCCTTCCCCTTCTAATAGTCGCAATTTTTTTTGCGACTATTATCAGTAAAAAAAAAGGTCTATGGTTTTTAGGTTTTAAAATGTGTAATTCCAAATTTATAACAAAATAATGTACCGTCTTGAACAAAATAGTTAAAATTGCTTCATTAACTCCAATAATGAAAAATCTAAAAAAAAAACAAAGTGCTCAGAATTAGCGACGCCTTGTAAGAAATAACGATATCCTATTTTAATGCAAAAATACATTTATCGTAAAACGTAGTCAAAACTATCAATCTATTATAAAATTCGTCTTTACCCTTCAGTCTCGTACCAAAGATTGCCATATCCCGCACCCCTCATCGTTTCTGTTCAAGTAACCCTCGACTATGACTTCACCGATGGACCTTGCATACAAGGTGGATCCAAATATATCATACAGCCTATTTTTTAATGTCATGTTATTGCTCTGATTTTTATAGTTTATTTTAATAGTCATAATTTTACCTTTTTAAATGAAAATATTTACTACTATATTTTTTAAGTTGTGCTATTTTTAATAAAGATGTTTCTTTTATTCGTTCTTTATAAATATTTTTTGGTTTAAGTTATTTTAAATTATGGGTATTTGTCCTACGTCTTATATAAACGGATTGTGTTTTGTTGGTATATATTGATGATTGTATCTTGTATGGCCTATTATAAAAACTATAAAACCTAATGATTTATTTATATAAAAATTAATGAATATTTTATTTGTACAGTATATATTTCGATTCACTTCCAAAACAAAACTGGACTTTTTGACCGATATCAGAACTTTTTCTTAGTCATTCTAATTACCTCTACCATAGGCGGGGTATTGGAAATTTTGTCACAGTCGGTCATGCTATCAATTTTCCGTCTTGGAAAAAAAATCTTTAGTCCTGCATCTGTGAACAAACAAGATATTGCATTAGCAAAATTAAACTTAAAACTTTTTACTAAATGATGATGTGGCCATCATCTACAGAATCTAATATTCTTAAACTAAGTAATCTTTTTTAATAATTACGTATTGGTTATGTAAGTTCTGAGACTATTCTCAAAACACAAAAGAATTTTTCTCTGAGACTTTCTCAGACTCTGATTCGGTTCAACTAGCGCTTTTTAAAACAGCAGTGAATGGCTACCTATAGTCAGCTGACACAACACCTTCATACTTCTTACATAACATAACATAATTTAACGATCAAGATCCAAACTTTCTTTAACTCGATAAGGACCACGGAACTTTGGCAGCAACTTTTTGCTCTACCCTCATTTGTAAAAATCGTCTGTTTTACAACAACTTGGTCCCCTATCTCATACTTACTACATTCTTTTCTTTTACTATTAAAGTACGCCTTTTGCCTACTTTGAGCTACCTGAATGTTTAAAACAGCCTCCTGTCTAGATTTAGTTATATCATTTTCAATAGCGTCATCTACGACAGCTATACTTAAGAATGAATCATTCATCGCTCGAGGCTTGTATCCAGACAATGTTCAAAAGAACTCTTTCCAGTAGAACTATTTACAGTAGAATTTATTCCAAAAACAATAGAACTAATTGATGCATCCCATTTCCTTTTATCTTCGTAAGATGTCGAAAGGGCCTTCAATAGAGTTCTATTGTATCGCTCCACTTGACCGTTAGCACGGGGGGTTGCAGTTGCATTAAAAATTAATTTAATCCCTAAAACTTTGGCAGATGTGACAAACGAATTACTCGTGAAGCAAGACCCTCTATCACAAACAATACACCTGGGAGTACCAAACATTAGAAAGATTGCCTCCAAAAAGTTAGTTATTGGCTTTTTTTAGTACTCCAAACTGGCTTAACATGTAGAAACTTCGTAAAAGCATCTACTACTACTATTAGGTACGAATTTTTTCTTATGCCTCTCACAAATGGTCCTAAGTGGTCGATGTGAAGAGTATACATGAGTATAGAAACCTTTTTGATACTATGCAAACTTAAGAATATTATGTCCGGCATATCCTTCGTGAACTTTGGTTTCAACCGGGTTTTGACTCAGTGCGTCAACATGTGCCATTTTTGAGCCTTGACTATTTTTGTAATATAATACCACCGAGTCCGACTTTTGAAGCATTAATGTGTCTCTTGTTTAGGATCGTATAAAGCAAGTATTTGAGTCAAAACTTTTCAAAAGAACTTACCTCTGTTTAACCCCAGTTAAAACTTACATCCTTTTTTGTAAGCAAAGTCAAAGGAATAGCAATCTGTGCCAAGTTTTTTACATATTTTTAAAAATAGCTACATAAACCAACAAACTGGCGAATTCGATGTACAGTTTTAGGAACAGGAAATGTCTCTACTGCAGAAATCTTTGCAGTATCAGGTCGTATGCCTACTGTACTGATCTCCTGCCCCAAATAATCGATTTGAGCTATTAATCCAGATGCAAAGCTAGAAGAAGTAACTAAAATATTATCCATGTAGCTGTAGAAAACCTCATGGAACCTAGTATATGAATAATTATGCTCTGAAAGACTGCTGGCGCATTCACTAAACGAACTGGCCGTCGAGAGTTACAAAAGCTGTTTTCTCTAGCCATTCAATACCTCTAGGTGGTCGTCGACCCTTGGAAATAGGTAGCAATGTTTTACCGTTTTAGCATTAAGTGCCCTTTAGTCCACACACACATTTGTTTTGCGCCATTTTTCTTCTTGACCGAAATTATTGGACTCGAATAGGGAGATTTTGACTCTTGTATGATATAAGCTGTTAGCAGGTGGGTGACTGTTTTACGAACATTTTCTCATTCGAGTACCTTTATAGAGCCTGTACGGTCTATACGTTACCGGGGTTTCATCAGTTAAACTAATTTCCATTTCCGCTACTTTAATGCAACCTAACTCTTTTTTATTTTTCGCGAAACAATCTTGAAATTTATTTAACGAAAACTTAAGATTACTTAAATCAGTTTTTGATAAATCTGGTACACGATTTACTAAATCGTTCAAAGTAAATTTCGCTTGATTAGTAATATCTACTTAAAGACAATTTCTTACATGTTTGGAGTCAGGAACGCACGGTATGCCTCTTGCAACCACTCGAACTTCTTTAAACGAAAGAATCTTCTCGGAAGCGTTGGAAATTGAAATCTTTGCTTTGTGGGACGATATAACACATCTGGGTAAAATATATTTCTTACCCGGATGAAAACACTGACATAGATTCACGAAAATATCACCTTTGTAGTTTTCTCTTAACATGCAGCTCACCAAACCTATGTGATTCAAAGGAATTTCAGTAAATTTATTTGCAGTCAAAATTATCTTTTTGGGTGAAAGTTGGTCAATTTCAGGCAATTCTGTATATTCGCTGTTGAATAGTCGAACATTTCCTTTGCAAAAAACTGTTATTATGTTCTTGTCGATTAACACAGTTCTACCGACTAGAAAAGGCATATTTTGTAAGTGGTCTGGTACAACATAAATTGAAATTTTGCCTTTAAACAGATCTACTTTTAGATTTGTTTTGACAATACCCAAAACTTTTGTAACAGCACCTCGGTACCCATTTAGATTTATGTCACAATGTGACCACTCTAACTAGGCCAACACTTTTAGCGTAAGGTGACCAGACGTCCCGATTTTGGCGGGACAGTCCCGATTTCTCACAATTTGTCCCACGTCCCACGACGTTTTTCAAAAGTCCCGACTTTAAGAATTAAGTTAAATTTTATATTTATGAAAATAATTGTTTTGCGTTCTAAGAATCCTTCAATTTGTTTTGCCTTCTAAAAATCCTACGGGCTAAGACGACTAACATTCGTACTGCGTGCTAGCAAGCTAATTTAACAAATATATATTACAAATCTGCTTTTTATCATTTAATTATATTTCGTAAAAATTCCCAAATAATAATATTTCCGAAAATGATCTTTTTAATGAAGTGTCATTCTTCTTCTTCAAGTGCTGTATCAGTTCTCCCTGATGTTGGCAATTACTTGGGCAAGTCTTTTTCGATTCTGCGCCAATCGAAACAGTTACTCTGCGCTGCGTATACTGGTCCATTTTACGGATGTTCCTCAGCCAGGAAGCCTGCTTTCTTCCTACTTCTCTAGGTCCTTCCACTTTTCCCATCATGATCAGGATTCTGTATCGCTCTCCTCTAAAGATATGTCCAAGATATGAGATGTTCCTGCACTTTACTGTAACTGTAACTGTGTAACCACATCTCAAATGCTTCTAACCGATTAACTGTAGCGGCCTTAATGGTCCAGACCTCTGCCCCGTACAGCAAGACTGACCATAAGTAGGATTTTACCATTCTCTGCCATAATTTTAGAATCAGATTATCGTTGCAGAATAGTGGTTTCATTTTTTGGAATGTTGTTCGGGCTGTCTCTATTCTACATTTTGTTTCTCTATCTGGATTTAGATGTTCGGTGATGTAACATCCAAGGTACTTAAACTGGGTTACTCTGTCTATATTCTTCGTATCAATCTGCAGTGAAGCATCAGGATGTGGTTGTCGACTAAAGACAATAAATTTTGTCCTGTTGATATTTATGTTGAGCCCCATTTCGTGTCCTTCTACGTTTACACAGTTTAGTAGATGTTGCAGGTCTTCTAGTTTGTCACTCAGGATAACAGTGTCGTCAGCATATCGTATCGTATTTATATATTCTCCATTGATTTGTACTCCCATTTCTTGTTCTTAAGTGGCCCGTTTAAAAATTTTATCTTAATATTTGCAGCCCTGTCTGACGCCTCGTAGAATTTGGCTTTCTTTTGTGAGCTTTTCGTTTAGTCGTACTGGTGCTTTCTGTCTCTAGTATAAATTTTCGATAATTCCAACATCCCTGTAGCCCACCTCCATGTTCCTTAAGATGTTTATAAGCTTTGTGTGTTGTACTCTGTCGAAGGCCTTCTCGTAATCAACGAAACACACAAAAACGTCTTTGCGCTGGTCATGGCATTTTTGTAGTAGTATGTTCAGAGCAAACAGTGCCTCTCTAGTTCCTAAAGCGTTTTTAAATCCAAATTGGGTTTCATCCAAATCTGCCTCACATTTGGCTCTTATCCTCCCGTGAATAATTTTGAGAAAGACCTTCAAGGTGTGGCTCATAAGGCTTATTAGTCTATACTCACTGCATCGTTTTGCTCGTTATTTTTTTGGAATTGGAATGAATACGGATTTCAGCCAATCTTCCGGTATGTCTCCAGTTGTGTACACCACATTAAACAGTTTGACTTGGATTCCAATGTTTTCCTTTTTGATCATTTGTAACAGCTCCGTTGGGATGTCATAAGGTCCGGTGGCTTTTTTGGTTCATTGCAAATAGAACCTCACTCTTGAGAATATCTGGTCCTCCGTCTATATCTGCGTGGTCATCGAAGTTGGATTCATTCGGTCTATTATCATCAAACAGCTCATTTATGTATTTAAGCCATGTTCCAAGGATTTCTTTTTCATCTAATATATTTTTACCTTCAGTGTCTACTAGCATATTAGTGGTATTTTTATTGTATAAACCTGCTACTTCTCTGACCTTTTTATAATGTTGAAAGTGTCATTCAAAGTATCATTAGTAAAAAAATATATTGATAAGGAAAAGCTTAAATATTGGGCATCAGAAAAAATCACAGTAGAAAACAAATGGTTAGAAATATTTCATCATTTGGAAACAAACTATGTTCCATACAATAATGTATTAAAAATTGTGGAATATGCACTATCTGCGACTGAACGCGTTTTTTCTACAGTAAATCAAGTGTGGACATCAGAAAAATCAAAATTAAGTGTTACAACTTTGAAAGCCATTTTATGTGTCAAATATAATTTGACAAATTCGTGTGAAGATTTTTACAATATTTTAAAAAATGACACCAATCTACCATTGCCATTAGTCATTAGCCATTAGTTTTAACATAATCGTAAAAAATGTGTGTACAAATATTTCTTTCAGCCCCCTTTATTCTACACATGGATGCTGTTACGAAATTTGTTTACCAAACAAACCCAATTTATTATGCAGTGTTTTAACCGTCCTAGAAACGGGGCCACCTTTTTTTAAAACACCCTGTTTATCAATAACATTCTGATTGCCTACTCGTATCCAGATATGCTTAAACAAATAAAATAAAAACTAAACTTGGAGTTTGAGTTAACGGATTTAGGAGTACCGAGGAGACTTATTAAAATAGATGTCTTGCAATAAGAAGTTGTAATTAAGCTGACTCAAGAAAAGCTCGCGGATGTTTTTCTTAAAAAGCCAAATATGAAAGAATTTAAAACCACATCCACATCTAAAGAAGCAGGGATAACACTTCAAAAAAGTGCGAAGAGAAGCTGCCCTATAAAAATTTGAATGGTACACTCATGTACGTGGCAGTGGCAACTCGGCGCAGTATAATGTTTACGATAAGCTGAGGAGTTGCCCAGGACTCTTTTGATCCTCTTGTCAAGCGGTGAAGAGGAGTGTTGATGTTGGCAACCTACCTGTCAAGTGTGTCACTTTTGGAGTCGCTGAGTTTGATTATGATATTCCCAATTATGTAAGCTCCCATACAAAAGGGGTGAGAAATGTATGAAATATAAAAACCTTTAAAAACGGCTGTTATTAGAGGCGAATTCATAGTTCTTGTGGTCGCCGAGTTTGATAATGATATTCTAAAAGCAGGCAAACCAACGTTCGGTAGAACAACGTCTGCTGAGTTCCGCTAGTATGCCTATAAACTATGTCCTATATAGCCACATTAATGTTGAGTTTAAAATCAACGTGAAAAATATATAAAAAACGCATAAATAATAGAAAATTACTTACTTAATTTAAACAATAAAGTGAAATTAGAAATGTAATAATTTTACGTAACTAAAAATGCCAAAAGACTTTTTATCTAGAAAAATCCATACATTAAAAATATGTACGAAATCCATTACGAGTCCGTCGGGTAGATCTACCCAACCGATTTTCTTCATTTTATTTATATAAAAGGTATTGTTGCACAGATTTGTTATCAATTCTTCGAAATCACTTAACTTTCACCCTTCTCAAGTTATACTCAAACGTGCTTTCTTCCCGTAAATTTCTCATGTTTTCATACATTTATCACTTTATCTCTGGTTTTAATTAAAGTACGTGGTTCCATTTAGTCTGAGAACACTCTCTGAAACAAGCTCTTTCATTTGAGCCTTGGTCCACTTAAATTGGTTGACGAAAGCTAGTAGTCCAGTCACCTTAGGCCATGTTTTACGAAATTCTATTCGCACCCTCTGGCCAATTTTTTATAGGTTGTTTGAACCTACAAGAATATAGCCCTAAGTTTTCGGCCATTGCCAGGGTATATTTTGAGCAATAAAAAATTATTATAAAAAAAAAATTGATATTTTTGAGATAAGTTTTTGGAACGCGTCCTATCAAAAAAACTTTCCAATAAAATGTGTTCATCATAACGTCCTCTGTTAAAAGGTCCTAAAAAAAAAGTGCAATATTATTAATTAAGCAATTAATGGCAAATGAAAATAAAAATTCTACATTTCGCTTTTGCAACCGCAATCGGGTGTTTATCAATATATCAGTTTGAAACTCGTACATTATGTACAGGAGCCAAACCCCTAGAGAATTGTGCAAGATTTATGAAGATATAGTTTAGCAACAATCTGCGATCATCGAAAATCTTTGCACTTTAAAAGAATTTCCAGACGAAGGCCCACAGGGTGGAAAATCGAGAAGCTTCGTATCATCACGCACAAGCGATTTGGAAAAAATTTGTTGAAAATAGATACTGTTTTTCGGCGATTTTAGATTTTTGCTTATAAACAATTAACAAATCCTACGCTTCCGGCTATAATATTTAATAAAATTATTCCCTTTACGAGCAATTACAATTTCGATCGACGTGTAGAAAGGATCCTATTTCGTCCAATTTGTTGGTAATAATATCGTGCGATAAAAGTGGGGATGGGTCGTTACTCGTGGAACGTTATTTTGGAAATGTATAACGCGTTGTACCGTTATCAAAAAATACCGTTCCAAAATAAAGTTGCACGAGTAACGACCCATCCCTACTTTTATCGCACGCGCACGATTTTATCAACAAATTGGACGGAGTAGGATCCTTCCTACACGTCGATCGAAATTGTAATAGCATAATTGCTCGTAAAGTGAATAATTTTATTGAATCTCATAGCCGGAAGCGTAGGGATTACTGAGGAACTCAAATGTTGCAAAAATCTTTATTACAACAATAGAAAATTTAATAAACGTAAACACATTTATATTTCGGGCGGTTATTAAAATATTGCAAATTTGTTTTTAAATTGTTCGTTTTCTAAAAACGCGTTGGATGGTCCAAAAATTTTTCAGATATATTAACCGCTTAATTAATAATGTTAGCACTTTTTTTGGGATCTTTTTTACAGAGGACGGTGAGATGAACTCAGCTTATTGTAAACATTTTTCGATAGAACAAGTTCCAAAAAAATTATTTTAAAAATATTCATTATTTTAATTTTCAAAAATTTTTTGTTGCTAAAATGTACCCCGGCAAAGGCCGAAAACTCAGGACTATATTCTTGTCGGTCCAAACACCCTATAAAAAAATTAGCCAGAGTGTGCGACTCTTGAATAGGTCTTATGCTAAGGTGACTGGACTATAGTGGTGAACATTCAATATGCGTTTCAAATGGAAAGAATTTAAATGCAACTTCAGCTTTATAAGTACAGTTAGTAAAACAACAAAAGTATTATCTTATCATGTTCTTAATTTTTTATTCCCTATATTTAACTTAGGTAAGGTTACAATTACTCAAAATTTTATAAGGAGTTATTTTTAATTATATTAACACGATGCTGAAGGGCAGCATGGGTCCTCTAGTATTTCTTTAATACAGTCAACTTGTCACGTGCCTATTTTTTCCCATCTACCGTTTCATTATTAATTGTGTCTCTGATAGTCTGGTGTTCGTAATTAGTTTTGCATACCGTATTTTGTTCGTTGTATATAGTGTTGCATACCTAGTAGGGATAGGATTTAATTATTAATGGCTGTGACATTTTGTTAATTGAAGTGGGAGTCTTTGTATTAGATTTCGCCTTGATTTTTGGACTCGATTGTAGTGTGTTGTCAGCTATATTATTGTTTGGTTTGTTTCTCTCTCGCTATCAACACGGACGAGAGCGATTACGAGTTGGGAACATATTTTTGCAAAGGTTGGCTGACGCGTGTCCCGTGTCATTTTCTGATATCCGGCCTGGGAGTGAGCAGTGGTTATCAGTCGCTTGGTGTCAGTTGTGGAGGTCGGGTGAGAGTTTTTGGAACGATTTGATATTAACACGTGAGCAGAACTTCTACGGTTTTTTCCTTCATATCTGGCTGTATTTGGGCCATCTTAATTGGATTTTGAAGAAAAACCATTTAATTTTTAACTTGACCATTCTGTCGTGCCTTTGTGGTGGATATTTTGGTTATTGGGGTCGAGTTAAAATGACCGCGTGCGGGATTTGATGAAGTGAATCCATTGTTAAGTACCAGGTGCAGTTCCATAATCAATCCGGCCACATGATTAGTGAAATCGTATACCCACAGGTTACAAGAGATTTATTTTAGAATATTTAAACGACGTAACTCATTTTTAACACCGCGATTAAGTTTTGTTTTAATTTATTAATATGGTACACTGTTGAAAACTATTTATTGCATCGGATAATAAGCCGAGTCTGAACGTTGATTAAAGTAATATTCTCAATAGTTCTTTGTGTCCAATTTATTCATACTTATTTGTAAATATCCTACAATATTGCTATTTTGAAGGACAGCCATCGTAAAAAGAATTATTTTTGAAATAAGCTCGAGTGTTTTAACAGTGTAAATCTTTAAAAATACTACTTGGTGTTTCTGTTCTTGGATCATCGATGTAACAGTGGCGTCTTAATGAAGTTTTCAATTGGTTACGTGGTATCGAGTTTAATTTTATCAACTTATCAGTTATTATGTGCTCGATCTAAGTGTTTTCAATAGTTTAAAAGTAACAAATTATTTTTCGTTAAATTTGTACCTGCTCCAAGTTGAATCTGAATTTATACATTATTGAATATAATTTATGTGGTTATTGTGAGGGTTTCAAATTATTATTTTTGTTGCAAGCCCATTCATTTCGTGTACTTTTTTGTGTTAATCTTTTGCTATCAGGAATTCTATATAAAACCAATTATTTTTGAAATTTTAAATATTGTGAACATTTTCTTTTTGTTGTTTTTTTTTTAATTCTCTTTTGTACCTCATTAGGTTTTTTTATTATTGTGTGAAAGATTGTTATAATTAATTTAAATATTATTTTAAGAAAAGTGTATTAAATTCGTTTAATCCACTTTACGAAAATACAGAATTTGTTGTAAAAAAAAATCAGAACATCATTTTTACTTAATTAATATATTTCAGGAATTGTAAATATAGTTTTATTTATCTAGTTCACCATAATTGTTTGTTGTTTATCGTGTGGCTCTGCTGGTGCCTACAAGACCTAGGGGTTTCCGGCTTATACCGTCTAAGTCGGTGGCGCGGCTCACTTTTATATTTTTTTCTTCTACCCTCTACGGCTGAGCTCGGGCATAATTTACCAGTAGAGAGACCACTGGCAGAGATTTCTTTAGAGAACAGAAAAAAAAGACGTGGCAAACTATATAATATAATAAACTCAGAAAGAATACTCCAATGATAAACAGCAATGACAGAATATCTACGGTTCTAGTCAAGAGAGAGTTGGTTTTCCTTCCAAGTATGGTATCAAAGTCAGTTGTCCCAACAAGGCCTCTTGTGCCCTCCATATATAAATTGGTCCTTAAGGCTGCAGTACCTATACCTTCGAAAAATTCCATAATACCGACAATGATGGTGTTGCTAAGCATTACAGGTTCTAGTTCTGGTTCCCCGATGTACCTTTGTCTGCGAACCAAAAGTTCTTCGCAGTAGCATAAACAGTAAAGAGGAGTGTCATCCTCTTCTTCACAGAACCTACAAAGTGAACTTTCTGAAAGCCCTTTAATGTGTAGGTTTTTTTTTTTTTTATGAAAATAGTAACCACTCTTATGCATGATTTCTTAACACTTTTTAGTTTCAATAAGATCACAGTAGAAAACTAATTTTTTTCAACAAGGATCTATTTTGTAGCCTTTTAGAATAGCTCCGGAAGAAAAAAATCTTAGATTTATCGTTTAACAATGATCACACTTGCAATGTTCATATTCAAGCAGCAAACAATTTTTAATTAACTATTGTATAACTAATTGAAAAATCGCGATAAACATTGTTTGCCGGCGGATTATTGTTTATTAATCTATCTAGTAAGTGCCTGAATTTTTTTATTTCCAAATTTTTATATTTACTATGTTTAAATAATTTTTATTGTTAATGTGTCCGAAGTGGGCGCGGCTTGTGCAAGCCAGGGTACCCGTTTTAGGCCGTATTTTCACCCCTCTAAAAAAATTATAAATATTGGTCATATAGTTTCGAGAGTTTCGATTTTCTTTAATAAAATTTCCTTGTCTTTTTAAATCTTTTTTTAGATTTTAAATATCTATATTAATTTTTGAGATATTTTTAAAAAAACAAAGCCACTTTTTTCATTAAATTATTTATGACTATTGCGAGACGAACTTTATTTTTTCGAAAATTATCTACATGCCATTTCAAATCGAATAAAACCTTGTTCATATTTTTTGGAAACTGCTGAAAAAAGTTGACCAATACAATTATGAACTAGACTAGCAGGTAATAATTTATTTCAATTTTTTTAAAGGAATTAATAAATAGGTAGAATAAATAGAGAAGGCATACAAAAAGAGATGGAAGAGAGAGATCTGAGAGAGGACATGTGGACGAATAGAGAGGAATGGAGATTAGGAATCGCAAGACGCCGACGCACGTTTTAACGCGATATATATATATATATATATATATATATATATATATATATATATATATATATATATATATATATAATAAATAGGTTGGAGTTGGGAACAAAAATTCGTAATTTTTATATTCCATAGAATATTGTTTCTAGTGGTTTTATTTGTAATTAAATATATAATAGTATACCTTGCAGTTCATCCAACAAAAACTATATTGGACAAACGAGTCAAACTTTGAAATATCGAATCAATGGTCATCAAAGTAAATGTAGGCTCCAAAAACTTTCTTGCGCACTCTCTGATCATGTAGTTAACCAAGATCACCTAATGAATTATGATAATACAATAATTTTATATCAAGAACAAAATTTGACAAAAAAACTTTTCTTAGAAATGGTTGTAATTAACAGTGATAACAATAATATTAATAAGAGATCTGACATTGACCAACTCAGCAAAATTTACTCGTACCTACTTACAAAATAAATTTTTATGATAAATAAATATTTATAAAAAAAATTTCTGTACATCCTGGCAAAGTAACATCATGATACTCATGAATTTTTTTTTATGAAAATAGTCGCAAAAAGGGTCGCACTGCGACTATTAGAAGGGGAAGGGATTATAGAAAGGAAATGATTGTGGACACGCTTTTTAAAAGTTGTTGGTCATAGTTCTCTGGAAAAACTGATTTTGGAAGCTTATTCCATTCCGTAGCAGCCCTGTAAAAGAAGGATTCTTGATGAAGATTGGTCCTAGTAGTGTCAATCTTGAGAGTAAATGAGACTGATCAGCGTGCCAATGATGGTAGAAGAGTTTTTATTTCTCTGGAGCATCTGCCATGGAAATATCTGTATAGCAATGACTGGTCTGCAACTCTTCTTCAATGTTCTAGGGGATAAAGGGTATCTGTGAGAGTTGAGCTGTTTATCAAGCGAATGGCTCTTTTCTGAATGGAATCTAGAAGACGAAGTGAATGCCTTGGTGCTGAACCCCAAATATGCGAGCAATACTCCAGTAGAGGTCGGATTTAAGCCTTGTACGTCGTCAACAGTTGATCAGGAGTAAAAAACTTTCTGGCTTTCCACAGAAAACCTAGCCTCTGGCTTGCCGACTTTGCGATGTTAGCAACATGGTCATGCCAAGACATATTATTGGACACCGTGACTCCCAAAATCGAGATGGAGGGACTTGGTTCAAGGGTATTTCCGGACATTGTGATGGGATGATTTGAGGAATTCACTTTCATGGAAAACGTGGCACTTTGTGTTTTTTGGGCGTTAAACTGAACAAGATTGTTGGTTCCCCACTGGACGATTGCTTTAAGATCTCTATTGATGGAATCAACCTGTTCTTGTCTGAGCCTATTTGTATCATTCACCGAAAGTGATCGATAGGATGTGAAAGTTGAGACAAGTGTGCTATCGTCTGCGAAACATAATGGGGTTCGTGGTGGTTTTCAAGAGGTCGTTGATGTGTAAAAGAAATAAGGTGGGGGACAGGATGGAACCCTGGGGGACCCCGGTATTAGTTTTAAACGCATTAGAAGAAATATCGTCAACTGCCACATGTAAGGAGCGATCTTCCATGAAGCTCAAGAGCCATTGGCGCAGTTTGGTTGGGAGACCGTAGGCAGATAATTTACTTAAAAATGCCTGGTGCCAAACGCGGTCAAAGGCTTTAGATATATCCAAGGCTATTGCACGGGATTCACCAAACTTTTCAATAGTGTGTGTCCAAAGCTGAGTGACATAAGCCAGCAAATCTCCAGTAGACCGAAGTTGTCGAAATCCATATTGTCTGTCATGGATTATCTAAAATTTCTCTAGATATTTGATAAGTTCTGTGTTAATCGCTTTTTCCATAACTTTGGATATGACTGATGCAATAGGGCGATAATTTGCAGGAATAGTCTTCTTTCCTTTTTTCGGAATCGGTATTTATTCGGTGTTTATTTATGCAGTAGTGTTCTTTAAGGATACTTGTTGCATGCATCATTTTCGCTTAGGTTTTAAGAATTTATCTCCAGTTGTCCAAGATGGCTCAAGAGAGTTAAGTTATGCATACCTACTTAAAACTCTGTCGCTTGTATTGTTATCTCTGTTTACTGTTCTGAATAATAATCGTTCATCAAAACAGCATACATAATTCTCTTATTAATAGACAACGGCACTCGAAGAAGAAGAAGATAGATTAATTAGTGATTATTTATTATTATTTAAAGCCTAAGCCTTATTGAGCCTAATTGCAGTAAAGACGGCGTCATTTGGCGAAGAAAAAGTGCTCTTCCACCATGACAACGCACCAGCTCACACCTCCGTCCTCGCCATGACCAAATTAGTCGAATTGGGCTACGGAACTGCTGCTCCGTCCACCGTATTCTCCAGATTTGGCCGCGTGCGACTTTTT
This sequence comes from Agelastica alni, assembly GCA_950111635.1. NCBI lineage: Eukaryota > Metazoa > Arthropoda > Insecta > Coleoptera > Chrysomelidae > Agelastica > Agelastica alni. Next base: position 54,093,620 of record OX467712.1, on the reverse strand, counting down.
TTTGTTTCCAAACTTGAAAAAGTCACTCGCCGGGCAGAAATTTGAGTCGAATAAAAAGGTCATCGCCGCAATGGAGGCCTACTTTGCAGACCTCGAGAAAACGTATTTTTCAGACAGGTCAAAAAAGTTGGAGCATCGCTGGGTCAAGTGTATCGAACTTAAAGGAGACTTTATTAAAAAATAATTCGCCACTTTTCCAAAATTTTCGTTTTCTTTTGTAGGCTAAGTAAAAAACTTATTTGTAAATGAACATAGATATTAAAATTATAAATTCTTAAGAAATAAAATTAAAGCATCTACCAGAAAGTTAGTTTGATTGAAAACGGCTTTTACAAATATATTTCGTTATTTTAGTTTGCACGCCAGCACATAGGTTATGTACCCAACCTTTATATTGTATGAACATGTTTCTTTGACGATATTCCTTACAAAATTGTCATGACCAAGAATTTTGGTCCTTCATTTTTTTGTTTTAATATATTATTTTCCTTTTTTTAGGTTTATTTCTCTATTTTAACTTATTTTAAATCGAGTACAGGTTTCTTTCTCTCATTGTTTTTAACTTAAGATTCTATTCGTTTTTTGTTCAGTTTGGTTCCTATTTTTATTTTCTGGACAACTGTTTTATGCAAGGGATAGAAGAGCGTTTAAGTACGACTTGTTAATTAGTATTAATTTTATCAAATCCTGAAATATTGGTCGGGTTGAGCACTAAGTAGTGGTATCACGGTTGTAGTTGGGGATACAACTATTGGTAGCGATGTAAACTAGTGCCAATTTAACTATTAGAGGCGTTAAAATTTTAGGTTGCGATAAAAGTATGGCCAGGGGCAGTGTAATACTTGTTGTTTCAGTTGCATTAGCAGATTTTTGGTCTGATTCAAGCTACAAAGTCCTCTTCTTTCATGATATTTCTATCAAATGATCACAAACACGCTGCTTGAAATCATTAACTGTCTTGGTATGTTATCTTTAATAAGAAATTTTGCCCTAAATATTCAATGTGGTCACATTTCTATAGATGGCGCTGGCCTACCGGACTGTCACGTCGAATTGTATTGCGTTATTACTTATTGTTTTTGTTCCATCGCTTTATTTACGTACTCCGGTATGTAAGTATTTACTACTTTTATTACAATTGTAGAACTTAAGTAAAACATTAAAAGGTGCAATAATGGCAGTTAGATCACAAAGAAGTATTTTATTTTTACTGCATATGAAAACATATTATTTTTACCCACCAGTGATGTACACGAAAAACAAATGCCAATTCGTACTTGGAAACTGGTAATATCTCACAAGATAATTTACATGAAAAGTTTTTACGAAAAAGTAAATAAGTGCATTCTAATTATTACATAACACAGTAACACCATCTTAATTTTATATACTTCCAGGGACATTTTTGTAACAAAGAGGTAGTTTTCTCTGTCTCTACCCTCAATCATTTGATACCAGATAGAAAGTTAATTAAATATACTACATAATTTTTGATAACACCTCGCATGCCTCCATAACTAGATCTCTAGAGGAAAGAAATATAAACGCCTCACTGATCAGATGGATACAATCTATGCTGAAAAGCAGAATTATTGTAGCGACTCTTGGGGGAGAGACAGTCAAGATAACAGTAGGGGGAGCTCTATCGCCTTTGCTGTGGTCGCTGGTTGTAGACAACCTGATAGTTAAGCTACACGACTCTGGTTTTACGACTCAAGGTTACGCCGATGACCTAGTCGTCACCATTAGGGGCAAACATAATGAAGTAATTTCCAATCGCATGCAAGTAGCCCTAAACACAATCAGAAGCTGGTGCGCAAGAGAAGGACTTAACGTCAATCCTAGCAAAACAGTGCTGGTTCCATTCACTAGGAGGCGAAAGTACGAACTTAAAGCCCCAACTCTGAATGGAACTCAGCTTACTTTTTCCAAAAGAGTTAAATATTTGGGCGTAATAATCGACCAAAAACTGACATGGAACAGCCCACTTAACAACATTCTTTCCAGAGCTATAGCGGCATGCTGGACATGTCGCAGGGTCTTTGGCAAGACGGGGTCTGAGACCAAAAATGATCTACTGGTCATACCAAACGATCATTAAGCCAATGGTCACCTATGCTTCATTGATATGGTGGCCAAATATGCAACAAATTTTGGCACAAGCCAAGCTGCAGAAAGTGCAGCGGCTAGCTTGTCTGGGAATCACAGGGACAATATTCACGTGCCCTACTGCAGCCGTAGAGGTAATACTGAACCTTCCACCATTGCACTTATGTGTAATGAAAGAAGCAGCAATCAGTGCCTTCAGACTGAGCCAGACAACAAATCTTAGAGCAAGAAATCGGAATGGACATTTGAAGATTTTGGAAAATATTTCCCTAGAATCCATGTCTAAGCCGACAGATATCATGCCAGTTAGGTACGACTTCAAAATGCAGTTTAAAGTGGTTATAAACAACCACCAAGTTTGCACAGAGAACGGACCTCAACTAGGAAGGGATGCTTTAGTGTGGTACACTGATAGATCCAAGATGGATGAAAGGGTTGGAGTGGGCGTTATAGGGCCGAATTTTAGGCTCTCAAGCAGAATTACATGCCATAGAGACATGTGCCCAGGAGTGCATCGAAAGAAACACCCGAAGGGCAGAAATCTATATTTTTAAACGGTCCCTGAGACAACTGGCAACAAACAATCAGGTAACTCTGATGTGGGTTCCAGGTCACAAGGAAGTTAAAGGCAACGAAGAAGCAGATTGCCTTGCCAAAGAAGGGGCAAATACAAAATTTTCCGGCCCAGAACCCTTCTGTGGACTTTCCAAAGCCCACTTGAAAGAAGAGGTTTGACGCTGGGAAACAGATGAAATGAAATCTTACTGGCATAAAGTGCCAAGACAAAGGCAAGCGAAAAGGCTAGTAAGTCTTTCGCCAAGGAAAGCTAGACAGCTTCTCGAGTTGGACAAGAAAGACTTGAAACTGGTGACGGAAATCCTCACTGGACACTGCCCTCTAAGGTACCACCTGAAACAGAAAGTGATAGTTGCCGCTACTGCGAGAACTTCGCTGAAACTGCAGAACATTTGCTTTGCGAATGCCCAGCGCTTTTCTGCAAGAGGCTCAAGTTTCTGGGACGGGCCTTCCTAAAGCCATTCGATATTAGAAACTTAGCCCACAGGAAACTGATAAACTTTACTCGAAGTCTCGGAATCCCGGGCCTCGAATAGATTAAGGGTTATGCACAAAAGATCTGATAGGTCGAAGGGCTTGAGAGGCAGCATGGACTTCACGACCCACCCCTACAATCTACAATCTACTACATAATTCAGTCAACTTTGCCAGATATTACTGAAATACGACTTACGCGACCTTACCCTACAAATATTTAATATTTAGAAAATGGAAATATTTAATTATTTTGCAGAATTTTTAAATTTGTATTAAATTATTTAATTATTTAACTTGGGAATTTGATGTGTGCATGTATTTAGATATATTTTTGATGATTTATTAAAACGGACAGCTCAATGACTCTTTTTTTCAATGTTCATTGAAATATTGTAAATTACCCATTTTAATAATGGTTCGAATTCGTAATGTACTGGAAAAAAATAGAATTTAAAATATTTAAAAAATTGCTTGGCACGGCAATTTAGCTAAAAATTAATTATCGAAAAAAACTTTTTCCAGTACATACAAGCTTGCGTTTAAAATTGTAGGTAAGTATAACTTATGTCCGAAAGTAACCACAATTATAGAAAAAATAATAATTGCCATTCCACGTGTTCGAGCTTTACATGCCAAAAAATTCTTGTTGCGGTACGTATAGGAGATATGGCCCGGGGATTGCATTTTAAGTGATATTTCAAAAATCGACATCATTCCAAATTAGGTCCCTCAAGGGGGTATATAGCGTGCTCGAACAAAACTGAACCATTACTACGACTCCCAACTCAATTGAAAGCTACTTTAAAAAATTATTATTTCAGTAGCAGACAATAGAAAAAATAGCGTTTTTTCGAAATGGGACACGGAGCGTGCAGTTTTTTTCTATTATTACAAAATTACGTTTCGCCCGCGCAATTATTAAATGAACCAAATATTTTCGAAAATACTCTGTAACACTTAACAAACTGCTTATTATAGATACGGTATGTAAATACGAAAATTGTAAAAAAATTAACGAAAATACAATTATTAAAAAGAGCACGACAACGACCGTCAATATTTCTTAAAATAAATGTACACATTACAAAAAATATTATATTTTACAGGGTGATCCATAAAGCTTTATACAATTTCTATTTGTAAATAACCCAAAAACGTAATTACATACAATTTTGGTATTTAATTAAAAAGAGAACAACAAAAACAATACATTTTTATTCGGGATTTAGAAGAGGAAGGAGATGTATGGATCAGGTCTTTTCATTACGAGGTATAGTCGAAAAATTCTTGGATAAAAGTCAGAAGGTCTATTGGAAAAAGCCTTTGACAGGGTGGTAAGGAGAGAATTGTGGTCTACATTGTCTATGTATGGGGTGAGTGGTAGTTTAATACGAGCACTGAAATCACTTTACGAGAATTCCACTGCTTGTGTCAGGATAAACGGAGCTTGCACGGACTGGTTTAACATCGAAAAAGGTGTGAGACAGGGATGTGTGGCTTCGCCATGGCTGTTAAACTTATACATAGACAATTGTTTAAAAGATCTGAAAGAGAGTGCGTATAAATTGAAAATGAATGATTTGATCGTCAAATGCCTTCTTTTCGCCGATGATCAAGTCATATTAGCGTTATCTGAAAAGGAATTGCAGGCCATGGTTAATGTTATGCATGATGCCTGAAAATCAAAGGGATAAAAATAAATGTGAGCAAAACGAAAGTAATGGTTTTTGAAAGAGAAGAAAGCATGACAAACTGTGGAGTGTCGATTGAGGGAGAAAGAGTGGAACAAGTAAATGAATTTGTGTACTTGGGTTCAAAATTTACTAGAGATGGAAAGTATGACAGTGACATTGAGCGAAGGGTGTTGGCAGGAAAACAAATGAATGGCGCACTGGATACCTTTATGAATAGCCAGAAAGTGTCAAAAAAGGCACGTCTGGTGGTGCATAGAGGTGTGTTGGTTCCTACACCTATGTATGGTATTAAATAATGGGTTGGCAGAAGAAGCATGAAAATAGGATTAATGCTGCGGAGATAAGTAGTCTGAGAAGTATAGCCGGAGTGACTCGGTTGGATAAAGTAAAGAATAGTGAGATAAGAGAACGCTGTGGTGTAAAAAAAGATGTGGTTACAAAGATAAATAAAGGAATGCTTAGATGGTTTGGACACGTAGAAAGGATGAAGAAAGATTGACGAAAAAAATTTATAAGGCGAGTGTGAATGGGCAAATCGGTAGAGGTCGACCTCGGAGAACATATCTCGATCAGATAAAATTTGTTTGGAAGAAAGGCCAGGTCAAGAGTACCAACAACCGACGAGCATGTATTAGAGCACTTATAAAAGTAGAGGAAGCAAAATATGTGTGTAAGAAACGTAGCAAGTGAAAGGAAGTTATCTCTGCCTACCCCTATGGGAAAAAGGCGTGACTTTATGTATGTATGTTTTATTCGGGTACATTAACAATTTTATTAAAACGCCACTATTATATTATAAGATTTAAGCGTTTGTTACAAAAATAAAATGTGCATAATAATACTGGCAAAACCCGTAATCACTGAAATAAGTAGAACTATATTTGACAAAGTGGTTTGAACACATAGAAAGGATGAAAAAAAAATTGACGAAACAGATTTATGAGGTGAGTGTGAATGGGCAAGTCGGTAGAGGTAGACCTAGGCGAATGTACGTCAATCAAATCAAAATTGTTTTAAAAAAAGGCTACGTCAAAAGTATCAGCAATTGACGAGCATTTAAAAAAGCACTAATGAGATTAGAAGAAGTAAAAGACGTGTGTAAAAACCGTAGCAAGTAGAAAAAAGTGGTCCTTTCGTGACTATATGTATGTATGTTTTGTAAAAATTAATATTAAACAGTTAATACTAGCATACGACACGTTTGTTCGATACTTCTAGTTATCACCCTTTATATTGTAGTAAAAACTCGATATGACTAGTTATAACTAGAACTATCCATATTTTCGGCACAACTGTTACCGGCAAAACTTTAATTTAGTTAAAGCTAACATTGTGTAAATAAAAATAGATAGAACTAGGCTTCACATAAAAACAACATGGTCAAGATGTGCCTGCATGTCTATTAAATCCACCTGTTCATTTTTGGTATTTGACGTGACCATACCTAGAAAAATATTATTATTTCACTCGTAATGTTGGCATATTTCATAAAAGTCTCATTTTTCACTCCATCTTGTTCTCAATGGATCATAGCTACATAAGCTGTTTCAAAGATATCAAAAATTTCGTAGGCAGGTAGGAAGTATATCACAGGTTCACTCTTTGAAAACCAGCTTATCACAAACCTCCAAAATCACTCACTTAATGAAGAATCTGCTCCAAGTAACGTTAATCCTTTAAATTTTTTATTTTAAAAAATAGAATTTATCATTTAACGAATTTTTTTGAAAGGATTAAATAAAATATTGATTGGAGGTGTCACCGATTCTACGTGGACAGTTCGCGAATTGTTGTTCCTAACATAGAAGCAAACACCTGCAACGTTTATACACTTGATATGTCGGCGTTGAAATGTTTCAAACCCTTTTGAAAAAAATTCAGAACTTTGAGTCTTCATCTACCGCCGACATCACTTCGTTATCATCAGCAAAGCGGATTCCACAAAGATTTTCTTTTAATTTTGGGAATAGATGGTAGTCGCTGGGGGCCAAATCTGGAAAATAATGGGGTTGTTCAAAAATTTTAAACCCCGCCTTGTAAATGGCAGCCGTTGCAATATAACTGTTGAGGACCGGAGCGTTGTCCTGGTCAAAAAGCACACCTTGATTTAATTTTCCTATTCTCTTTTCTTTGATCGCTTCGCGTACTTTTGGTATTAAATTCGCATAATATTCACCTGTTATGGTGAGCCCACGCGGTAAATATTCCACGAAAATAAAACCTGCAAAATCCCAAAAAACTGTAGCCATGATCTTACCAGCTGATGGGACAACGCGAAATTTTCGAGGAGGAAGGGAACCCCTATGCCACCGTTCCATGATTTGTTTTTTGGATTCTGGATCAAAATGAGGAACCCATGTTTCACCAACCATTAGAAATTTTCGCTTAAATTCATCGGGATTTCTGTTAATGATCTTCAAATTTGTTCTTGATTACCTGGTACGAAGGGGCAGAGTCATACAATACTTCTACCATGTCCTTATACATTTTTTGCAGTGATACTCCTTTTTACACAGGTACTTTATCGCACCTTGTATCTCAATTTTGTTCATTTTTATTAAATCTCGCACACCTCAATGGAAAAAAATTAATATTTAACATACACGAACTGATGCGCTGATGTCATACAATAAGCTTTTGCCTGACACTTTATTTACATTCAACGCTAACTATGTCAGCGACAACAATTCGTAAATTATTAACGTGTTTTTATTAAATCCAAAAATCACTTTATTCCTGCCTTAGAAAGTCTAGCAACGATGAATACATGCACAGTCAATAGCAATCAATGGCTGGTGATAGCTGGTAATGGCAGAGTGAGCTGGTCATCCTGAACTAAATTCGCGATTGTGCAGTGAGGAGGTTTACGACATGCTTTAAAGCTTTTAACTAATCGTTTTAGTCAGAAATAGTTTTATTTAGTTAAAACAAAAAATTTAATAGTGTTCCCAGTTTTCCTAAGAAGAATTCGACAAATTTTAGTATTAACTAGTTTAACGAATCTACTTTGTTATACCTATTTCTACCTAAAAAATCTAGTATTTACTGGTTTCGGGTTTTGCCCGTAACACTTGAGCAAAAGAGTATTTACACCATATTTTTATTTTTAGAAAAAAACTGAATATTTTCAAAGTAATCCGAGATATTGTAGCCGATTCGTATTAAATTTTAAGATTAAAAGTTCCTTTAAACATGTGTGATAAGTTTTGTCGTTATTAAGATACAGGGTGTCGAATTTTTGTATTATTTCAATAGAACTAAAAACATTGTAATAATTATAACAAAAAAGAAGTACATTTCAGAGCAGATGTTCAAAATATTCACCCCTAGCTAAAATGCAGGCTACTGTTCGATGTCTAACAGGTTGCCTGGAGTTTTGTGAATAATATTACAGCCTACTACGATGCGATTTTAGGCATCTTTTATAATTACAATCGGGGTTGTGTAAACGATTGATTTTAAATATCGTCTCACACCAAAATCAAAAGAATTGTGACTTAAACCTCTCTAGGTGGACGACTTTCATCTTGGCACTGCAGCTGCGTTGGGTTCTATAAACCGCATCATTTATTCTTTTTACCCCCTTATATGGTTCTTTCCAAGATGGTGTCAACTTGGAAGATACACCTTTCTTTCGTTGTGGATTATCCAGCCATACTTGATCTTCTTCTATGAATCACTTCGAATTTGCTTTAAAGTCATAGCGAGCCTTCATTTTATTACTTGCTAAGCTCAATCTTTTCATAGGCGTTTTATGGATTTTGAATAAGCTATCCTGTAACTCATCTGCATAATCTTGAACTTCTTTCTCTTTAGCACTTGGTGACCCGAACACCAAATCATAGGGAAAACTGCTCTATAGCCCAATAATGGAAGACGTCGATCCCCATCATTTCTGATGTTTATCCACTACTTTGGAAAGATGTTCGTCCATAGTCCGATTAAACCTTTCAACCATGCCGTCTAACTGCGGATGTAGTAAAGTAGTTCTGGTCTTGCTAATTCCCATCAATTCGCAAACTTTCTTGAATAAGTTTGATTCGAAATTCCTTCCTTGATCGGAATGTAGCTCCATAGATACTCCGAATCGTGAAAACATGTTGTCTACCAGGTCTCTTTTAACTGTAGATGCTTCTTGGTTAGACACGACATACCCACTTAGTGAAGTAGTAACCAGTATGTATTTGTTGCCGTAATTTGTCATCGAAAATGGCAATTCGTTCAAAAGGAGCTCATACATTGTACTGTTTCATCCGCATTAGACGGCATGGTTGAAAGGTTTAATCGGACTATGGAAGAACATCTTTCCAGAGTAGTAAAAAAAACATCAGAAGACTGGGATCTACGTCTTCCATTATTCCTGATGGCCTATAGAGCAGTTTTCCCTATGATTTGGTGTTTGGTTCACCAAGTGCTGCAAAGAAAGAAGTTCATGATTTTGCAGATAAATTTCAAAAAGTTGCATTTTGTAACTTTAGGAAGTAGAATCCCAAAGCATATTGTAAGGTGAAATTATATTACCTCCTTACATTTTGTTATCTTGAGGAAATTATGATTTAAAAAAAAATGTTTTACTTAATAACAATAATGACTTCGGACTTGTACCGAATGTCACAAAATACTGATTGTCTCAAAAATATGATATCTTTTAGATGACGAGAATATTGGGTTCTAGTATAAAAATACCTAATACTTTTTGACTTTTTTATAAATAACCAAAATTCGATGAAAAAACACATTTTATAGGAGTCTATTTCAGTTCGATTCATTAACAATCTATCTAAGAATATGGATGGGCGAAATGTAGGGGACACTGGGAAAGGTTGATACACTTTTTCCAAAATTGTTAATAAAAATTCTGTAATTAACATTAACCAATCCATTTATGTCACAGTGCAATTTGAGGACTTTGTTTAGGAATTTGGCAATATAAAATTACTGAAAATTAAAATTTTAACTTTGATTATAAATTTTTTAAATTGTCGGTGCAAAGTGGTTCAAACCTCCCTATACATGGGAGGCTTGATACCCTAAATGGGAGATTTGATATCATAAAAAATTAGGTATAAGAACACAATCTTTTATTATAAGAACACTGGCTTTAGGACTTCTCAATGATAATTGGGGATGACGTGACATGAAACCATTTAGCCAGTCGTTATAAGCACACTCGTTCTTCCAATTTTCTGGTAGCTTTTTATCGTTTTCCTGGCCGAATTGATACTTAAATTTCCTTGTTTACTTACCGTAGTAAAGGTTTTCATAAGTGAGCAAATATTCCATTAAAAGGGATTCTTCATGGGGCGAAAAATTTATGAAATGATAGAATTTGGTGAAACAATGAAACCTCTATCCTTTTGGTATTTTGCAAAATATTTTTTCAATGTCATTTTGTCAACTTTGTACTTTGTGGCAGAAGGCCTTGGTCCTGTATTTTCATTTACTACTTCAAGCACTACGCTTTTTAAATCATCTAAAGAATACTTCGTCCGACGTTTAAATCTCCATTTAAACGGCATCTAAAACAAATACAAAGAACAATAAATTGTTATAAATTATGAAATAAATGAATGGTTCAACATAATTTACTTCGTTTAGGGAGGTTTGATACGCGTATCAACCCTCCCGACGCAAACTGGATCAAACCCTCCGGGATGACAAATTTATGAAAAACATGACGTAAACGTATTATTATATGCACTTCATGCATAAAGTAATGAATTTAAACCTTACGTTTGTTATGCGAAAACTTACATCGAATAGGTAAAAAACACACTTCATCCTTGAAAACTTTTAAGCAAGATGCAATCGTTGCTAGATTTTACTAGACACTGTTTGAACAGTCGGTACTGCGTACGGTTGCGCATTCTTTAAGAACCGAGGTGGGAAATTTAAGCGTGTATTAACCCTCCCCACGTATCAAACATCCCTTGTCTTCCATAAGGATATGCTAAAAAAAATTATTTTTTATTAAAAAACTCAAAGTTTTAATTTTTTTGCCGGATGTTTTTTCATAGCTTCCTCAAAATATTGTGGATCTTTTATTTTTATTCCACGAATGACTGCCATCCACTAACTCTGGGACCATATAGTCCATACAAAATTTAATCAATTTGCTTTACATTTTTAATGTCCAAAACTCATTATTTTTTTTAATTGTTTTGTATTTCAAACCTTTTGGGATCCGTATACACAAAATACACAAGTTTTTTTGTAACGTGTAGCTGACCCCGTATTTAATAAAAACCAGCCGTGATTTCATCTTTTTTCCAGAAATTTATCTTTCTTTGTGTTATGACTTTTTTAGGCGTAAGTAGCTTAGAAGCAAATGGATATTTTATGTCTACAATCCATCATCAACAACAATATCATCAGAAGATGCCGCTATAAATGGTAAATATTCATCTATGAACAGTCCACACATGAATAGTTCACATGACTTAATATTCTGTTCAAGTCTAATAACTAACTTTAAAACATTTTTTTCCTTTCTTTTGCCATAATTTAACGCTTTGATATGTATTTTGATAGGATATATGATTGATCTCATCACTTTATTTCGTAAAGTGTGCAAATTTCTTCAAACTACGATGCTGTTATGCGTTTTTTCCTTATTCGTCCAAAGTTCACAAGGGCCTGAGGACAAGTGGATTCTTCAAGTTTATGACGATCCTTAGGCGACAAACAGAGCATTTTTAAAAAATGCTGCTCGACACAGATGATCCATATCTGGTTTTTCGCATTTAAAACCATAATGTCTCTGAATTTTTCAATTGCGTTTTTCTCGAAAACGGATGAAATTATCGTGTTTAAACAGGTGTACCAATATTACGTAAAAATGATGTCTGCGTCATATATTCTCATCAAAATCACTAAAAAGTTTCGTCTAAAAAAGTTACCAGTCGATTTCATCGTCAGGAATCAATCACATGGCGCCCCCTATTACAAAATGTAAAATAATATCCGCGTCAAAAGTTATGCCTTTCTGCCGATTTTGATAACAATCGATAAATTTGCAGTAAAATTATTAGCAAAAATGCAAACAAAATTTAAAATTTAATGCCTTGGTATCTTTTTCCACGGCAATATCTTATTTAAGCATATTTGGTCCTATCTTCATATTTTGGTTCAAATCACCCGTACTTAACCTATGTCTTCTTCTTCTTTAGGTGCCCTGTCCTCCTCGGACGTTGGCAATCATCATCGCTATCTGAACCTTGTCTACAGCTCGGTGGAACAATGTGGTAGTGCTCACTCCATCTTCTTCTTCTAGGTGCCATGACCGTTTAACGATCGTTGGCGATCATTCTGGCTTTCATGTTTGCAATCATTATTTTGTTGGTAGCCGCTCAGAAAAGTTGTATAGTGGTGAGACCAAACCACTGTCTGAGATTTTTGAGCCAGGTAGTTCTTCGTCTGCCTGGGCGTCTTTTTCTATTTATCTTACCCTGTATTATAAGATGTAGAATGTCATCCTTTTCTGGGTGTCTCATGATATGTCCGAAATATTCAAGCTTTCGTTGTTTTACAATATTGACCACGTCTTTATCTTTATGCATTCTTCCAAGCACCTCCTCGTTTGTAATTTTTTCCACCCAATTTACTCTTAGCATTCTCCTGTACAACCACATCTCGAAAGCTTGTAGACGTTTGAGCGTGGCTTCTGTTAGTGTCCAGCTCTCGACTCCGTACAAAAGAACTGGAAAGACATGCTCTAATTCAGCGGTTCTCAAACTTTTGTTCTTCACGCCCCCCTGTTTTAATTTAAAAAATGTTGCGCCCCCCAATTCGTAGACCTAGGAATTTGGACTAAAATAGGCAACATCGTCTCGTCGAGAGCGCCAAAGATGCTGTCGGAAAGTTCGCGGCGTTCGTGCCACGTATTCAAGCTTCCTGATCTTTCTCGAACTGTCTGAACGCGACTATAAATACAGAAGCGCACATACGGTATTCTCAGTCTCTCAGTGAAGGTGTTTTAACACTAAGCAAGCATTATTGTGAAGTGTGAGTGTATAAGTAGATGTAGTATGGATAAATTTTTAAAACGAAAACTTGAGGATGACGGGGCTTGTACATCGACAGGTTCAGGTGAAAATCGTCCGAAATCTAAAACAAGAAAATATGACCATCATACCTAAATTTGGGCTTTACTAGCCTTGAAGTAGGTGGCGAAGAAAAACCACAATGCGTTATCTGTTTAAAAGTATTGGCTGCAGATAGCATAAAACCAAATAAATTACAGAGGCATCTAGAAACGCTGCACAGAGAATATGTCAATAAAACGCGAGATTTTTTTGTGGAGAAACTCAGATTGTTTAAAAAACAAAAATCCAGCTTACATAGAGTACTGGCAGTAAATGAGAAGGCTCTCTTGGCATCATATAAAGTGGCATACAAAGTAGCTAAATGCAAAAAACCGCACACTATTGCAGAGCAACTTATTTTACCCGCTTGCAAAAACATTGTAGAAATAATGTTTGGTGAAAATTTTACTTCACAACTTAACAATATTCCTCTGTCAAATGATACAATCTGTCGACGAATTAACGATATATCAGTTGATATGCAGCAGCAGCTTGAATCTGAGCTTACTGGAAACTTGTTTGCTATACAACTTGACGAAGCAACTGACTCTAGTAATGATTCCCATTTGATTTGCTACATTAGATTCTGTCAATGTTTTAAAATATGTGAAGATTTATTGTTTTGTAAACAGATTGAAAGAAGAACTACAGCCACCGAGTTGTTCAAGATTACAAATGATTCTATTACTAAAATGAATTTGCAATGGAAAAATTGTGTTGCGATTTGCACCGATGGAGCTCAAGCCATGTCTGGTAAATACAACAGTTTACAAGCGCTAGTAAAAAAGGAATCCTCAGAAATTATCTGGACGCACTGCATAATACATCGGGAAGCGTTAGCATCAAAATCGCTAAGCCCTGGACTAAACATGATTTTGACAGTAGTTATTGAAGTTGTTAACTTTATAAAAACCAGACCACTAAAAACAAGGATGTTCTCTGTTCTGTGTGAAGATATGGGAGTTGAGCATCAATCTTTGTTGTTTTATTCCTCATCCAGATGGTTGTCACGCGGTAAGACGGTTAAGCGTGTCTTTGAATTAAGAAGGGAAATAGCGATATTTTTAAGCGAGGAAGGTCACAAGCATTCAACAGATTTTTTCGACAAATTATTTTTACTGAAGCTTTCTTATTTAGTAGATATTTTTGAAAAACTTAATATACTTAATCTTCAGCTGCAAGGAAAAGACATAAATATATTGAATTTAAGTCAAAAGATTGATGCTTTTTGTAAGAAATTGCAGTTATGGCATAACAAATTGAAAGAAAACAGTTTGGAAATGATTCCCACATTTTGCGATTTTGTGCAAGATTCCCCATTGGAAGATATTCATAAAGCTGTGATGCTAAAAACCATAGGAAGCCATTTAGAAAACTTAACTGAGAATTTCAAGCGATACTTCTTTGCAGAGAAAGATATCAAGTTGTCAGACTGGAGCTGGGTTTTAAATCCATTCGAAAATAGACCTGTCGGACTATCACTGCAAGAAGAAGAACAACTGATAGATATTTCAACAAATCCCTTACAAAAATCAAACTTTGTTAACAAATCTTTAACAAACTTCTGGACTGAACTTCCGAACGACTACTCCGTTATAAACGCCAAAGCGCTTAGAATTCTTTTCCAACGTCCTACCTTTGTGAAACTGGATTTTCTGCACTTGCTGTCGTGAAATCTAAATACAGAAATAAACTTCAAGTAGAAAATGAACTCAGAGTGGCCATCTCTAACATAGAACCAAATTTAGAGAAGTTGTGCGCCTTAAAACAAGCTCATGTTAGCCATTAGTCCTTAGTCTTAGTCTTTGTCATCATTAAGTAAGTAAAATTTCAATAAAGATCTTTTAAAAATCTATCTGTAGCATTTTATCATTACCATTTTATTTTTAATCTGTACTGCGCCCCTCCCCCCCCCAATAATGTAAACGCGCCCCCCTTAGGGGGCGCGCCCCACAGTTTGAGAAACGCTGCTCTAATCATCCTCATTCACAGGGCAATCGATAGATCGTGACTGGTAAAAAGTTTTTTCATGCGAATAAATGTTGCCTGGGCACACTCAATACGTATTTTGATTTCAACTGATGGATCCCAGTCCTCGTTTATCCTGCAACGAAGGTAGCTCGCACTTGAGATTCTGTCTAATTGTGTTCCGTTGACGTAAACACTAGCAACTTGATTATGAATTCCTTTGCTTATTAGCATATATTTGGTTTTTGCCGTGTTTATTTTCAAACCAAATACTTCGCAAGCTTCAGTTACCCTATTAATAAGTCTCTGTAGGTCATCGATGGACTGCGCGAGTATTACAGTGTCATTCGCGTATCTTATGTTGTTGAGAATTTGTCCATTTATCACAACTCCCAAATCCGTGTCTCCTTAGGCCTGCCCAAATAACTCTACAAATTAAAAAAGGGTGGAGACAATATACATCCCTGTCTCACATCTTTCTTCACTGCAACATCTTTCGTAAGGTGACTATTAATTCTGACTTTGGCAGACTGGTGCCGATATAAATAACCTATCAAGCGGATATCTTCGTCATCAATACCAGTTGTTTTGAGTATCTCTATAAGTTTGTCATGTCGCACTTTTCAAAGGCTTTTTCAAAATCCACCGGGCACACGAACACGTCAGAGTCAACGACTCGGCAGCGCTGTATCAGTACTTGAACTCCAAAGAGCGCTTTACGCGTTCCCAATCCTGATCGAAATCCAAACTGAGTTCTGCCGATGCTCGCTTTTAATTTTTGATATATTCTCGAATGAATAATACGCAAGAATATTTTAAAAAGGTGGCTCATCAAGCTGATGGTACGGTAGTCACTACATTTTGTAGCTCTGTATTTCTTAGGGATTGTAACAAAAGTTGACCTCAGCCAGTCGGTTGAAATAATGCCCGTATTGTATATTGTGTTAAAGAGTTTTGTTATCGTTGTCACTCCTTACCAAAGTCTTAAGTTTTTTAGACAGGATATCTTTCTTCTACCCGGGACTCTTCGTCCTTCGATTTTCCCTTCTATAATAAGCTTTAAAAGTCGATACTTGTCATTCCTTAAGATGTGACCAAAATACTTCAGTTTGCGCTTTTTTAGTGTAAACAGAACTTCCAGCTGCTTGACGGGGCGTTGAAGTACCTCGGTGTTACGCACTCTTTCTACCCAGGAGATTCATAATAGTCTTCTGTACGTCCACATTTCAAAGGCCTCCAATATTTTGCACATCGCATCTGTCAAAGTCCAAGCTTTCATTCCATAAAAAAGTATGCTGAACACGTAACAGCAAAGCATTCGGACGCGCAGAGGCAAGCTTAAATTTCTGCTGCAGAGTACCTTACGCATCTTCAGGAACGAAGCACGAGCTTGTTCTATTCTGTCACGATTCTCCTGCATGCCGTCCCACTTCTCATTTAGTTGTCACGATGTCCCTAGTTATAAAGCACCCTGTATTGTATAATGCACAAGCAATTATGTAAAATGCAGATTTATTCAATTTTATCCAAACTCAAACAAAACGTTGAAAATAATTTTATGACATATCTACTTATTTAGGTAAAATATTTATCTAACGTAATTGGGAATCGGTCAGCATCGTTTACAAATAAATTTAGATCTAATCACCTGAACTACAACCGATGACGATTTGTTTACAGTAGAAAGCAATTTGTAGGAGAAGTTTTACCAGAGGGCGCAAAAATCATTAAGAAATTTATAGTATATTGTTTTACGAGTGACTAAAGTAACATTTTTTGAAGCGAGACAACAATTAACCAGCCTCGGCTGGTAATGTTCACGAGCTTAAAAAAATGTTTTCGACGAGTGAAACACTATCCCTTTTCTACAACCTTTTTTTTATCATAATAATATACTGAAAAAAACAATTAACAAATGTTTTATTTAAATGAAAAATAACAAAGTTTTTTTAAACATTAAAAGAACATAACTTAGGATATCTACTGATATCGATATTATTTTTAATCGATAAAGTAGTTCTTAACATCGAATACATAGACCATAGCGTCGATGACTTTAATTTTTTTGACAACCATCCAAAATATAGAGGCAGCACAGTTTTCGAAAATAAATTTACGTGATTGTCAACTCTCCAATCCATGGATTTTGCATATATTTTTTTATACTTTTTTTTAGATTTTACTGGTAGTAAATCCAAAGAGGTTTCCTTAGCTTGATTTGCTATTTCTGTTGGTGTATTTGGAAAATCTAAATACTTTCCAAATCAGAAATCATGATAACTTAAAAAAGTAACAATGCTTTTAGTGCAAACTGACAGTCTAAACAATGAACGAGGAATGTCAAACTATTAAAACCAGGCAACTAAATATAAATTGTTTTTAAATCTCACCTTACGATATTTTTACGATTAGGTATATTTTGCTTTTTAAATAAACAAAAGTAAAAAAATGCATTCTTATTATAAAAATGATTCCTGTATTTATTCATTAATAATATTACAAATCCGGTCCTTTCAGCAACCGAGGATTCGACCGCGTCTAGGGTCCGTATTAGACCACTTTGATTTGTCGGCCGCCGACGGGGTCTGGCAAGGTCGAGCAACCTCTCGAAGCCACGTAGAAGGGTGGAGAAACAGGTGGAATGATCTAGAATTGTGATATGGAGGTATATAAAAGGGGAAGCGATCATAATAAAGAACAGTATCGGTTTTAAAAGAGTTTATGAATTAAGAAATGTAAATATGTATATAGAGTTGTAAAAGTTGTATAGCTAAGTGGTTAATAAAAGTAGAATTTATTGTATTGAAATAAATAATGTTTTGTTGCTGGATCGAGAGTTTTAATCGCCGAACCCACAGAGGAACTAAAAGTCTTAACAATAATTTAAAGTCGTCAAAACATTAAATGCGAAGTCGAGAAATGACTGAAAACATAAATTTAAATTTCGTCACTAGAGACGAAAGGATATCATTTCTCATTTTTGTTTACAAATTAACTTGCAGAAATGGGACAAAGGGATCTAAGTTTGCTTTGAAATAATAAAATCCAAAATAGTCCACTCTGATCCATTTGACACTATTCCCTAAATTTGCTTTCTCGTCAAGAGTATTGTTTAATTTTTTATATAAACGAAGTTTAGCCGGAAGCTGATCCAAGTTAAAAAAAAGTTTTTTCTATTGAAGCAAAAACTGTTCTTTGTACTTGCAAATTTAATGATTTCTCGATACTGCTCCGGCATTAAAATTTTCTGATGTTTTCTCAATACTTTTTTAATCCTTCCAAAATCACGATCGGAATCGAAATAACTGTGATCAACTTCGGAAAATTTATGATCTATTACTTTAAAAGAATTATTGAGTATGTATTAGGTAGATAATGGGAAAGGCACAACAATTTTGCTCTGACCACCGCATGAATCAGACCAGATTATAGTGCTCAATTTCAGGTATTTCTCTTTAAACATCTTACAAAATCGCTGCAAACTACTACCAATTTCATTACTTCCCATATTTGCAGAGTCTTCAGTCCAAGTATTTTAGTTTCGCGCGATAAAAACATGCGATACGTGACACTTAACCATCAAAAAGACTTAAAAGTAGTCTTTTTAAGTGTCATTAATAAATTTATAGTATTTTAGTGAAAAATTATTTAAAAAATTAATTTTTAAAAAGCTCTCTAATATTGTAGTGGTATTGGATTAACATTATTTTCACCCTGTTGTTTTATACTCGCAAAAAATATTTTTATTATAAAAATAATAAATGTAATATTCATAACAAACCGTCACAGCTTTTTAAATTTTTAAAAAATACCTTAATTAAAAGGAAAGTATTAAAAATTTATTGTTTCCTGGATCTTTTTCTTATTTCAAAGGTAGGAAAAAACTGACTAAACTTTTTTTAATTAACCGCCACTTACCTACAATTATCTACAACTTGCTATTCCATTCAGGATTTACTCAAATAAAACAAACCAAAAAAAATTTAACCCGTGCTACGTCTGGTTGATGTCCGACATCAATTCATAATTGTTTTTTTTTGAAAGTAAGGGAGCTTGGAAGGATGATTTTTTCACTACCATGTCATATGGTATAAATGTAACTTGAGAAGGTAGGTAGGTACCTCTACAAATTGGGTACAGGTACTAGTACAGTCTAAAGAGCAAGTTTTTCTTGTTTACGCTTTAAAGAAAAATGTAAATAATCTGAATTAATACTTATAAATAATACGTTTACATTTAGCATTTCTGCAAATATTTAAAATGTAATATTCACTTTTACTCTGAAATAAAATACAGAGTGTATTTCACCAACTTTATGCCTACATTAGTAACATTAATTTTAATAATAAAAAAGACGCAACACTAATGAAATAGTGTAATTTAGTGGCGCTTACACGTACTGGTTAACATTGGAAAAAGTGTTGGACAGGGATGTGTGGCTTCGTCATAGCTGTTTAACTTATACATAGATTATTGTTTAAAAGATTTAAAAGTGCATATTATTTGAGAATAAATGATTTGATCGTTAAATGCCTCTTTTACGCCGATGATCAGGTCATATTAGCACCATCTGAAGAGGAGTTGCAGGCGATGGTTAATATTATGCATAAAGCCTTAAAAATTAACGGGATAAAAGTAAATTAAAGAATTAAATATTTTTGTTTATATTTTAAAATAAAAAATGATTGTATACGGAGCTATGTACTTTTAGAATAAGTTGTCCTAGAAATCTAATTAATTTCTGGAAAAATTCTTTTGATAATATTAGTTTCATGATGGGGTTATTTTTATGTAAAACACAATTTTGTCAGTTTTCGTAATTTTATTCACATTTTACACCATTAATTAAATATTTTAGATAATAATGGTTTGGCAGAAAAAGCATGAAAATAGGATTAATGCTGCGGAGATGAGTAGCCCGAGAAGTATAGCCGGAGTGACTCGGTTGGATAAAGTAAAGAATAGTAAGATAAGAGAACGCTGTGGTGTAAAAGAAGATGTGGTTACAAAATAGATAAAGGAATGCGTAGATGGTTTTGACACGAAGAAAGGATGGATGAAGAAAGATTGACGAAACAAATTTATAAGGCGAGGTTAAATGGACAAGTCGGTAGAGGTCGACCTCGGAGAACATATCTTGATCAGATCAACATTGTTTTGAGGAAAGGCCAGGTCAAGAGTACCAATAACCGACGAGCATGTATGAGAGCACTGATGAAAGTAGAGGAAGTAAAATATGTATATAAGAACCTTAGCAAGTGGAATGAAGTGGTCTCTGCCTACCCCTATGGGAAAAAGGCGTGACTTTATATATGTATGTATGTATAATAATAACGTTTGGCATCTGTAACTGAAAAATACAATTGTTGTGGGATAAACAGGCAGATATTTAAAGAAAAGGATTTCAGAACATGACCATGACATAAATATGAGAAAAACAAAAGAGTTAACATTAACTATCCTACGGCTTTAGTTAAACATGCTAGAGAAAATAAAAATAAGTATGCATAACAACATCTTTCCAAAAAAAAAGTAAAATTATCCATATTTCTAAACATAGGTTATTGCGTCAACACCATAAGGGACTTCTAGATGGGTTAAAAACTGCCTTTTTTAATTTGATTGGTAAAATTCCTCATTAATTAATAAATAATTTATTATTAGTGTTATTATTGTTTGTTATTACTTATTTTTCATAGCATTAGGTAGGTACTAAATATATTGGTTTACAATTTTAAGAGTTTTAACCCGGAAAGAATTATTTTTTGGTAGTTAAGTAACTTTAAAACATTTTACATTTTGTTTAATAATACATCGTGACAAGTACCTACAAATTATTTTTATATTTGTATGAGAATCCATTGTTACAAAGCCCCGATGTTGCATTTAATAAAATTTGGACCGTCGGCAAAAACACAGCAGTTTTTTTTTCAACTTCATACTGATCCAAATCCCAACTAACCTCTTAAGATAATTAACAAGTTTCAATCAGTGAGTAAATATATAATTGAATGCCTATACAGGTACTTAATATTTATGTTTAACTTTTTTTTTTTTGCTTAAAAAATTAAAAAAAAAGTTATTACCAACTAACAACCAAGAGTTAACTTTTAAGTGTAAAGTAAGCATACTTTTTAATAATCTTTACGGCTCATTTTTAGTGAAAAATAAGTTCATACACTGTTTCATAATTATAATTAAGAGTTGTCTTTTTAATTGTATATATTTTTTTTAATTTAATTTTTAAAAGAGTGAATAATATATTTAGTCATAATTATTTTTCTAGTACATAAGTACTACATTATTTTTAGTATTTATTATGATAAAAGTAGGTATTGATCTTTTAAATGCCTAGCTAATTTTGATAATTTTTAACTACGTATAACTATTAGCTTAATAAACTAATTCATGCACATAAATTTTAAAACAATGTCTATAAGAGGTAAAATATGGTTAAAAAGCTTTTTAATGAACTCTGAATCTTTTGTAACTGACAGTATATTTTTAAAATGAAAGGACAGTATACTATCGTGAAATGTAAAATAATTTAAAACTCTCATTTAGGTAATCGTTTTGACTGATCAGTTATAAAAAAGCAACAAGAAAATATTATAACGCCATTTTGAACGACTTGAATAAACACTACCGAAATTCAATACACCACGTTTGGCTTTACTCGATTTTTTCTCCGACTATACTAACTCTTTATCGCTACCTAACAAGCCTATTGGCTGGCTGGCACGCGCTACTAGGGCGGTACTTAACACAAAGGCCCTTACATAGAACCGGGGGGTAGCCCGTGTATAAAAGAACAACAGGTAGATCATCTCTACAGATATCGACCAGCGTTCGGTGGTGAAACTTGTTCCGACGAAAGTCAACGATAAACACGCGAAATGGCAGGGTACAGTGATTCTTACTACACTACTTACTTTTTATCACCCCAAGAGGCGAATAGTAATTGGGCGTGTATTTCACCCGAATCCTGCGATAATTATTCGGAAGAAAATTATAAATCTTCATCTCCAGAGTCTCATGGAAGCAAAAATCGAGTGACGCCGATAGTTTTGAAAAAGAGACGGTTGGCTGCCAATGCCAGGGAAAGAAGGAGAATGCAGAATCTTAATCAAGCCTTCGATAGGCTGCGAACTTTTCTTCCGCAACTAGGACAAGACAGGCAACTTTCCAAGTACGAGACATTACAAATGGCACAAACATACATTACAGCTTTGTACGACCTTCTTGATCAGCCCGAAGTCGGACAATGAAGTTAAGTTTTTTTTACGATAAATTCGTTTGTTTGATGCTAAAAATGAATGATTTCATACAATTTTTGACGACATTCATCACATTATAGGTATTTTCATTAAAACAATCGTCAAAAATTATATATTTTCATCTTTTTTGCCAAATAAAAGTTTTTGTACGTATTAGTTAAAGCCAAAGTTCAGCTAAAAAGTGTTATCTAGATTTTTAGTAATTTTAATATTTCTCCCATCTTTTGTTTTCATTATAAATTATTTATAAATGGTAAAGAAATTTTAAAATTTTAGTTTGTAGTTGTAAATATTATTGACTGATGTTATTTATTTTTAGAGTTAAGGTTGTTAGATAATAACATATTTGTTAGTACCAATAGGTAAAGATGTGCCAAATCATTTTTGCTAATGTTTTAGAACGATTTGTTAGTAATGTAAGAAATGTGCCAAATTTTTGTATTAATGTATGTTATGACTATATAAATAAAGCAAGTCTTTGTTTAAGTGTTAATTCTTATACATAATTTAATTTTTATTAAAAAAAATTTAAAACACTATTTTTCTGCTATTTTATTGACACAGTTTAATTTTTATTTATTTAACTAGTTTCAATGTTGTTAAAACAGAAGAATATCAAATTTAACTCTACAAGTTATATAAAAATATTTATTTAAATATTATAGGTACTAATTTTATTACACTAAAAGTTGTTTTAAAACCAATTCTGCAAATTTATTTAAACCAGGAGTATTAGAAGATTGTAATAAATATTAAAATGTTTCCTAATAAATAAATACCCACGACTTAATTAAAAATTTATTTTTACCCATTGTAACTTTAAAAGAGACCTACTTTTCAATAAAGATATAAAGTTTAAGTTTTTTAAATATTTTTAAAATACTTTAAAAATATTTAGTTTTTATATAAAATAATAAATTTAACTTTAAAACAGTAAATTGAATTACTAATAATAAAAAGGACCCTAAAACATATATGATCCCATAAATGTTTATTTTTGCTAAAATGACCAAAACTCAATTTTTATTGTTATGCAATAATTGCAATATAAATTTATTTTAAGAACTTTAATGATATAGGTTTTTTTAAAAACTAAGAATATAATATTTTTAACAATATTATAAATTTAAATTTCTGGTAAACAAAAACACAATAATTAATTACGAGTGTTCTTTGTAATAAAGTCATGATTTTTGTACATATAAAGGTTATACCTATTCAATTTTTCAGCATAAATATTAATGTAACTAAATTATAGTGTGGAACAGACAAATGGAATAATATCGATAACGAATAAATGAGAGCGTGTTGGAAAAAACGCTTGGACACATCGATTCGTATTTTTAGATGAACATTTTTTTCGAAAAAAAAATAATTATATAGGGTGTGTCATGTGACAGTGGCCGATACCAACTTTCTTATTTTAAATACAAACCCCTGTATATTATTTATTTTTTGGATTCTTCAGAAAATTCCAGACATAATTCATGTACAATGTCCCATACCTATCTTCAACTGTTTCGGAAATATTAAGTGTTTTCAGATGTATTACAAAAATAAACATTAAAAAAAGAAAATTATTTTATTTCACAAATTCGCTACATTACACTCAATACATTGCCGCTATTGGTCTAATAAGAATCCTCACTGGATGAGAGAGGAACATACGCAATATCCTGAAAAAGTTAATGTTTGGGCAGGAATTGTTGGAAATCATATCGTAGGTCCCTTTTCATTGATGGCAACTTGAATAGAGATAAACATTTAGAACTGCTCCAAAATATTGTCGTGCCAACTTTGACAAACTTATATCCTGATCCAGCAAACCCACAAGTTCCTGCCAATATACTATGGTTTCAGCAAGATAGAGCACCGCTCCATTACCAAATCAATGTCCGGCAGTACCTGAACCAAAATTTTCCAAATCGGTGGATAGGGAGGCGCGGATCGATAGAATGGCCAGCATGATCTCCTGATCTAACGCCATTAGACTTCTTTTTGTGGGGATATATCAAAAGTATTGTCTACAAAACTAAACCAGTCGACTTACATTGACTTAAAAAGACGAATCACGCTTGCGATTAGATCAGTCACGCCTGAGATGTTGAGTAACGTTAGAAGACATTTCTATACCAGATTAGCATGTTGCTAAGACGTTCGCGGCTAATATTTTGAACATCTCTTACATTGAAATTAATGTGTTTTTGTTTTACATTATTTGTGAAATAAAATAATTTTTTTTTTTAATGTTAATTTTTGTAATACATCTGAAAACACTTAATATTTCCGAAACAGTTGAAGATAGGTATGAGACATTATGCATGAATTATGTCTAGAATCTTTTGAAGAATCCAAAAAATAAATAATTTACAGAGGGTTGTATTTAAAATAAGAAAGTTGGTATTGGCCACTGTCACATATATAATTATTTTTTTTGAAAAAAATGCGCATCTAAAAATAAAAATCGACGTGTCCAAGCGTTTTTCCCAACACGCTCTCATTTATTCGTTATCGAATTTATTCCATTTGGCTGTTCCACACTGTATGTAGGATAACCTTATTAAATTGATAGGTATATTTTTAAACTTAGTAAAAATAAAAATATAATTATTTTTAGTTTGCATGCTAATGTGCATTTTTTAACAATTTATATAATACTTTTTATAATTTATTTATTTTAATTAATTTTAATTTATTTTTAATATGTGGGACTGTAATTCTTTAAGGTGAACATTTCAATAGCTTAATCAAAAATTAAAAAAAAAGTAAAATATATAAAAAATAATTACTAAATATACTTACAAAAAGTACAACAAAACACAATATTAGAAAGCCTGCAAACTATTAAATTAATTCAAACTTTTGGACACAATTATGTTAAGTTACTCATATAACTTTAGAAGTAACATTAACATTTACCTGTATAGCAAATTTGGATTTATTTATTTTGTATTCTTTAAAATCATAAAAAAGATTTAGTAGAGAAAAAAGAAAAAAAACGTGCTTGCTTATTATAATTTATTTACCTATTAAATATTATAAAAAAATTTGTAAAAACTGCGAATCTATATCTATATGAAAATACTATGTACATAATAACATAATGGCACCATTATAATAATAAATAACAAAATAAAACAGAGACCCACAAACAAATTTACATAAAAAATAAATATTTTATACATTTTTACACATAAATAATAATAAATATAATTTTACAGTCACTAAGAAACCGCGATAAAAAAATCACTATTCACCTTTTTGTCTTTCTTGGTCCAAAAGTTCGTATAAAGCGGAAATGTAAGTTTGTGCCATTTGAAGAGTTTCATATTTTGATAATTGTCTATCTTCTCCCAGTTGCGGCAAAAATGTCCTCAATTTGTCAAACGCTTGATTTAAATTCTGCATTCTCCTTCTTTCCCTTGCATTAGCGGCTAGCCTTCTCTTCTTTAAAATTATAGGTGTTACCTGATTTTTCTTCTTTCCAATATCGGAATTTAACAATGTTCCATGATCTAAATAGCTGTCATAGCTAGACGCTGTACTCCAATCGCTTGGAGAACCCTCAGAAACTGGCACCACATACGAATATTCAAAATTATCGACATAGAATTCCA
Organism: Agelastica alni; assembly: GCA_950111635.1. NCBI lineage: Eukaryota > Metazoa > Arthropoda > Insecta > Coleoptera > Chrysomelidae > Agelastica > Agelastica alni. The sequence goes on along the minus strand of OX467712.1, from coordinate 54,067,818 downwards.
TTTCTTTAAAAATAAGAATCTTTCGATCTAGACGAACAAAATGATTTTGATAATGAACCCACTACCTGTTGTTCTTTTATAGCGATCGGACCTAAAAGGGCCCCTACCCTTGGAAAAGGTCTCATTATTTAAAATTATATTTCTCAGGTATGGCCAAAATTATTTCAGGTAAATATTGTTATATTGGAGCAGTAAGACAAATTTATATAGATTTTGTAATGAGTTTTACGCTATTTAGTTACAACGATTTAAGCATGCCAGGAATTAATTGCAAACTCTGCACGTAAAGGGGTTCATATTTATTAAAATAATTTTTTTTTTAAATGAATACGATATAAATTTAAATAATTGTGAAGTTTTAAATTATATGGTACATTAATAATATTCACAATTTAAACTATTGATATTTTTAACGTCCCTTTTTTTATTATTTAAAGATAACATAAATATTATTTAATATTTGTAAACATTTTTTAAGTAACACTATATATTTATTAAAATTTGAATAAATATAGGCAAAGCTATACAGACAGTAATCATGTCAGATAATCAAAAAGAAATGTCATTATTATTGAGACCAGAACAACTATGTATAAAAGATTTACTAATTCATAAATAAAAAAACTAATTGCGTCGAATTGTAAATGTTTTTTTCTTGAAATTAATAAGTTAATTTTTGTTTGGGATTTTCTTTGTTATTCGTCTTTTTAGGTTTCCTACAAGAAAAGTGTTTTTCTAATTAGGTAATTGAAAAATAACCTCCATTCAACAAGTTTACTAGACCTATCTAATTTACATATCTTTCAATTAAATCTTAAGGCAAATAAACTCTCGGATAAAATTAATGCAACAATATAAAATTAATTTATCTTTTCCTTATGTCCGTTTTTTAAATTTATATATATATATATATATATATATATATATATATATATATATATATATATATATATATATTGTCTTATTGTTAATGACAGCTATCGAAACAATTCGTTTAGATTTACTGTTTTAAAGAATTTGTTAGAAGAGTTTGTTTTACAAGTGACAAAAGTAACATTATTGAAGCAAGAAAACAATTTACCAGCCGAGGCTGAGCTTTAAAAAATGTTTTTTGACGAGTGAAACACTTTACTTTTTCTACATTCTTGTTTATATCATAATAATATACTAAAAAAGACCAATGAATAAATATTTTATTTTAAATAAAAAATAACAGTGCTTTCAGTGCAAACTGACAAGTCTAAACAATTAATTAATTGCTTTTTGCTTTTTAATTAAACAAAAGTAAAAAACTACATTTAAAAATTGTTTGGCATACCAAAACGGAGACAGTAAGAGATTGTTTATTAGGAAATAGAAGTAAATAGCGAAAAATAAATTATAGTTTAAAAAAACTAAAAAACACGCTTTAAGAGTTAATCAAACTAAAAAATAATTCTTAACGTAAGAATAAAATTACTGACGAGAAAATATCACTGTTCTAAAAGCGTGGGGTGGTTTGTATGACATTTTTAAACTAACTCTGCGTTTCGGAATGAAAGCACCCCACGGTTTTAGAACAGTGACATTAATTTTATTCTTATGTTAAGAATTACTTTTTACTCTTTAGTTTGATGTGTTTTTTAGTTTTTTTAAACTATAATTTATTTTTTCTTTTTAGTTCAATTTGCTATTAAACAATCTCTATCTATCTCCGTTTTGATATGCCAAACAATTTTCAAATGTAGTTCACGAATACCTTAATACAATTTAAAAAAATTATGTATTAAATGGTAAAAGCACAAAAAGAATGCATCGGTCGGGAATCGAACCCGGGCTGCCCGCGTGGCAGGCGATCATTCTACCACTGAACCACCGATGCGATGAACTGTGTTAATATTTGTTCTGCGCGCATGCATAGTTCACGCACTAGTTTTATCTCTCTTACTGTTATGCAAAGGATCGCTGAAGAAATTTATGAATCCTGGCGAAACTAATCAGGATCATCGGAGGTTTTGATCGAATTATTACATTGTCGTCGGTCTTTGACAAGTGTGCAAAGTTTAAATTAAATCTGATCGCTTAAAGTAGGGCAAAATCAAGGCCAAAGAGTCAGTTACAAACATACAAGCAAGCAAACAAGATACAGGTGAAACTAATATAAGCGTGTTAAAAATGCATTTTAATTATGGAAAGGATTCTACCACAAAATGACGTTTTTTTGCAAAACGTTGTAGAAAAACAATTTTGTGCAGTACTTGCAATATATTTTCGTTAAAAGTTAGCTTATAGATTGATCTGTTTTAATAGAACATATGATGCCCTTCGGATTTTTTTTGAAACTCAATTTCCTATTTATGCAAGACAACGCTCAACCTCACATAGCTGGGAAGGTCCTCGATTATCTTTATCGAGTTGGTATACCATTTATGCAGTGGCCACTAAAAAGCCCGGATCTGCATCCGATCCAGCATTTATGGGATCACCTCAAGAAAAATGTTCAACGTCAAATACTTGCATCTGGAAACCTGCGGGAACTTGAAAATGCAGTTATGACAGCATGGGAATAAATTTCTTAAGATCTTCTTCTTCTTCCGCTGCTATCCATTAATGGATGTTTGCGATCACTTCTGACCATTTTATCCCATCTCTGGTTGTATGAATTAATTCTCCCGTGGTTCCTATTCCTGTCCAATGTTTGATATTTCGGAGCCATGACATTCTTTTTCTACCTACACCCCTTCTTCCCTCTATTTTTCCTTCTATTAATAGTTGGAGCAAATGGTATCTTTCGTTGCGTAACACATGTCCCAGGTACGCTGTTTTTTTGCGTTTTATTGTGCCCAACAATTCGCGTTCTCTTTCTATCGTCCTCAAAATTTCCTCGTTGGTTTTTCTTGCTGTCCATGAGACTTTCAAGACTCTTCGATAGATCCACATTTCAAATGCTTCCAGCCTATTCATTGTGCTAACTTTCAATGTCCAGACGATACAACAGTACGGACCATACGTAAAATTTTGTGAATCTTATTCTGAGATTGAGTTCAAAGTCAGAGTTCGTAAAGACGTTTTTGAATTTTAGGAATGAGCTCCTCGCTCTTTCTATCCGGCATTTGATTTCTACGTCTGAAGACCAGTCTTCACATAACCAAGTGCCCAGATAGTTAAACTTTTTTACTCGTTCTATGTCTTCACTATCGTATGAGAGTTTCGCATTGTGGAACTTATCCAATTTGCGGGTGATTACTAGGATGTCATCCAAAATTTAATTAGAACATGTCTAAACGTATAAATGCTGTAATCGGAAGTAGAGAGTGTCACACTTACACCATTAATTTCGCTACTGGTGTCCTATCTACACTATAATTTTTTTTTCAACGTTACAATTTTGTTATTAAGTCTTAACAATAATTTTAAGGCAGGTGTGTATACTGTCTTCACTGCTCTTTAACTTATATTCCGAGGCCATATTTAAAGAAGCTTGCCTCGACAGTCCAGAAGGAATTAAAGTGAAAGGAATCTCAATGAACAATATTAGATACGCGGATGATACAGTGTTGATAGCATACGAAATTTGCAGAGTGTCCTTGATAGAGTGGTACATTCATGCGAACAGTTCGGCCTTAAATTAAACATAACAAAAACCAAGTTTATGATTGTCAGCAAACGAAATATAAACACTCAGCTATAGATTGGACAGAATCGAGTGAAAAGAACAGAGAAGATAGTATATCTAGGACAACTACTAAGCGATCATTCAAAAGAGATAAAAAGAAGAATTGAGATTGCGAGAAACACCTTTATACGCATGAAAAAGATACTCTGCGGACGCGATCTTAACTTAACGTTGAGAATGAGAATGGTCCGCTGTTACGTGTTTTCTGTTCTTCTGTATGGAGTCGAGTCGTGGACACTTACAGAGAATACCATGAAAAAACTTGAGGCCTTCGAACTATGGACGTGCAAAAGAATGTTAAGAATAAGCTGGATTGAAAAGAATGGGAGAGGATAAAGAAGTCATTAAAACAGTAAAGACCAGACAACTCTTCTACTTTGGACACGTAATGAGATACCCTGAAATATATAGTATATTACATCTGGTACTTCAAGGAAAGATAGATGGTAAACGCGGACCAGGCAGAAGACGCATTTCTTGGTTAAGAAACTTGAGGCAGTGTTTTGGCCAATCAACATCAGGACTGTTCAGAGCGGTGTCAACAAGGTAAAAATTGTCAACATAATCGCCAACATTCGTTAAACGAGTACGGCACTATGAGAAGAGAAGATTGTGTAATAAGAACCGAACTGTGCATGTTGCGGGATGGACATCATACTGAGATGTAAAATACTTCATCTCCAGTAAATCAATAAGTTTGTGCCAAAATAATTATTTTATTTTAATATTTTGTGATTTAGTATTATTAAATGTTAAGTTCTTTTTACAATACTGTATAATTTTAAGCCATTTACCGTTTATTATAAAATGACCCATTTAAAGTGCATAAAATTTTGTATACAGCCAAATGAAATAAATTCGATGACGAATAAATGAGAGCGTGTTGGGAAAAACGCTTGGACACATCGATTTGTATTTTTAGAAGCACATTTTTTTCAAAAAAAAAATAATTATATAGGGTGTGTCATGTGACAGTGGCCAATACTAACTTTCTTATTTTAAATACAACCCCCTGTATATTATTTATTTTTTGGATTCTTCAGAAAATTCTAGACATAATTCATGTACAATGTTCCATACATATCTTCAACTGCTTCGGAAATATTAAGTGTTTTCAGATGTATTACAAAAATAAACATTAAAAAAAGAAAATCATTTTATATCACAAATTCGCTACATTACACTCAATACATTGCCGCTATTGGTCTAATGAGAATCCTCAATGGATGAGAGAGGAACATACGCAATATCCTGAAAAAGTTAATGTTTGGGCAGGAATTGTTGGAAATCATATCGTAGGTCCCTTTTTCATTGATGGCAACTTGAATGGAGATGACAAACATTTAGAACTGCTCCAAAATATTGTCGTGCCAACTTTGACAAACTTATATCCTGATCCAGTAAACCCACAAGTTCCTGCCAATATACTATGGTTTCAGCAAGATAGAGCACCGCTCCATTACCAAATCAATGTCCGGCAGTACCTGAACCAAAATTTTCCAAATCGGTGGATAGGGAGGCGCGGATCGATAGAATGGCCAGCATGATCTCCTGATCTAACGCCATTAGACTTCTTTTTGTGGTATATGTCAAAAGTGTTGCATACAAAACTAAACTTACATGACTTAAAAAGACGAATCACGCTTGCGATTAGATCAGTCACGCCTGAGATGTTGAGTAACGTTAGAAGACATTTCTTACCAGATTAGCATGTTGCCAAGACGTTCGCGGCGAACATTTTGAACATCTCTTACATTGAAATTAATTTTTTTTTCTACATTATTTGTGAAATAAAATAATTTTCTTTTTTTAATGTTAATTTTTGTAATACATCTAAACACACCTAATATTTCCGAAACAGTTGAAGATAGGTAAGGGACATTGTACATGAATTATGTCTAGAATTTTCTTAAGAATCCAAAAAATAAATAATATACAGGGAGTTGTATTTTAAATAAGATAGTTGGTATTGGCCAATGTCAGATGACACACCCTATATAATTTTTATTTTGAAAAAAATGCGCATCTAAAAATACAAATCGACGTGTCCAAGCGTTTTTCCCAACACGCTCTCATTTATTCGTTATCGAATTTATTCCATTTGGCTGTTCAACACTGTATATTTCAGAGATAATCAACATTTGGGAACCATTACAAATTTTTGACCTAAGTAACACGGGCAGAAACTTAATGACAGTTATACAATTTTAAAAAATCATCTATTTTGTTAAGCGCTTTTTAAAAATTGTAAAATTTTTCCAGTAAATGATTATAGTTTAAGTATCTAATAATATTTCTAGACAGTTGTTAAATCATGCTCTTACAAAAATATTGTTATATCCAACATGCGTACAATTTAAGCGTACTCATTAAATCTGACATTATCAGACTAAACTTTTCAACATAATCTTTAAGTCACCCCTATAATATTTTAAGTATTCCGTAAATATAGACTTGCAGGTACCAATTAAGAAAAAGGTGTTAATGCGTAACCTAAGGTACCTAACCGTTACCGGTACCTAACTGACGGGAATTTTCTAAGGGTTGACATCTAAATAGACTTTTACACGTTTATCAAAATTTAGGTATCACTTTGATGGAAGGGTTAGTCAATTATTAATGTGTCAGTGTATTTAATAATTATATTTTTTCTAAAGATCAAAAAGAACGATTTTAACAGTAGATACCGTTAAAAATTATTCGTTTAAACAAAAATGCATCAATTTATGCAAAAATAAAAACAAAATACAAAGCTAAATCTTTACGTACAAATTTTATTAATTTTTTACCTAATTGATAATTAAAATTATTGAAATTTTATTAGTAGTATTATTATTTAAACAATTCAGTTCAGTACTAAACATACACACATGAACACAATCTAGGAATATTCTTATCTGGAATTTTCAACTACTTAAGTTAAGATTTGGACCTATTTAAATAAAAACAAGTTCAATTTGTCAGCTTATTTACACAAAAAACTATTTACAAGTATTTTCCTGGTATTCCAATATAAAATCTTTCCTAATATTTTTTTGCCCCTAATACACTTTCTGGGTCTATAACCTGTTGAGTTTTAGTGGATTTGATGAAAATATCGGATAAAAATTCAAGATATTTAATGACAGACACAATATAAAATTAAAATAATCATGACATATATGATTACTCGGAGTTACATAAATAACAAATGGTAAAGGTACTTAGAGTTTGAATCTTCATTTCCAATATTAAAATCATCTGGCGTGCTTGAAAAAATTATGAAAAATTAAGAATTTTCACAAGTCTTTGCTAACTTTGATGGCATTGCAGGACCGGAAGATAAATCAATAAAAAAATAATAATTAGTGCTTTTTCACGTCTATACCAACGGCAACTTTTGTGCACTATAGCGATCTTAAATTAAAAAAAAAAATGTTTCAAACCACTCTATTAGATAAATCATATTATTAAGACCGTTTAAAAAAGTTAACAAAGCGTTGTTTTTTTGAAGGGTTAATGACTTGCCGTCGTATTATACAAGAAAAATTCAAATATTTACTAAACGGTATACCGCTGACGCTGTTCTGATTGTAGAAAACGAAGATGATCCACAGATATTATTATTCAAATTCAGCACAACGGCAAGTCTAAAAGTGAAGATATCTGCAGCAAAGACGAAATGCATGACCACCTCAGAAACACCTATCAGATGCAAACTGGTTGTGAATGATAAAATTATACAACAGGAGATGAAAAATTTAAATACCTAGGCATATAAATATCAGGATACGGTGACATCGAGGCGGCGGTAAGAAAACAAGTGGCAAAAGCAGACCCATATTAACATACACAGAGGAAACTAGACCAGATACATCGAACACAAAGAGAATATTAGAAATCACCGAAATGAAAATAGTGCGCAGGATCGCTGGAAAAACACTTTTTGACAGAGAGAGAAGCGAGGACATTAGAAGACCATGTAAAATAGACAATGTAAATGAATGGATACTGGGAAGAAAGAGAGAGTGAAACGAACACATAGACCGGATAAATAACGACAGAATGGTCAAAATAACTACAGACAAGTCGCCCTTAGGGCGCGGAAGCGTTGGAAGACCCCGCAAGAGATGAAGCGACATCCTTTTTAATAATTGAACGGCAGAGGATACGAAGAAAACAAGCAAATTGCTTATATTTAAGAAGAAAGAAAAAGAAGTTATTTTGGTAACAATTTTATTTTGTCCATGTAAATTATTCCCACTAAATTATAACAATTTTATTTTTAGATTTTTTTTACTTCAAGGAAATGCCACTACCTACTAATATGGTGCATTTTTTATAGTAACTGACCTACTACAAGATAAAATCTCCAATAAAGATACTTATTTACCTGGTCTAAACACATATTACGTCTTGATTTATGAATGAAGTTTAAACAAATAGTAACTACCATATAATATGGGTACTGCCACTAACCAGTTTAGTTGGGATTATGCTAAACAGGTACCGCCTCTTTTAATTCATAGCTTTACTTGCTTTGAGCAACCAGAAACACTTTCTGTAATATATAAATCATGATTTTTTTAAATATAATTCTTGCAAACACTTTATTAACCAAAACCAACTCTCTTCGAGCGAAGCAAAAGATTGGACTATTGCATGAAATAAATATTTATTTAGTGTTAAAAACATTATACTTGTTTTTTCAAATAGGTATGTGCCTAATATGGTATTACTTTTTATCTAATACTTTTTTTGTATTGGTAATATTTTCTTCTTTTATAAGTGCCTCTTAAATGTTAGATTTGTTTAAAGAAAATTAACTGTCAACGAGTTATTATCGGGGGCAAGGGTTGAAACAAGACGTATAAAATAGTGTTTTATCTCGTGCCACACACTATATTTTTATAGTAACTGTATTAAAACTGCTGGTTTTAATATTGAAATGAACCATTTGTCAGATTAGTTAATATTTATAATGAAAATTATTTAAAGGTTAGTGATAAAAAAAGCTATTTTGATAGTATGAGGACTTTAAGAAAAAGGCCAGGTCAAGAGTACCAACAATCAACGAGCATGTATGAGAGCACTGATGAAAGTAGAGGAAGCAATAGATGTGTGTAGGAACCGTAGCAAGTGCAAGGAAGTGGTCTCTGTCTACCCCTACGGGGAAAGGCGTGACTATATGTATGTATATATGAGCTACTTCCCACCTCAGTGAAAAGTAGCTCAAATAATTCTTATTTAAAAGCCAGGAGAACACCTTACTGATGCTAAATCATACACACCCATTAGTCTCCTGCCAATACTATCTAAAGTGTTTAAAAAGCTCTTTTTTAGAAGACTAAAACCACTACTAGATAAAAAAAATGTAATTACCAAACCATCAGTAACCAACACACTACCACAGAACAGGTACATATAATTGCTTTAAAAATACGGTACCTTGAACATAAGAGATGTTGTTTCGCAGCCTTTATTGATATTACACAGGCTTTCGACAAGGTATGGCATGATGGATTACTCTAAAAAATAAAATGATCTTACACACCTTTTTTAAAGTGCTGAAATCTTATTTGACAAAAACACATTTCATAGTAAAATATGGGAAAAAACACACACCCACACACACACGCACGCACGCACGCACGCACGCACGCACGCACGCACGCACGCACGCACGCACGCACGCACGCACGCACGCACGCACGCACGCACGCACGCACGCACGCACGCACGCACGCAAGCACGCACGCACACACGCACGCACACACACACCGCGCATCAAAGTTAATCCAAATCTGTTTATGTGACATTCACCCTTAAGCGAGGTTTGTCCTCCAGTTACGATGAACAATTGTCCGCTTCCCCAAAAAGAAGACGTAAAATACCTCGGTATCTATTTATACATGCGCTTAACCTAGGTTAAACATATACTGCAAACAAAATTACAACTTGGCCTGATTTACAGAAAAACTTTTTTGGCTGATATGCCGCTCATCCCAACTATCTCTTGAAAACAAATTGCTGGTATATTAAACCATAATAAAGCCTTTATGGTCATATGGAATATATCTTTGGGAATCAGCAAGTGACTTAAATGTCATGAAGATAAAGCGTTTTTAATCCAAACTACTTAAATCAGCTGCTATCGCTCCTTGGCATAACTATTAACTTCACAGAGACCTTCAAGTTTCAACAGTCATTAAAGAATGTACCAAATTAGCCCATAGCTATCAAAACCGGTTGAAGGTTATTCTAAATAAACTAGCTGCGAATCTCCTCAATCATTAGCCGTAAAAAAGACTAAAAAGATGACCCATTGGACGACCCGTCAGACGAAAGTGTTGTGTTATTAGTACTTGTGTCTGTCAAATGTTAAATATAATACTATAATCAATAAGTAATATGTCATCATATTAATACCTAGAAGTGGTATCAGTGGATTCCACTCCATATCAAATTCTTAGTGTCTTAAAAGAGACATATTGTATTTACCTTGGACGTGAATAAAAAAAATGCAGTGGTTTCTATCCCAACAGTCTTATTGGTTTAAAATTGTTTTGTTTCGACTAGCTAAATATGCATCAAAACTCGCAGTTTCAATGCAGGTTTTACAATGCCACGACAAATATGTTCGTACCTATATAGAACTCGGTCCGCTGTGGCTAATCCATTTTGTAAAAGTGCGCCTTAGTGTCTTGACTGTCGCAAAGGCTAAGAAAACATGGAGTTTTGGTGAAACCACCTTACAGGTCCTCTCTAGTTGACAATTTCATAGAACATTGGAAATAATGAGAAATGTTTGTTGATGTAACTATTAACAGTACTAAATCATTTAAATTTTTTACAAGCTGCAGTTGTTCAACTAACCTTTAAGAAATTTTCAGGTAAAATGACTTACCCAGGGCTTGTCTTGATCCTTGACATCCATGCCAAAATATGCTTTGTAGGGCTCGCACATCTTAGCGGTCGCTTTCACAGAAAGCTCTGGTCTTGATAAATTCTCCACACACGTAGCATAATGCATCTGCTGGGTGATGCCAACCTTTTAATGTCATCTTAATCAAATGTTGCTATTAATGAAATATTTACCATTCTTCTACTCAGCAAGAATATAAACTGAAACGCTTGTACTTTTATATCTTTATGATTACTTCAGCATGATCTTAGAAAAGGGTAGACAGTTCTGGCAAATAACAGTTCTTACAGTTCCAGAATGTTCTGAAACTTTAGTCAGCATGAAATGTAAATAAAAAATGTTCTTAAAAACACGTGCACCTCGAAATATAATTGGTGAAACTATCTTTTACTTATTTCATTTAAAAAAGATTAGGAAATACACAATTTTTACCTAGAAATAAAAAAAATTAAAATTTGTTGTATAGTTAATCAATTAATTTTTTAGACAGCCCAAGGTTAATCCCACGAGTCCAAATTACGCTTAAACGCCTACATGCTAGGCCCCGGTTCTTTTAATAAAATTTCAAAATTCGAAGGAAAGGCATGTATTAATTAATACCTAGATTAAGGTGGAGCACTATTTCGCAAAAAAGTGATGTTTTGCTGTCAAAATTTACAGTTTACTTTCTTTTAGGAAGTTAGCCAATTATATGTGCTGATATAATAAACGTTTTGGTTAGCTTTCCTCTTTTTAAATTTGTAATTCCATAAAAAAATTTAAATTAAAGGAACATTTATGAAAACACTTAAATTGGCTTATTCTTCTTTGAATTTTCTTGCCAACAAAATAGCAATGCGGTTAATATTTCATTTACTGTACTCTTTTTTTATTTTGCTTTTAGTGACTTCGACTGATACTTGAAGATATTTTTGTGATAAACTGGACGTAAACTACCATCTTTAAGTAGGTACACATTTTTACTAACAACATTTTCTTTTAGCATTTCGAATGCTGCTGTAGTTATGCCAAAGGTTGTAGGTCCCAAGCCAAGTGGTTAAGTTCATAATAAGACGATAAATTTTAAGTTGTTACTTTATAATTCATTTTTGCCTAAATCATCTAACCCTCACGCAGTATTTTTTAGAAATATTGATTAATATAGATTACACTACACATTAATTATTATTGTCGGGCCTGACAAAATCTCTTGGGCATCTTGACCTTAAGATTTTTGTACCATCCCTTGTGTTATTTATGTGTCTTCTGGGTCCAATTTTAGCTTTATAAAGTACGAAATCAGTGATCTTGTGTTACAATTTCTAAGATCTTCCTAGGTAGGAGTTGTATAACTAAACGATTTTACTTCCTTTGTGATAGTGTTTCACATTCTATCAGAAGATATGCTCGCTGCAGAATCTGCAGGTATCATTCTTCACCTTACCCATCTTTTTTAGATGTTCATTGACTGTCCCAACATTATTGCTAGTCCAGTGGATATTTGGCCTGTCTTGCCTGTTCGAGGTTATTCCAGTGTAAACTACCAGTAACTTAACGTTATAATAAAGAGATGTAATTTTTTTGTTAAGTAAATTGCCAATACAATTAAAACGTTAAAAAAATGCAAGAACAATAATTTAGAGTATATTACTTGTAGAATAAATATTTTAATTTTTTAAATAAGGTTGAAAAGTTACCAAAGTATACCTACTGCAGTTAATTTGCAAAATGATAAGTATTTTATTATCGAATAATTTATTTTTGTAGGACTGAAATAAAAAACTGCTTTTTTATACTGTTTTTGATTAAACAATGAAATACATTGTAGTTTTTATTTTCATTTACTTATCTGATCACACAATGAAGTAATTATGCTATTGTTTGTCATTAAATCATGGAAAGTAATAAAAACTAAAGACAGCTATGTCGATTTAGTTTCACCAAAATTTATGTTAAAAGTTATGATGAGCAGTGAAAGTTAAAAACTAACTCCTCCAGACATAATTTCAGCTGCGAATAAGGCCTGTATAACTGTAATTCCGAAAGAGAAATGTAAAAAAGCCTTTAAATCCATCGCATATGGGCAAAAAAGATCACCACGTCAACTTTAGAGTCAATATTGTAAATATGTAACTTTAAAAAAAATTGTGTAAGAATGTTGTTCAGTTATTTAATATGTTAGTATGTGAGTGAGGCTTAAGTCGCCCCTCCACTGTGACTCTTAATGGGTCTATTGAGGCTCACCCATAGATGTTACAGTTCATCGCACAATCCAGTACTTCTCATGAAGTTCATGGTTGTATGGGGTGAGGTTATCTTGAAATCGGCGGGTTCTAGGTTGGTAAAACCAAATATGTTAAACAATATTTTTCCTAAACAAAAGCAGTTTCAACTAACACGCAGCAAAACCGACAGTACGATTGTTGGTTCAGACCTATCCTTCCGATGTGGTATCTTAGACGACAGTATTCTGTAAGCAGTCCCGTTTGAATTCGCAGGTCGTTTCTACTCCATTACAGGATTTGCTTGGTTGTGTTTCTCGTGGGTTTTGATAAAATGCCTAAAATTGAGTCAACCAGAATCAGACCAGATGTTGGCTTTCTTGTTGCCCTCCACCCCCTGGTGTCTAGGTACCCACAGCAAAGTTACTATGTTGTTTGCACCAAGGCACTCCAGGGATTCAATGCAATTTCATCCAATTTAAGAATTTATTTTGTTGGTGCTCAGTGCCTTTAAAGCAGCCCCAACTCCATTTGGAGTTTTTGAGCCATCTGTGTACATTACGTATTCAGTTTTTGGAAAGTGAATTTCTTTCCTTGCCTATGCATCTTATTCCGAAAAGAGGACTTTAAAAGACTTTTCTACGTGTGTTTTTGTGACTAGCATGTCAGAAACCATCCCGAGGATTTGGTGGTTTTTTATTTCACTTAAAATCCTGGAGTGGTCTCCGAGTCACTCTCCTTTAATTTGCCTTTCCATAGACAGAAATCTGTAGAAAACTATTCTGGCCTCCCTCTCTAAGAGAATATTTAAGGAAAAAAGATTTGGAAGGAACTTCACCGCTGGCGTTGGTGTGCTGGACATAGCTCCTGTTATGGCTAGGCATGCCAGCCGTTGAATGCCAGCAAACTTTGTTCTAGCTGTCTGTTGCAACCGTTTGGCCCACCAGCCTACTTAGCCTTACATGACCATTGATATTATCAATGTTTGATAAATCCAGTAAATCTGTTTGGAGTTAATTCCCCAAGATTTATCGCATACTCCTTTAAGATTCCAGAGATGGAAATACTCTCTCCGTATAGGACAGACTTATCTAGCTTTTTTCTTTTTGGAAAAGAAATGAATACAGTTTTTCTGAGATCAACAGACATCTGTTCCCTTTCTCACCATCTTTATACCGTGTTGAGGGCTTCTTGGAGGATGTTTAAGATCGTTGCTTCAAATTTCCCTCTAACTATTTTAACTAAATTATCCGCATAGCATTGAAAATCTACCCCCTGCATGGAAAGTTCGTTCAGCAAAGAGTTGACTATGAGTAACCACATTGGGGGGGAGAGTATCCCACCTTGTGGACACCCTTTTGCCGCTTGGTGATAATATGACATATCGATTTTTAATCTTGTTTTGATCCAGTTGCAGATTTAATATTCAATATCTTACAAATTTGTTAATTTAAAATGGAAATGTTTAATATTATTAAATGTATGAGAGCACCGATGAAAGTAGAGGAAGCAAAAGATATGTGTAAGAACCTTAGCAAGTAGAAGAAAGTGGTCTCTGCCATATCCCTACGGGAAAATGGCGTGACTTTATGTAGATAGGAATGTAATTAAAATAAAAATGATATATCTGTTAAAAAATAATTTCACCGCTTTTTAACGTAATACCTGTAGAGAAAGTAGGTATAGTGTATAACTCACGAAATATTTATTTCCCACCCGTATGCAAACATCATACTTGTGGGGAATGAATACCTTTTCGTGCTTGTTATCAATATATTATTTTAATACTAGATAGTTTCTGATAAAGCATTATTATAAAAAAAGTAAATTATTTATACTTATAAATATAACTATGTACCTTTTTCCATTTTTGCAGGACACACAAAAAAGAATTAATCACTACCACACGTCACGTGAAGACCATCTACCGCTTACAAAAAACTACACCACCGGAATAAGTTATTCTTGTTAAAAATCTTTTTTAATTGAGGTCTTAATTTGGAAGTGTAGCTATCATTAATCAACTAAGAGATTTGCTATCATAAATCCACAATTCCGACATAAAAACAAACAGTTTTAAGTCATTAACGGATCCAAAAGGGCCGTATGGTCTTATTGTTTTTTTAAAGAATGCAAATCAAGGGTCAAACCCAGTGCAGTAGTTTTTTTTAAGAACAAGAAAATTAAAATAATAATTACTTGTTTTGGGAAATGTAATAAGCTTGTTTTTTCTTTAACTAAGATAATCCATTATGATTTTATCACATGCAATTGGTCACAATGTTAGTTAAGAAATGGCAACTGCAACAAGCGAAACAATATTGGCTTGCTCTTTACTTGGGCAGTAAAAACTAAAAATAATATAATGTTGCTGCAATCATAAGTTTACGTTTTTCACTTCATTACGTGAAAGATTGAAAGAAAAAAAATTTAACAACGATTTCACCAATTTTTGTTTGTGTCTAATTAACATACTGCAACTAATTTCGTACATACATATAGTCACGCCTTTTTTCCCTAAAGGCAGATAGCGATCACTCCTTTACACTTGCTACAATTCTTAGATACATCTTTCGTTTCTTTTAATTTCATCAGCGATGTAATACATGCAAAAATATCTCTAAAATATTAGTTAAAGTTTGTCATTAAAACCAGAGTTTTTTATTCTTTAGCTCCATGACAACGCGCTTTCTTTGATTCTACTCTTGACAGGCAATTTATTTGTCTTCGTTACGCATAAAGAGCTATTAAGTGATAATATTTTATAAAATATTGAGTATTTTATGATATACACTAGTGACTATGCAAACAATCAAAATAATTTCTACTTGGGCGTTACAAGCACTTTGAAAGAACATTCCAACAGAATGAAGGCAAAAGTACGCTTGAATGCGAAAATATTATCCAAGAAGAGGGAGAAATAAAACTCCAAAAGAAATCAGCAATGAAATAAAAGGAAACATTAACCCAAACAAAGCTCTTTGGTTTGATTTAATTACTGAACAAATTTTAAAACAACTTCCCAGATAAGCGCTGGTTAAATTGACTTACCCTATCAATGTCTCATTCAGACTGATGTATGTACCCATGGAAGATTGCTGAGGTGACAATGATCCCTAAACCTGGTAAACCCCCAAATAAAGCTACTTCTTAAAGACCGATCTCTTTACTTCCAATTATTTCGAAACTCTTCGAAAAACTCTTGTTAAAAAGGTTAAAACCCATCATAGAAGAAAAAAATTTAATTCCATCCCATCAATTCGGATTTAGAGAAAGCCATTCGACTATAGATCAAGTCCACAGACTAACGGACATAATTGAAAAATCTTTGTAAGAAAAAAAAGTTTGTGCTACCATCTTTCTTGATGTAGCGCAGACTTTTGATAAAGTGTGGCTTGAGGGACTTAGGTATAAACTGCGTAAACTTGTGCCCAAGAAATATGCACAATTATTGGAGTCGTATATATCAGATAGAGTTTTTAGAATAAAACAAGAGGAAGCTTATTCGGAATTAAAAGAAATTAAGGCGGGAGTACCACAAGGCAGTGTGCTTGGCCCCATCCTATATCGACTATACACTAGCGGTATTCCGACCTTTGTAGAGGCCACGATAGCGACCATCGCTGACGATACTGCTATATTAGCTGTGGCGAAGATCATGAAGAAGCCGTAAAAAAGTTACAAATATCCGTTAATGAAATTATTGATTGGACTAAAAAATGGCGAATTAAGTTGAACGAGACTAAGTCTGTTTGCATCAACTTTACAAATAAAAACAAACAACAAATTCGAATTAGCATAAGTACCGTATGCAGGTTATGCAAAATATTTGGGTATTACACTAGACCCAAGGCTGCGCTGGAGGGCCCATGCAAAAGAGAAAAGAGCTAGATATTAGATATAAGAAGATGTATTGGCTGTTGGGAAGACATTCCACCTTGTCAAACTACAATAAAATACTACTATATAAACAGATCCTTAAGCCAGAAAAAGCAACATAGACATCATCCAGCGATTCCAAAACAAAGTATTTAGAAACATTGTTAATGCGCCATGGTACTATAGAAATAGTGACCTCCATAGAGAAATAGACACCGTTAACTAGACTATAGAAAAGTTTGCCAGAAGTTACGAACAAAGACTCCTCCAACATGTCAACGTCGAGGCAATCCAGATCCTCGACAATGCGAATTTGGTAAGAAGACTCAAGAGGACGAAACCTTTCGAGTTGGTGGGGTGACCGTAAAAAGCAGAGCATAGTTCGATAATATTAGTGTAATAAAGTTGTTAAAATCTAAGGCATGCTAGTGAGTATGTCCTTAGTTTGAATTATTGTTGTAGCTAATTTAGGTTAGATAAAAGTTGCTTATTGATCTTATTTAGATCAGATTGTAGTTTTTAAAAACACCCTTTTTAAGGTATTTTATAATTTAAAAAATAAAAAAAAAGCATTTCTAATGCCCGTTTTCATTCTCCAACCTTAGTACGGACTATGAATACGGGCCTAAAGTAGTGTAGATGCATAGAACGTTTTAGAGACTACATCGGAAAATGACATTCATGATATAAATTAAAATAATAAAAATTTTATTTTTAATTTACCCTGACTTTTTTGAAAATATACCATACAAAAATTCTTTTGTAATGTACTGACATTTTTCCCAATTTTTTACTTCATAATACTGGCACATTAAGTGGTTAAAAGTAATTTTTAATGCGTTAATATTTCTAACATCTACAATTTTTTATGTTATTCTGTGTGCTGATTATTTTTTTGTTAATAAGATCAATTATCTACAACCAATTTAAATGCTTGCAAGGTTTAAATTGCCTCTTGTTTAGACAGCACGTGCGCACGTCGCTGGCCAATTTCAATAAAACACGTGAATCCATCGATTAGAAAACTTAACAAAGGGGTGGAAATTTCGGGGTTGACGTTCGTAGTAGGTGGTCCCACTTACCGGATTGATAACGGGTTTCACCACGCCTATAGGCGAAATTTCCCAATATTGATGAATTACCGGACAAAATTATTTTTTTTTTCAAATTATTTATTGTGATTGAGATTGCTGTTAGTTATTTTGGCAAAAAAGCCACCGAAACGGACAATGGGGTAATTAAAATAATTCCAAAATTGCGATTAGTGTTTTTTATGAGCATCACGCAACTAAACAGAAGCAAATGATGGATGGTTCTGTGGACCACCAGAGATATTCTCGTAAAAAGTTATGATCTATGAATGAGGGAAGAGTGGATAATGAATGATGTTTGGAAATTACAACTTTTTGTGGTTTGAAAAAAATAACTGTATAAACTATTAAATTTTTATGACTGACACAAAATAAAAGAGACATTCGATCTAAAAATTTAAGATTATATCTTAAATTACCTGAAAAACTATAAATTAAACCGCTCATACAGTGTGGTACAACCAAATGGAATAAATTCATTGCTGCAATTATTTTGCGTATTAAAAACAATCCATAAATTATAAAATGACATTTTGCAACGGAAAAATTCGAGTAATAGTTACAACCCACAAATTTTTAAATGAGTAGGGGTGTTGTGAAACGATATTTTATTTGATTCCTTCTAAATTTTATGTTATCCTTTTGTTCATTGTTCATTTTATTGCTATGGAAAAATGAATTATTAAAATGAAAAAATAATAACACTTCTTTTAGATAATATTGTATTGTAAATGTCTGTAGTATAAAAATAGAAATAAAAAAGTCTTTAAAAACGACTCTGAAAAGCACGAGTCACAGTTTTTAGTTATTACTACAATAACAAGTGGTCCTTTGAGCTATTAAAGAACAGTCCAAAGAATATGTCCAAAGAAGAAATCAGAAAAAGTCATAGGAAAGATAAAAAAAGAGCTGGAAATCAAGAAAAACCTAATAGAAAAGGAGCTATAATTAAAAAAGGGAATGTTGGAACAGGAAAATGTCAGTGTCACGGAATCTGACAGATCTTCAAATGGTCTTGACGAAGAGCATGGAGCTGACAACTTTGTCCAAAAAGAGAAAAAAAATTACACAGGAGAAGGATAGTTAGTTTGAACAATTCATGGCACGTCAATCCGTGAGTAAGGAGTTACCATATGTCGCTGGAGATCCGAAGGATTGGCTACAGTTTATCAAACAATTTAATGAAACTACAAAGGTATGTGGTTTTATTGACACAGAAAATTTAGCTTAACTGCAAAAATGTCTCAGCGGATAAGCAAGTGATTCTGTTCAGGGTTTTGTGAAATTTTACCTGTGATGTGCAAAAAATTGTGGAAATTTAAAAAAAAACGATATGAAAAACCGGATTAATATTATAAGATCTCTTATCGACGGTAAAAAAGGTTCCAACATAAAGAAAAAAAAATTTAAGAATATTTTGAAATTTTCGAATTTTATCCAAAACTTGACTTTAAAATTAATTAGTTTAGATTGCCAGGCATATTTACTGAATCCTCAACTTTTATCGGAAGTAGTGGCAAAATTGAACATAAGTTCACCAGAAACACAAGTATCACCAGAAATGACGCCATTACCACTCTGTAGGCTCGAAAGTTTTGTCAGACCTTTCACCTTTTCAGGTATGGACTTTTTTGGACCGTTAGGTATAACCGTTGTACGTAGAAAGGAGAAGAGGTATGGCGTTCTCTTCACCTCTTTAAGTACTAAAGCTGTTCACCTAGAGATAGCTGGTTCTCTAAATACTGATTCATTTGTCAAGGCCATCAGAAGATTAATAGGAAGAAGAGGAAATCAAAAGAAAATTTTCTGGGACAACGGCACTAATTTTCATGACGCAGAAAAAAAAATGAGGAAAGCGTTGACAAAGTTGGAGCAGAATGAACTTTCTCTCTTCAGTCAATGGTATCGCATTTCAATTCACACACTATCTGCTCCTCCCATAGGAGGTGGGAGAGGCTGGTGAGATCTGTCAAAATAGCAAAAAGTATCGTAAACAGTCGACCACTAGTGCACGTACCTTTGGAAACTGACGATGACAAAGCGTTAACTCCAAATCTTTTCCTAATGGGTTCATCCAGTCCTGCTTATACATCTAGAATATTTTCGGAACACGATGTAATAACCTGAAAGTAGTGAAGGACGTTCCAATATTTAGCAAACCGTTTTTGGAAAAGATGGCTAAAGGAATATATACCATCCCTGACCAGACAAACAAAGGGGTTTACGAGAAATCCATGGAATGTCAAGATTGATGATGTAGTCATTCTTATAGATGTAAGGAATGCCAGGAATTTTTGGCCGAAAAGAAGAGTTGTCTCGATTTATCCAGAGAAAGATGGACATGTAAGGACCGTGGATGTTAAGACCCATTTTGGAACATATCGTCGACCAGTTATGAAGCTGTGTTTATTGGATATTTAAAATGAAGTTTTTTGAAATTAATAAAAATGCTTTTTAAAATAAAGGGAAAGAATGTTGTGAAATGATATTTTATTTGGTTTCTTTAAGTTGTTATGTTATCCTTTTGTATATACTATGTTATCGGCACCACTGTTATTGGTCCATTCTTTGTAGAAGGCAATTCGAACAGACCAAAGTATTTAGATATGTTAAGGAATCAACTAGTTCCTGCAATAAGAAATGCAGTTGGTAACAATTTCAATGACATTTGGTTTCAGCAGGATGGTGCATCACCACATATTAGTGTTGCTGTTTGAAATTACCCAAGTGAAGTTTTCCAAGATAACTGGCACTCGTTCGCCTAGGTCGACCTTTAGCGACTTGCTCATTCTCACTCACCTCATAAATTTGTTTCATTAATCTTATTTTATCCATTTTCTCTACGTGTCCAAATCATCTGAGCATTCCTTTATACAAGGATAGTTCACGAATTGTTGTCCCTAACATAGAAGCAATCACATAAGAAGAATGAAACTAATTTATTTTTTAACATAGTCACCTGCAACGTTTGTACACTTGGTATATCGGTGTTAAAGTGTTTTAAATCCTCTCTTCGTTATTATCAGCAAAGCGGATTCCACGTAGATGTTCTTTTAATTTTGGGAATAGATGGTAGTCGCTTTTAAATCCCGCATTGTGAATGGCAGCCATTGCAACACAACTTTTGTGGGCCGGAGCGTTGTCCTGGTGGAAGAGAACACCTCGACTTAATTTTTCTCTTCTCTTTTCTCTGATCGCTTCGCGTCTTTTTGGTATTACGTTCGCATAATATTCATCTGTTTTGGTGCGCTTACACGGTAAATAATCCACGAAAATAACACCTGCAAAATCCCAAAAAAACTGTAGCCATGATCTTACCAGATGACGGAATAACACGAAATTTTTGAGTGAGTGGGGAACCCCTATGCCGCCATTCCATGCTTTGTTTTTTGGATTCCGGATCAACGTGATAAATTCATGGTTCGTCTACCGTAAGAAATTTTCGCTTAAATTCATCGGGATTCCTGTTAATGATCTCCAAATTTGTCTCCACTGCAACCTGGCGAACACGCTTTTGGTCTGCCGTCAGCATTCGTGAAACCCAACGTGCAGAGAGTTTTGTGAGACCCAATTCCTGAATTTTTTTCAACGCTTTCAACAGAAAATCTCTGCTCTGCTATAGCCTTGACTGTAACTCTTCTGTTATTTAATACCATGTCATGAACTAAATTCAAATTTTCTTTGGTTTCCACGTTTTGGGGGCTCCTGCACCTGGTGCATGTTGACAGGAGTCTCTTCCCAGTTTGAAATTTCGTGACCAGTTTTTGATTACCTGGTACGAAGGGGCAGAGTTACCCGATACTTCTACCATGTCCTTATAAATTTCTTGCGGTGATAACCTCTTTTTACAGAGGTACTTTATCGCACCTCTTATCTCAATTTTATTTAACATACATGAACTGAAGCGCTGATGCTCATTGGCACACACTAATGTCATGCAATAAGATTTTGCCTTACACTTTATTTGCATTTGTCATTTAACGCTAACTATGTTAGGGACACAAATTTGTGAACTATCCTCGTATATCTTTGTGATCACATCTTCTTTCACACCACAGCGTTCCCTTATCTTACTATTACTTACTTTATCCATCAGTCACCACGGCTATACTTTTCAGACTACTTATTTATCAAAAAGGTTTTTCTTTGTGCAATAAATTGTATTATTAATAAATATTATTTGTTAACCTTGCTATTGAATTAACAATATTAAGTAAAAATAAATAATTTTTTCCCTAATGACTACACTATAATTTTCAACGTTATTATATGATTACGTACAAAAAAATATTGTTCTTTATACTCATATTAAAGGTTTTTGCTGTTGTTAATTATGTTTGTGTAACACACAGATGTCGTAAATGATTATACATCCCTTATGACATTTGGCAAAGTATAAGATCTCCAGCCTTAACAAACATATTGGTCTGGTAATATTTATTTATATCTAATCTTTATATATTTATTTTTAACGAAAGCAGAAGCAGTTACCTGATAATAGATAAATTTATACATTGAAACCTTAAAATTGTACCTTTAGTTTTATTAAAAAGTTATGATTTGACTCACATTAATATATGTAGTACTAATTTATTTTAGGGGTGAGTAATTTTCAAAAGATATTACCTTTTTCGTTCAAATTCATATGATTTTATTAGTACCGTAAAAACCAGGTACAAATGTATGACGGAGACAAGCAGTCGATGACAAAATAATGATTTAGAGCCGGAGTTATTTTGGAACCATAGATCAAAGGAAAACCGCAGAATTTGGCCCATTAGAAATTACATGAATTTTGCTAATATTTGTGGATAGATTAAATTGAATACCGGAAGATAGTATACAAATTACCCCGAATTAGCAGATTAAAGGCTAAATTTTTCTGGGGTGTTTTTACCTACCTACCGCCCTTAGATTATTTTTGTCGCCTGGTATACAAAGATACTGTTTAAAAATACATTATGTTCAAATACCTATTGATTTATTTCACTAAAAAAGAAACGATACTTGCTTACACTCGACTCTAACAAGAAAAATGGACAAATACACTTCTGGACAAAATTAACGCAACAACGTATTAAATCATACACATTGCTATAATGAATTATTTTAATAATTTTTATGTACATTGGTTACATTAAAAAACGTATTTGAATACTTTAAAAATGAATTAGCTTTAATATTTCTCTGTAAGATTGGAATTAAAGTTATTACGTAATAACAAAAATGTTGTGTTGAAAAAAATAATTATTTATTTATTTATTTACTTAAACTGTTCTACAGAAAAAAATATTTCCAATTACAGAACAGGAACAAAGTAAACATTTGCACAATAGTACTAACAATAAAAAAGCTTAAGAGTAATACACAATTTACAAAATCAGACTAACATTAGTAGAAAGCTTAAGACTAACACAACAATATTACTGCTGATAATAATAGCTTTTAATTTGCCTCACATTACAATAGAATATATCAAGCTGGTCACTTATTAGGTTATAGTTGCTACACATAGTATGAACAGGAGAGTTTTTAAGTATATTTGTTCGTGGTGTGGTAGTGTAGAATGAGTCGGTGTATCGAGATGCCTGACGGGGAATTTTAAAGTTTATCTGATGTAGTAAGCATTGACATTTAATTTCATAGTTAATTATTTTGTGTATCATAATGACACTAGAACATTCTCGTCTTCTATCCAGAGTGAAAAAGCTATGTCTTGACAGTAAACTCTTGTGTGCCGTGCCAATTAGTGGATAAGTCCGATCTACTTTAAAACTTAGGTATTTGAGAAAGCGTCTTTGGATTGCCTCCAGTTTATAAATATGCACTTGATAATATGGGTTCCAGATAACCGATGCATATTCTAGCTTTGATCTCACAAAAGCATAGTAGAGAGTTTTAAGTGTTAAATGGTTAAAGTCGCGGCCTACTCTAATTATAAATCCATACATACGGTTTGCTGACGTAGTTATATTGTCTATGTGGTTTTGGAAAGATAGCTCTCGGTCGAAAGTAACTCCAAGATCCTTAAAATTACATGGTCTGTCTAGAGAATAATTGTGTATCTTATAGTCAAATATAATTGGATCAGATCTCAATGTATATGACATTACGCAACATTTGGTAGGATTTAACGCTAAATTATTACGACTGCTTATTTGATTAAGATTTTTCGATAGTTTCTCACATTCAGTCATATTAATGATAGGAGAGAAAATTTTTAGATCATCAGCATACAGTAAAAAATTAAGCTTAGGTTAGACCTAAATCCATTTAACTGCACATACTGTGTGCGGTCGGACAGATATGATTTGAATAACGCAAGTAGGTCACTCGATAAGCCGAAATTCGAGAGTTTTTGCAGCATTAGATTATGGTTAAGTCTGTCAAATGCTTTGGTCATATCCATGTAAATAACATCTGTCTGAATTATCTATATTTTCCGCTATGTGTTGTGCAATAACGGTAAGATTATTGATGGTGTAAGTGTGACACTAGTAGCATGTTTGGCCTCCTTTACTTCGGATCACTGCATTTATGCGTCTAGGCATGCTTCTAATTAAATTTTGGATAACATCTTGAGGAATTTGTTCCCATGCTGTAATAACTGTGTAGTGCCCCGAGCCAGGAAAACATGAAAAGAGGAACGAACTCAGTTGACCGTTCATGAGAATTTCTTTGAACCCAACGAACGTGTCAATGTCAACACGCATTGTTTACAAATTAATTGTATTTATTAAACAACGAGTCGTCTAGCAGCGAGTTGTGTGTTTTTATATTTTGACATGACCGGTCGATACGCGGACTGCTTAGGTTGGTCAAGTTCAACAACCGTAAATAAACATCTAGTAGTAATGTTCGATTAATTTAATATAGCATTTAGGAAAACGTTCCTTCTAACATGGGTTTCCCGTAATCTTAAGGTGCCTGAGTACCACATGGCTCATTAATACATTACATGGCGATCCTAATACATTACAACTGCATTTTTATCTTACCTCGGGATTCTATTTATCTTACCTCAGGATTCTAGGCGCAAGTATTAGACGTTTAACATTTTTCTTCAGGTGATCCCATAAATGCACGATCGGATCCAGATCCGGGCTTTTTGGTGTCCACTGTTTAACTGGTATGCCAACTTGATTAAGATAATTGAGAACCCCCCTAGATATGTAAGATCAAGCGTTGTCTTGCGTTAACAGGAAATTGGGTTCCAAAAAAGGATCGAAAGGCATCAGGTGATCCCATAAATGCACGATCGGATTCAGATCCGGGCTTTTTGGTGTCTACTGTTTAACTGGTATGCCAAATGATTAAGATAATTGAGAACCTCCCTAGATATGTAAGATCAAGCGTTGTCTTGCGTTAACAGGAAATTGGGTTCCAAAAAAGGATCAAAAGGCATCACATGTTCTATTACAGTTTTTCAAAGATAGTAATTAGCATTAATGGATTTTGGACGAACAGGAGTGCGAGCGTAAAATCATATACCACCCCAGAACATAACAGAGCCATACAACGCTGAATGGAATTCTTGCAGAGATATTGCATTGAGCGAACCTTTCTCCTAGTTTCGCCAGACTCGTTTACGACCATCTGGATGTTTAAGGCTAACCAAAGTTTCATCTGTGAAATTTTTTTTTTCCAATTATCCACAGACCAATCTTGATGATTTCGAGCAAAACGTAACCTGGCAACTCTATTCTCTCTAGTAAGCAAGGACTCAGTAACTGATCTTCTATTGTTTAATCCAGCTTCATTTAACCGTCGTCTAACTAATTTAGAAGAAATTTTGACATTGCGGACAGCTTCGAGGTCGTTTCTGATCACAGAACCGACTTTAAGAAACCGGTTTCTTAAAGCGTATTGTCTAATAAAACGTTCATATTAGTCGTTAGTGCATCGTTTTCACTCTTGCCCTGGCCTTCCGAATAATTTCCTCGTAATTCTAGCGTCTTACCATACTACTTATTGTGGAACGAATTTCGCCTAAAAAATTGGCGACATAACAATATCCATTATACAATAAAACTGAGGCCCGCACTACCTGTTGTTTAGTTAAATTCCTTGCTTGATTAATTATTTTAATTTTTTGGTGTCAACCACAAAAAATATACAACTTTTTTAAAATTTAGTTTAATTATTTAATTAAGTTTAAAACGATATTTCGTAGCTAGTACAATCATTTATTATAAGTGTAGCGGCCATATATACAGTCTATGCACAGAGGACCAAACGTATATTCCCTAAAATTCCAACGACTAATTTCACTAAAAACCTTTTTGATCTTAAGTCGTGTCCTTTTCAAGAAAGCACTTATACGACCCTAATCTTTACGTTCCTAAGTTCTGCTCCTTTGCAATGACGCACGTATACGATCCTACTTTTTGTGACCAGAATCTTCTTTCCTCTTTAGCTACTCACAGTAAATCGGTATGATTCTTAAAAGGCCTTTTCTCCAAGTTATGTATCATCGACAGACTGTCATAAAACTGACCAACGTAGGGAAAAGTAATTAAAAAGAACGGAGAGAGGCTCACAAATTCAGTCGTCTTCAGTTAGTCAGTCAATTTCCACCAGTCCTCTCAACAAACTTCGACAGTCTCTCAACAAACTTCGACAGTCTCTCAACAAACTCCAACAGTCTATCGACGAACTTCAACACTGACGCACATTGCTCCTCTTGCTAAGTTTTTCATTCATTTCGATAAATACACCTAGTTAACAGTAATTATAATTGTGCATCATTTCCCTAACACTCGTCACACAATATTCCAAAAATAATTAAATACGAAAGGGGGCCCATTGTTGGTATATGTTACAGTGTTGGTCTTGGTGGTCTGAAGGAAAAATTCATACCGTCGTCATAGATCCAAACACCCTCGAATAACTTCAGCACGTGAAAATCGTCATTTGAGGATTGTGGCTATACAAGATATGGCGATTGAAAATAGGTTTCAAAATGTCGTAGAAGAAGTAATACGATTACGTAGTAAAGGCAGACATAAATAATTTGCTGTCAAACGGCATACCTACGAGAGTTAATTCAAACCCTTTTCCAACAAGACGGAAAATAGAAGACAGAAAACAGAAGACAGAAGACAGAAGACAGAAGACATAAGACATAAGACAGAAGACAGAAGACAGAAGACAGAAGACAGAAGACAGAAGACAGAAGACAGAAGACAGAAGACAGAAGACAGAATTTTTATACAGTAATGGTTATTACATGGTTCATACAAGAAAATAACGTGACCATACTTCGATGGCTTTGTCGCTCGCCGACTCTTTATCAATTAAACATGTTTGGCATATGATCGGCAATCGGTTATTTAACCCAACCACTGAATAACCTAGTTGACCTTCGTTAGCGAATTCAAAAATCCTGAAATGACATTTTTTGGGAGTAAACGAATGTACAAGAAACTGCGGTGGAAAATTATTATTGAATAACCTTGTTTTAACAAAATGTGATTTAGGTTTAGTTACATACATACATCTTCTTCATCAAGTGCCGTATCAGGTCCCCTTGACGTTGGCAATTACTTGGGCAAGTCTTTCTCGATTCTGCGCCAATCGAAACAGTTCCTCTGCGCGGCGTATACCGGTCCATTCACGGATGTTCCTCAACCAGGAAGCCTGCTTCTTACTACTCCTCTACGTCCTTCAACTTTTCCCATCATGATCAGTTGTAGGATTCTGTATCGCTCTCCCCTAAAGATATATCCAAGATATGAGATTTTCCTGCACTTCATTGTATTTAGCAGCAAACATGTTGCGTCGGCCCTGTTTAGCACCATTTCATTGGTCTGCATAGCTGTCCAGCATTCACCGGTGTAACCACATCTCAAACTCTTCTAAACGATTAACTGTAGCGGCCTTAATGGTCCAGAGCTCTGTACAGCAACACTGACAATATGTAGGATTCTACCATTCTCTGTCATAATTTTAGGTTCAGATTATCATTGCAGAATAGTGGTTCCATTTTTTGAAATGTTGTTCGGGCTGTATCTATTCTACATCTTATGTCTCTATCTGGATTTAGATGTTCGGTGATATAACATCCAAGGTACTTAAACTGGGTTATTCTGTCTATATTCTTCGTATCAATCTGTAGTGAAGCATCAGGATGTGGTTGTCGACGTAAGACCATAAATTTTGTCTAGTTGATATTTATGTTGAGCCTCATTTCTTGTCCTTCTGCGTTTACACAGTTTAGTAGATATTGCAGGTCTTCTAGTTTGTCACTCAGGATGACAGTGTCGTCAGCATATCGTATTTATATATTTTCCATTGATTTGTACTCCCATTTCTGGTTCTTAAGTAGCCCGTTTAAAGATTTTATCTGAATATATGTTAAAAAGCAGTGGTGATAGTATGCAGCCCTGTCTGACGCCTCGTAGAATTTGGATTTCTTCTGTGAGCTTTTTGTTTAGTCGTACTGCTGCTTTCTGTCTCCAGTATAAATTTTCGATAATTCTAACGTCCCTGCTGTCCCTGCTATCCCTGCTGTCCACCTTCAAGTTCCTTAAGATGTCTATAAGCTTTGTGTGTTGTACTCTGTCGAAGGCCTTCTTGTAATCAACGAAACACACAAAAATGTCTTTGCGCTGGTCACGGCATTTTTGTAGTAGTACGTTCAGAGCAAACAGTGCCTCTCTAGTTCCTAAAGCGTTTCTAAATCCAAATTGGGTTTCAGGATTTTATTTGATCGATATATCTGTTGGGTGATCTTCCTCTCCGGCGCCTTACGTCAACTTTCCCCTGGATGACTTGTTTTTCTAACTCATCCCTCCGAATGACATGGCCAAAGTATTTGAGGGTGTTTCTTTGGATGTCTGGTAACAACCGTTCATTTTCCGCAATTCTTAGCTCTTCAAGGATTGAAGCGTTTGTTCTGCGGGCCGTCCATGGAATTCTAAGCATTCGTCTATAGCATGTCATTTCGAAAGCTTCGATCCGGCGTCTACATGCCACATTGATAGTCTATGACTCGGAGCCGTAAGTAGCTATTGAGAATACAAGGGATTTCATGAGGCGTTGTTTTGTAGCTTTACTTATGTTGTGATCTCTGCATACTTTTGTTAGTTTGGCTAACGCTGTCCTTGCCGTCCCGATCCTCCTTTTTATTTCTTTTTTACTGCCACCTTTGTTCGTGATGCATGCACCGAGGTTGTAGCGAATTCTTAAATAATTTCTTTGCAACTTATTTTATTTGAGCCTGTCGGCTGCTCTACACTTTCAGGAGGGTCGTAAGTCAGGAAAAATTGTTGAATTTCTTTATTTTAAGAGAATACACAAATGTTCATACAAATTTGGGCGCCATGTATTTTATTCAGGGTAAAATACAAAAACCTTGTATCTATGCAAATATTTTAACAGTAAACTAATTTCTAAGTATAATTCAATGAAATATTTACAAAATCAATGCATTAACAAACATCTTCAAAACCGTTTATTATTTTAATTAAATTAAAAAAGTCAGTTTGTCAAAAACATATAAAAGTTATAAAATGAGTTAAAATTAAAAAAAACTAACAGATAAATTATTATAACATTAAATTTACAAGAAAATAAAAGGTGATAAATTAAATGTTGATTTACTAGTCTGCTAGATAAAACAATTATTTCTTTGGCAAGTGAACGACCTTACATCAAATTTGTCTTAACGTCTACAATATTAACATTCGTCACTTACTGCAATTGAAATTGCTAATTTGTTATTTGACGGGCTGTTATCAGTATTCTATTTCTCAGTTCATCCTGATTATCAAGTTTTGTCTGGTACACAATGTCATTAAGAAAATAGTTCGGCCACTGTCACATGACACACCCTATATAATTATTTTTTTTTGAAAAAAATGCGCATCGAAAAATACAAATCGACGTGTCCAAGCGTTTTTCCCAACACGCTCTCATTTATTCGTAATCGAATTTATTCTGTTCCACACTGTATAATCTTTCCTGGTATTTGGCTGGAAATCACCTTTCTCAGACTAACAAGGAAGAAGATTTTTCGCCTGTGAACTATTTTCTAAATGACATTGCGTACCAGACAAAATCTGATAATCAGGTTGAACTGAGAAATAGAATACTGATAACAGCCCGTCATATAACAAATTAGCAATTGCGTAATACCATAACAGCTTTTTATAATAGGCTTGGATACTGTCAAGTAAAAGAAGAAAGAAGAATTGAACATCTAATTAAATGAGATTAATACGTTATTTGTTCCTGTTAATAATTTTGGTAATACAAACGTTCCCGTAAATTATTTTTCTCAGCTAGAGAATAAATAAGGTTACAATTATGCGGTCTTGATGGTTGTATTTGTAATTAAATAGATTATAAAGAACTGAAAATATATACAGGGTGTACTTTTTAAAAAATTATGTTAAAAAGTTCTTTTGTAGTAACAGTGTACCCTGTATACTTCTTTTTTTTTTTATGAAAATAGTCGCAAAAAGGGTAGACCTATCGTGTGGGCCGCGGACTATTAGACTATTAGACTGCGACTATTAGAAGTGGAAGGGATTATAGAAAGGAAATGATTGTGGACACGGTTTTTAAAAAGTTGTAGGTCATAGTTCTCTGGAAAAACTGATTTTGGAAGCTTATTCCATTCCGTAGCAGCCCTGTAAAAGAAGGATTCTTGATGAAGATTGGTCCTAGTAGTGTCAATCTTGAGAGTAAATGGGTGAGACTGATCAGCTTGTCGAGTTCTTCGGCCGAATGTGGCTAATGGTGGTACAAGGGTTTTTATTTCTCTTGAGCATCTGCCATGGAAATATCTGTAGAGCAATGACTGATAATTTGAAGAGTCTACAGAGAACTGGGGTGAACTCTTGAGCGAAATATCGAAATATTAGTTACGTTACTTTATGTATAGTTCTTACGAAGTATTCCCAAGAAATATTTCAATTGTAAAAATCTTACAACTATGTTTTCCGTAAAAAAAGTAAACTTTATAACAATATAACACCTAAAACTTTATTTTATAACAGTCTCACCAGTAGGCAAAAAATAAAATTTTTGGCATGACAACTTAAAAAAATGTATAGGCTAAGCATGAGTTATGATTTTTTTAATCCCTATTAGGTACATTTCTTGTAGACACAGATATTTTTAGTTAGTTTTCAAATAAATTTCAATTAAATTAAATTTATGTTCGTGTTTTTTTTATATTGCATTTTAATCCCTTTTTAATTTTTACTAACGAAATAACTTTTATTTGAAACGGAAGAAAATAGGAAAAATAATTATAATAAAAAAACATTTCAAGAAATAATTAAACTTGGATGCTATTTATGTTAATAGATGAGATTTTTTCGAAAATAACAATGTTATGGTTTTTGATAAAAAACATAAATAGGTGTTTATTTTCTAGCACAGCGGTGGTATATCAGAACAAAATTTTTTATGTATTTAAATGAAAATAAAATATTGTTTTATTTATTTTAAATAACTTTTAAATTGATTAAAAAGTACAACAAAAGATTATGGTTAATTGACTCTAGACCGGAAATAAAATTCTAAATGCAGCTTTAAAATAAAATGGAAACTCTTGTTTGTTAATTAGTTTATCCTTCCAAAAACAGTGATAGACCCTAAAATAAAATATTTTTATTGGGGTATTTAAAGGTAATGAAGCGAAATTTTTCACTGTGTTCATCGACATAATGCTCGATCAACTGCTCAGATTACTCCTCCTCGTCGAGGAGGGTCCTTTTTATCAGAAATTAGATCTTTTGACATTTTTAAGGATGTATACATATTATGTTAAGTGACTTGGGATTATTTTGTTTTACAATATAAATAGAATCAATCATGAGTTAAAACATTTTTTCCTAATCAATCTACCATAAATCATAATTTTAGAAAATTTAAGAGCATTTTTTTTTATTTTGTTAATTTTCAAAAATTTAAAAAAAATCATTTAGTAGTCTACTAAAGTTTAAACTTAACGTAAAAATAAAAAAAATAAATACATGTTTCAGCTATATAGACATCATCAGGCTATAAGTAGCCTGATGTACACCCAACCTTACCTGCTAAAAAATGTCGAACAGAACAGAAATAACTTTTTTTTAATACAATATTTTCAGGCTCAATGTGATTTTCAGATTTTTTTAATACGTCCTACAATTATTAGAGTTTCTTATTTAGTTTTAGATTATTATTATTATGTTTTTGGCGCGTCGGATGGAGTAAAATGCAATTACGCACATCCCATGCATTGATGTCTGGACGCGTCGGATAGTGTGAGATGCACCTTATCTAAAGGTCATACTCACTAAAAACCTTTACCTCTGTCATTTTCAGTGATGACAGCGCGTGTTTCCAATTGTCTCGCTCCAAACAATGGTATTAAGAGACAATGGTCGTGGCCCAATGTGATACAAGTAATTAAATTCCAATCTCGTGAGACCTTCACGTCCGCAACAATCCGAGCGAGACTATTTTTTGAATTTTTATGGCCAAGATGTTGGACCTTTCTTTGCTTAAAATGTTGGTATTAGTGGGAGCTGAGAATTTGATGACATACATATTTCTTTCGTCATGGTCAAGAAGTACAATATCTAGCTTGTTGGCTTTAATCTGGCGAGTTGTTGGA
This sequence comes from Agelastica alni, assembly GCA_950111635.1. Taxonomy (NCBI): domain Eukaryota; kingdom Metazoa; phylum Arthropoda; class Insecta; order Coleoptera; family Chrysomelidae; genus Agelastica; species Agelastica alni. Next base: position 54,035,474 of record OX467712.1, on the reverse strand, counting down.
AAACCATAATTCTATATATTTTACTTTTAGCATTCACGACGACACTTTCAAATCTCCAGAGTAACATACGGTATAACAGAGTGCTTTTCGATACCGTAGGAAGATTTAAGGTGGAAGTACAACACCCTGAGAACTGAGCTGTGTCTGGTTATGTATGATGACACAAAATGGGTAGGATATGCCAAGAGTACGTACGTGAATTAAGGTTTCTGGTTGCTTTTAGCTCTGCAGGCAATGTTAACATCCTTCTTCAGTATGGAAAGTCTATAAACTAGAGTAGGTATTTATAACTACATCCTGACATGCCATCATAAACCTTCCATTTTGGACTTTAAAATCAGATTATTTTAGAAAGGCGAACATAAGCTCATCGGACATTTTGCGACCTCAACATGACGAAAAATCAGAGTGCATGGGCTTACTCATGTGTCTCTCTATCAGAAGATTGTGTTGTGCTCTCACGATATTGGTTTAATGTTGACCCTCTGCTGTTAAATCGACATTCCCTCTTTGTATATACCGATTGATGTCACTTGTCAAATTTTTTGCGCAGCTCTTACAGCTGCTTTAAAGAGAAAATTTCATTTGCCAGCTAGTTAGGCCTCAGCCTAAGAAACAATGGCCGTGGCTTGATGTGATGCTAACGTTATTATTATTATTATATTATATATATATATATATATATATATATATATATATATATATATATATATGTATATATATATATATATATAAATATATATATTCTAAGAAAAGTCTCTTTGTCAAATTTAAACACTTAATATAAAATTATTGTATCATCATAATTCATTATGTGATCTTGGTTAACTACAAGATCAAAAAGTGCGCAAGAAAGTTTCTGGAGTCTACAGTGACTTTTATGACCAGTGATTCAAGATTTAAAAGTTTGACTCGTTTGTCCAATGTAGTTTTTGTAGCAAGAACTGCAAAATATACTATAAACTAAATTGCTTCCCATCGGTGCACATTCTTTGCCTTTCAATTTTGTATATATTTTATTTATAGGGAGGATATTTCTTTGTGATATTTTTATACTTATACTTATACTTTTGAATACATCGATAAAATTAAAACACAAAGAATGTGCACCGATGAAAAGTAGTTTAGTTTATAGTATACCTTGCAGTTCATCCAACAAAAACTATATTGGACAAACGAGTCAAACTTTGAAATATCGAATCAATGGTCATCAAAGTAAATGTAGGCTCCAAAAACTTTCTTTCGCACTCTCTAATCATGTAGTTAACCAAGATCACCTAATGAAATATGATAATACAATAATTTTATATCAAGAACAAAATTTGACAAAAAAACTTTTCTTAGAAATGGTTGTAATTAACAGTGATATCAATAATATTAAGAGATCTGACATTGACCAACTCAGCAAAATTTACTCGTACCTACTTACAAAATAAATTTTTATGCTAAATAAATATTTATAAAAAAATTTTTTGTACATCCTGGCAAAGTAACATCATTATACTCATGAATTTTTTTTTTTATAAAAAAAAAAGTCGCAAAAAGGGTAGACCTATCGTGTGGGCCGCGGACGGCCCGCACTGCGACTATTAGAAGGGGAAGGGATTATAGAAAGGAAATGATTGTGGACACGCTTTTTAAAAAGTTGCAGGTCATAGTTCTCTGAAAAAACTGATTTTGGAAGCTTATTCCATTCCGTAGCGGCCCTGTAAAGGAAGGATTCTTGATGAAGATTGGTCCTTGTAGTGTCAAGCTTGAGAGTAAATGTGCAAGACTGATCAGCGTGCTGAGTTCTTCGGCCGAATGTGGCCAATGGTGGTACAAGAGTTTTTATTTCTCTGAAGCATCTGCCATGAAAATATCTGTAGAGCAATGACTGGACTGCAACTCTTCTTCTATGTTCTAGAGGGTGAAGGGTATCTGTGAGAGTTGAGCTCTTTATCAAGCGAATGGCTCTTTTCTGAATGGAATCTAGAAGACGAAAAGAATGCCTTGGTGCTGAACCCCAAATATGCGAGCAATACTCCAGTAGAGGTCGGATTTGAGCCTTGTACGTCGTCAACAGTTGATCAGGAGTAAAAAACTTTCTGGCTTTCCACAGAAAACCTAGCCTCTGGCTTGCCGACTTTGCGATATTAGCAACATGGTCAGACATATTATTGGACACCGTGACTCCCAAAATCAAGATGGAGGGACTTGCTTCAAGGGTATTTCCGGACATTGTGATGGGATGATTTGAGGAATTCACTTTCTTGGAAAACGTGGCACTTTGTGTTTTTTGGGCGTTGAACTGAACAAGATTGTTGGTTCCCCACTCGACGATTGCTTTAAGATCTCTATTGATGGAATCAACCTGTTTCTGCCTGAGTCTATTTGTATCATTCACCGAAAGTGATTGATAGGATGTGAAAGTTGAGACAAGTGTGCTATCGTCTGCGAAACTGTAAGAGGTAAGAGGTTCAACAGGTCGTTGATGTGTAAAAGAAATAAGGTGGGGGACAGGATGGAACCCTGGGGGACCCCGGCATTGGTTTTAAACGCATCAGAAGAAATACCGTCAACTGCCACATGTAAGGAGCGATCTTGCATGAAGCTCAAGAGCCATTGGCGCAGTTTGGTTGGGAGACCGTAGGCAGATAATTTACTTAACAATGCCTGGTGCCAAACGCGGTCAAAGGCTTTAGATATATCCAAGGCTATTGCACGGGATTCACCAAACTTTTCAATAGTGTTTGTCCAGAGCTGAGTGACATAAGCCAGCAAATCTCCAGTAGACCGAGGTTGTCGAAATCCATATTGTCTGTTATGAAATATTATCTCAAATTTCTCCAGATATTTGATGTGTTCAGTGTTAATCGCTTTTTCCATAACTTTGGATATGACTGAGAGCAATGCAATAGGGCGATAATTCGCAGGAATAGTCTTCTTTCCTTTTTTCGGAATCGGTTGGACTAGCGTTTTTTCACATGGACGGAAATACTCCTTTGCTGTATGATAACTTGAAGAGTCTACAGAGAACTGGGGTGAAGTGTGACAAAAAAAGATTATTTTTTGAAGTTATGTCAATGTATGTTGTACTTATACTCGTTAATTTAATTCATTTTAAATGCAAGTTTATACCATTTTTTTATGTTCAATGTTTTTTATCCATTTTTAATTTTTAGCCTTGATAAAGACAATAAATTTGTCGAAAGCTTGGCAAAGTAAAGAAGAATTTTTCTTGTTGACTTGGACTGAATACCCGTGAATTATACATAATACTATAAGTACAGTCGAGAAAAGCATTAACTATAAATATATTTATATATATATATATATATATATATATATATATATATATATATATATATATATATATATATATATATATATTATAAAATTTATTTAACATTCTAGCTTATTATTACCAATTTTGAGTCTACAGTTTCATAAAAAAAATTTTAACCTTAGTTGTTCGTAAATTTTTAATTATAGTATTTATTTAAGTCCAATTAAGTTATTTAAATTTGTTTTTTTACTATATTATCATTTGCTTTACGATTTGCTTTATATAGTTTTTTTAACATTTATTTTTTTTAATATTTTCATTAAACAAACTATTCCGACATCATTATGTTCATGGTTAATAGTAACATATTTACAGAAAATACCAACATATCGTTTTATAACCTACACATTCTTAAATTTCAAAAACAAATATTTCAACGTAGGTGGCAGATATGGACTTCCAGCTCGTATTACGCGCCTGGACCCAAAAAAAGTAATAAAATTTTTAAAGGTTGAACCTAAAAGGTAGAAATATCGTGAAAAATTTTAATGATACATTTGTTTCTTAATAATCTAAAAAATTTATTTCGTTTTAATAGAAATATTAATTTTACAAGAAGTGTTTTTAGAACAAACATTTTTTACTATGAAATAACTGTACTTTCAACTACAGAATATTCTATTCTGAGTTGGAAATTTTAAATTACTTAAACAGGGTGTTCCATTGGGAAACGAAAAAATGTTAACGGTGGATAGAGGGCAACCAAGATGGTTCTGAATATATCATATTTGTCGGTTCTCACAAGTCTTATAATCGAAATATGGGGTGTTTTGTCAATTTTACTTATTTCTTTGTTGGATTATAACGTACGAACCACCCAGTATATTTTTATGATATTTGGTACACACGTTTTCCTACTTATGTACCTTTGGGTCCTCAAAAAAACACCCTGTTTCGAATTTTCGAAATCCGCTTACATAGAGCATAAAAAGCTGAATCAAACTGTGCTTTTTATTTTCCCGCATGCTATTTCTTTACTAAATTTCTGAATTTGCATTGAAATTTTGGTGAATTATGTATAAGTATGACTGCCCGTCGAAAAATACAGTATGGCACAATTGAAGAAAGTAAAGAAACAATTGGATATTCTTCAGGATTTCAAATGCAGACAATAAGTGTTCAATAGGTTATTAAAAAAAATTGCAAAATTTCTGTAATTTTATGTGGAAAATTGTAAACATTTTATTTTTAAATATCCAAATGCATAAAACCTCAAATCCAAATTCAGAAAGTTAGTGGACAAAAAACATGCGGAAAAATAAAAAGTACATAGTTTGTTTTAGTTTTTTCAAATATTTAAGATTTTAAAAGACTCAAAAAATTATGTCAAATTTTAAATCAAGGGAGAAGTTTAAAAATGGTATTTTGCTGTTTTCAAGTGGCACCACTTTAACATCTCACCCCTCCCCCCCATCTGTTAATTTTATTTTAATGTTTCCATGTTTTTTAAAAATTTAAAACTTAAACGCACTTGTTAGAAAAAATCCTTTAAATGATGTAATTTAGTTACAATTTTATTTAATGTTTTGTTCATCTATTAATGTTCATTGTTGAGCTGTGGTAATGACTTTTTCATGTTTAGACGTTAGTAAACAAATTTGTGACCAAAATTTCTCCTGATGATGGCTTGACGCCGAAAACGTTTGAGAATTGGCTTGTAATAAATAAAAATTTTGGTGTACTATAGCCTCTTTCTACCTATTGATATTCTGTATATTACAGTTCACACAACCCCCCTTTTCTGTTATGTCATAAAATGAAGTTTTTTTTTTATGAAAATAGTCGCAAAAAGGGTAGACCTATCGTGTTGGCCGCGGACGGCCCGCACTGCGACTATTAGAAGGGGAAGGGATTATAGAAAGGAAATGATTGTGGACACGCTTTTTAAAGAGTTGCAGGTCATAGTTCTCTGGAAAAACTGATTTTGGAAGCTTATTCCATTCCGTAGCAGCCCTGTAAAAAAAGGATTCTTGATGAAGATTGGTCCTTGTAGTGTCAAGCTTGAGAGTAAATGTGTTTGACTGATCAGCGTGCCGAGTTCTTCGGCCGAATGTGGCCAATGGTGGTAAGAAAGTTTTTATTTCTCTGAAACATCTGCCATGGAAATATCTTCTATGTTCTAGAGGGTGAAGGGTATCTGTAAGAGTTGAGCTGTTTATCAAGCGAATGGCTCTTTTCTGAATGGAATCTAGAAGACAAAAAGAATGCCTTGGTGCTGAACCCCAAATGTGCGAGCAATACTCCAGTAGAGGTCGGATTTGAGCCTTGTACGTCGTCAATAGTTGATCAGGAGTAAAAAACTTTCTGGCTTTCCACAGAAAACCTAGCCTCTGGCTTGCCGACTTTGCGATGTTAGCAACATGGTCATGCCAAGACATATTATTGGACACCGTGACTCCCAAAATCGAGATGGAGGGACTTGGTTCAAGGGTATTTCCGGACATTGTGATGGGATGATTTGAGGAATTCACTTTCTTGGAAAACGTGGCACTTTGTGTTTTTTGGGCGTTGAACTGAACAAGATTGTTGGTTTCCCAGTTAATTACAAATAGCTCCTTAAATGTTTTAACAGTAACTGTTTAAGGTTTGTTCTGGTATTTTGTAGGCAATAATATATCCTGTTTTCAAATTCTTCTCAAACTCTTTGCAAAGTTTCTTATTTGTCTACATTCTTTAGTTATTCGAAGCTCTAGTCCTTCAATTTCTTTGGGAGGAGTTTTGTAAACTAATGATTTTAAATAGCCCCACAAAAAAATTAAGTGGTGTAAGATCTGGAGATCTTGCCGGTCATTCTATAAAGCCCCTTCTGCCAATCCAATGTCTTAAAAATCATTCGTTTAGTCATTGTCTTACAGCTAGTGCGTAATGTGGTGTAGCTCCGTCTTGTTAAAGGTATGTATGCTGTTCATCTAGCACAATATTTCCCTGTTCATTAACTTGTCTTTCTAGTGACTAAGTAATAAGTGGATCAATTTTATTTTCTAATAATTGTAGGTACAATTCATTGGTTAGGTTTTGGTCAATAAAATTATCTTATTTCCTAGAATACCAGCCCATACAATGAAGCATTATCCTGTCGAAACACGTGAGGATTTTTGTCATTTCAGTATTTAAATAAAACGTTGATTCATCACTGAAACAAATATTTTGAACCAAATCTGCGTCTTCTTGTATTTTTTGGGGCATTGTTTCACAAAATTTAATTTTGCGGTCATAGTTTTCTTTACTAAACTGATGATGAATTTGTATTTTATAAGGAAAAAAATTATGCAATTTTAATACACATGAATAGGTAGGATCTTTAGCAAAATGACTCAGTACTTTAATTTATGCAGCTTTGTCGAGAAATCTGGGATTATTATTTTTTTATTACAAACGGATCCAGTTTCCAAATTTCCGTACTAATTCTGTGATGGTCTCGTAGCCTATATTTTTATCAGGATGCCTTTCATTAAAAACTTGAGCTATTCCTCAAGCGCACTTATTTTGATGACCGTTTATAAATAAATAAAAACGCACTCAAATACTAACCAGAGTAGAGATCTCTTTTATAAAATTAAAACAATAACCCGAAGCTTCAAACCATTGTCTTATGCTACAACAGATAAGAATGGCGTACTGAAGACAGAATTAGGTCAAATCCTTGAAATATAGAGAGAGTACTGTCAGAGCCTATGTGATGACGACATTGCTTCTACGACTATCCCGAGCAATACACTGGAACCAGCCATATTGTTGTGCGAGGTTAGAGAAGCTGTGCGTAACCTAAGTAACAACAAAGCAGTCGGTTTTGACGGCATTGATGCTGAAATATGGAAACATCTGGATGAACACTGTCTACCAACGTTACAAAATATCTCTCAGATGATATGGGAAACAGATCAATGGCCCTGTGACTGGTCCACTTCTGTGATTATACCTCTTCACAAAAAAGACAACAAACATAATTGCGATAATTTTTGACTCATCGCTCTAATCTCCCATGCCAGTAAAATCATGCTTCATATTATCCATTTAAGATTGCACAACATTTCAAATTGGCCCAGAGCAGACAGGTTTTGTAAAGGGTAGGGGTACAAGAGAGCAGAATCTTAATTTACGTATTTTGATCGAAAAAGCTAGAGAGAACACTATAGCCCCCTTTAACCTTTGTAGACTTTACAAAAGCATTCGTTAATGTGATATGGACAAGGATGTGGGATATTCTTTTGGACGTGGGTGTGCCATCTCACATCATTCAGAATTTATATGCAAACAGTAAGGCAGTCATAAAGATGGGCAACTCTCTCCCTGGGGAAGCCTTGGTTGAAAAAGAAGTTGCTATTTAATCTATATTTGGAACACTTAATGAGAATAGTGCTGAAAAACTGGGACGGCGGTTTTGTTGTGGGCGGTCAAAACATTTCAAATTAAAGTTATGCAGATGACACCCTTTTGGTTGCCAGTAATGAAAAAGAACTGACGATGTTCCTCGAAAGACTCGAATCTGTGAGCTTAAGATATGTGTTGCAAATAAACTACAAAAAAACGACGATCATGATTATCAACCGAGAACAACCACACAAGGTGGCAAATTGCGATGTCGTCGAAAGAATCGTGTATCTAGGGTCAATAATAACATCAAATGGGGATTGTGAACCTAAAATTCGTAGACGCAACAACTGGGTAAAACAGCTATGAGCCAACTCACCAGAGTATGGGAAGATCGCAACATCTCGATCCAAACAAAAAAGGTCTGATAAAATCACTGGTATTCTCAGTTTTTTGGTACGCTCTGGAAACGTGGGTGATCAAGGCCGCAGATCGACGGAGAATCGATGCGAATCCCATGGAGTGCTCGAAGAACAAACACATCCATATTGAAACAAGTAAGAATAGAGCACCGTTTGTCGAGCCAAACTTCAGCGCGGGCTCTAAGGTTCTTCGGTACATCATTGTACAGGGATTGTCATTTGGTAAAAGACGACGAGGCCGATCACCAACGAGATGGACAGACACCGTTCGCAATTTAACTGGCCTAAATTTAGAGCCAGCAACAAGAGAGGCTAACAGAGTCACGTCCTGGACAGACTGGATAATAACAGAAATTCACAACAACCACCACACATCATGGATAATGTAATGGACTATGAAGAAAATAAATTTTATTCCTATTCGTTCTTGCAGAGAATACACCATTTTAAAATAACTCAAAATACTGTAGCTGCAAATTCTGGCGGATTTAAAGTCACGAATAACTAACTAAATATACTATTAATATTTTTAAAAATAAAAAACAAAATGGCAGAAATGTTGAAAATGGTGACATGTATTTCGAAGTAAGTTATTTAATCCCTAATCAGACATTTAACTATCCAACAGTGACGTAAGTCGTTTTTGTTATTGATAGGATTTTTAGTTCTATCTTGGGTTCGGCGATTAAAACTCTCGATCCAATAGCAAAACAATGTTTATTTCAATACAATAGCTTCTATTTTCATTAACCACTTAGATATTCACTTAGCAATACAACTTTTACAACTTTTTATAACTATTTACATTTAATAATTCGTAAACACATAAGTTAATACTGATAATCGTTGTAATCGTTTCCCCTTTTATATTCCCGATATCATAGTTCCAGATCTTTCTACCTGTTTTCCCATTATTCGACGCGGATTCGAGACATTGCGCGACTTTTCTAGGCCCCGTCGGCAGCTACAAATAAGAGCGGTTGAACACGGACCTTCGACGCCGTCGACCTTTCGTTTGCTGACAGGACCGGATTTGTAACATTATTTTACAAAATTTGTTGCAATCATCAAAATAAATCGATAGAAAACATTGTTGTTTATATGGATTATTTGAATTTTTCTTGGGTTTTCATTTGATGTTTTACAAGGTAGTGGTTGCTATTGACGTTTTGACGTTTTAAAGAAGGGCTGGGGAAAGTAAAGTTATTTGAACTGGCTGATTTTGAAATGAAAGCACTATATGAAAAAGTATTATTTTTATTTTAATTTTGTGTTTTGTGTACTAATTAACTTTCAAATAATAATATTTAAAATTGATTTTGGTATATTTTAATTTAAAATTAATTATAAACGTACCATGTTGAAGGGCTTTAAATTTTAATAATAATGTTCAAAACTAGGCTAATGTTATTCCTTGCTGTTTTAATGTAAATAGGCGATATCTAAACTGCAAAAAGTCATTTTATTGCTAGTGTCAAAAAAAGTAATGTCGTTTCAGCAGTTGGCTAATTATTTAAAAAAATACCTGGTCCATCCCTTTTGTCAATATTTACCTTAAGTATGATGTTAAATATAGTATATCTGATACTCTGATCGGTTCAGTTCGAAGGGTTGCCCAATAATTTAGCCAGTGTGGAATCTCCCACTATCGGAGATAACGAGCCCTCCTCAAAATTCCTATAATTTCCAACAATCTCACTTTAAGATCGGATATTAGAAATGGATTGACTATAAATCAATTTTTATAAAGTTATTTCGACAATATGGAGTTAATAAGAGCGGAACGTTGGAGCTATTATTAAAAAAATTTAATCTAAGTTACAGATCGTTAAATGGTTGCAAAAAAGTTTTCAATAAGACTCCGAAAAGCAAATAATGGCTAGGACTAGACTAGATTTGATGTAATCATTTTGTAGAATTAGGAAAGAATAGAGGTAAGCATTTTATATAATGACGACGAATTTCAAATTGGCGGACAGTCTGGATAATTACGTAATCAAGTATTCGCCGATTTTGGTTAAATTATAGATGATTTATAATGAAGTTAGCAGCCTTCGACATTGTTAATAAATTATTTTTAGGGACTGTGTTGGTAATTTTATTTTAAAAGTGGTAACCACTCTTATGCATGATTTCTTAACACTTTTTAGTTTCAATAAGATCACAGTAGAAAACTAATTTTTTTTTCAACAGGGATCTATTTTGTAGCCTTTCAGAATAGCTCCGGAAGAAAAAAATCTTAGATTTATCGTTTAACAATGATCACACTTGCAATGTTCATATTCAAGCAGCAAACAATTGTTAATTAACTATTGTATAACTAATTGAAAAATCGCGATAAACATTGTTTGCCGGCGGATTATTGTTTATTAATCTATCTAGTAAGTGCCTAAATTTTTTTATTTCCAAATTTTTATATTTACTATGTTTAAATAATTTTTATTGTTAATGTGTCCGAAGTGGGCGCGTTTTAGGGTACCCGTTTTAGGCCGTATTTTCACCCCTCTAAAAAAATTATAAATATTGGTCCTATAGTTTCGAGAGTTTCGATTTTCTTTTATAAAATTTCCTTGTCTTTTTAAATCTTTTTTTAGATTTTAAATATCTATATTAATTTTTGAGATATTTTTAAAAAAACAAACCCACTTTTTTCATTAAATTATTTATGACTATTGCGAGACGAACTTTATTTTTTCGAAAATTATCTACATGCCATTTCAAATCGGATAAAACCTTGTTCATATTTTTTGGAAACTGCTGCAAAAAGTTGACCAATACAATTATGAACTAGACTAGCAGGTAATAATTTATTTCAATTTTTTTAAAGGAATTAATAAATAGGTTGGAGTTGGGAACAAAAATTCGTAATTTTTATATTCCATAGAATATTGTTTCTAGTGGTTTTATTTGTAATTAAATATATAATAGTATACCTTGCAGTTCATCCAACAAAAACTATATTGGACAAACGAGTCAAACTTTGAAATATCGAATCAATGGTCATCAAAGTAAATGTAGGCTCCAAAAACTTTCTTGCGCGCTCTCTGATCATGTAGTTAACCAAGATCACCTAATGAATTATGATAATACAATAATTTTATATCAAAAACAAAATTTGACAAAAAAACTTTTCTTAGAAATGGTTGTAATTAACAGTGATAACAATAATATTAATAAAAGATCTGACATTGACCAACTCAGCAAAATTTACTCGTACCTACTTACAAAATAAATTTTTATGCTAAATAAATATTTATAAAAAAATTTTTTGTACATCCTGGCAAAGTAACATCATTATACTCATGAATTTTTTTTTTATAAAAAAAAAAGTCGCAAAAAGGGTAGACCTATCGTGTGGGCCGCGGACGGCCCGCACTGCGACTATTAGAAGGGGAAGGGATTATAGAAAGGAAATGATTGTGGACACGCTTTTTAAAAAGTTGCAGGTCATAGTTCTCTGAAAAAACTGATTTTGGAAGCTTATTCCATTCCGTAGCGGCCCTGTAAAGGAAGGATTCTTGATGAAGATTGGTCCTTGTAGTGTCAAGCTTGAGAGTAAATGTGCAAGACTGATCAGCGTGCTGAGTTCTTCGGCCGAATGTGGCCAATGGTGGTACAAGAGTTTTTATTTCTCTGAAGCATCTGCCATGAAAATATCTGTAGAGCAATGACTGGACTGCAACTCTTCTTCTATGTTCTAGAGGGTGAAGGGTATCTGTGAGAGTTGAGCTCTTTATCAAGCGAATGGCTCTTTTCTGAATGGAATCTAGAAGACGAAAAGAATGCCTTGGTGCTGAACCCCAAATATGCGAGCAATACTCCAGTAGAGGTCGGATTTGAGCCTTGTACGTCGTCAACAGTTGATCAGGAGTAAAAAACTTTCTGGCTTTCCACAGAAAACCTAGCCTCTGGCTTGCCGACTTTGCGATGTTAGCAACATGGTCATGCCAAGACATATTATTGGACACCGTGACTCCCAAAATCAAGATGGAGGGACTTGCTTCAAGGGTATTTCCGGACATTGTGATGGGATGATTTGAGGAATTCACTTTCTTGGAAAACGTGGCACTTTGTGTTTTTTGGGCGTTGAACTGAACAAGATTGTTGGTTCCCCACTCGATGAGTTGTAGTACTGATTGTCCTTTATTGTCTTAATATAAATATTGCTAAGAAATTACTTCTTTCTTGGGTTCGGTAATTTTAAACTCTCGATACAGTCACAAAACAATTTTTATTCCAATAATTTTACACAATATAAATTTTATAAATCACTTAGATATTCAACTAATTACAACTTGTATAACTATTTAAATTTAATAACTCATAAATCCTTTTATAACTGTCTTTTTCACGACCACTTACCTTTTTATATTTCTAAATCATAATTCCAGACTATTCCACCTTTTTCTCGAGAGTTTGAAACAATCCTTCTACCTTCGTGACGCGGTGTTCGAGACTTTGCTAGACTGGGGTGGCGGTCGACAAAGCCCTTCATTAATATGCACCCTAGTTGTGGTCGACACTTGGACGCCGACAAATAACAGGACCGGTTCTATAAACAGCACAAAAATACCACACAAAACACTTTGGTCTGTCTGAGTAAAGAAAAAGTACCTAAATGACAATAACCAAATAGTCAAAAGAACGTCAAAAGCCAATGAAAACTTTTCAGTTCCATGCTTTTTGCTTAAAAATTAAAATTTTGTTCCGAAGGACGGTACGTACATTTATTTAAGCTTAATTAATTTAGGCGACAAGGTAGTGGGAAAATATGGAGAAGATACCCTAAATGACAACGGTCAAAGACTAATAGATATATGCGAACAGAATCATTTAACCATCTTGAATGGATTCTTTAAACATCGTGACATACACAAATACACATGGACGCAGCCAACAAAAAACCAGAAAAGCATTATAGATCTTATGATAAGCAGACAAAACTCACATATAAAGTTCCAAGATGTTAGAGTACATAGGGGACCATCATGTGGTAGCGATCATTATTTTCTGAAAACTAAAATAACGGCACCAATAAATAGAAAACAGAAAACAGAAATCGCTAAAGAGCAAGACGTAAAAGAAGAACTAACGGAAATTAGATACAACATAGAAAATCTAGACCAGGAAAGCATTAGAAAATTATATCAGAACAGATTGGACATGAAAATAGAGACAACAAAATTTAGCAGTATAGAAGAACAATATAAACATATTAAAAAATGTATGCATTCGGCAGCAGAAGAAGCACTAGGTCAAAAGGCAAATATAAAAGACAAAAGAAAACCGTATTGGTGGGACCAAGAAATAGAAATAGAAATAAACGAAAAAAGAAAGAAATACCAAAAATACCTAAGATCAAAAACTATAGAAGACAAAATAAAATTTAAAGAAGCACAAGCGAGAGTTAGAAAATTAGTTTGCAGAAAAAAGAATGAGAAATGGGAAAGAACATGTTCTAGAATAAATACGTATCTGGGAGGTAGAAGAAGTACAGAAAGCTGGAGAATACTAAAAAACATGAGGAAAGATAATACCAAGGACATAATCTCACCAATAACAGCACAAAATTGGCAACAATACTTCGAAAAAATGTTAACTGAAGACAGAGAAGAATTTAAGAACACAGAATATATGAATGATAGAATTAATACGCAAGGATCCCCTATTAGAATTAATACAAAAGAAGTGAAGGAAGTATGTAAATCTTTAAAAAATAACAAAGCCCCGGGTCCAGGAAATATTGTAGGAGAATTATTTAAATACGGAACAGATAAATTATATAAAATGCTGCAAGATCTATTTCAAAGGTGTATTAATCAGTCCGAAGTCCCAGAAGAATGGAAAATATCACATATGTCAACAATACACAAAAAGGGGGACAAAAGCAAATGCGACAATTATCGAGGAATTGCCGTAACAAACACAATCAGTAGAATATATGGCAAGATCTTAAAAAACAGAATCGAAAGGGAATACACGGAAATGGAAGCAGAAGAGCAAGCCGGATTTAGAGCGGGAATATCAACGATTGACCATCTGTTCTCACTAACACAAATTATAGAAAAAAAACTAGCATTCAATCAAGAGATCCATATACTGTACGTTGACCTAAAGAAAGCATACGACAGCGTACCCTTAATTAAACTTTGGGAAACTCTGGAAACTTCCAACATTAATATTGAACTGATAAAAGGAGTAAAGTCATTATACAATAAAACCAAATCAAGAATTAAAGTTGGACAAAACCTAACAACAGGGTTTAATATCACAAAAGGGCTAAAACAAGGGTGTTGCTTGTCACCAACATTATTTAAAATATATTTGGAACGGGCACTAGCGAATTGGAAACGGAAATTCCAAAACATGGGCATACCTTTAGATGAGGACACAACATTATACACACTCTCATTCGCAGACGATCAAATTATAGTCGGCCAAGACATAGACGACACAGAGTATATGACACGAAAACTTATAGAAGAATATAAAATTTGGGGACTAGAGGTTAATGTAGAAAAAACGGAATATATATGTATTTGGGGGAGTGCAACAGGACTTACAATTATCAAATGGACAAAAAATCAAACACACGTCAGCTTACAATTACTTAGGAATGAGAATATCAAAGGATGGGACACTCGAAGAAGCAATATTGGACAGAAATATGAAAGGAAGAAGAGCAATATCAATGTTAAACGGAGTACTGTGGGATAGAACAATAAGCAACAACAACAAAAAAAGAATTTACGACACGATAGTGAAGAGCATAATAATGTACAGTTGCGAAGTATGGCCTTTGAAAGAAAAGATCGAAAGAAAAATTAGAGCCACAGAAATGGATTACTGGAGACGAGCAGCGGGGAAATCAAGACTAGAAAGAGTTACAAATGAGAGGATAAAACAAATAATGGGAGTACAGCACGACATCACAGACGAAATAAGAACTAAACAGTTGATATGGTACGGGCATGTTCAAAGAATGCCACCAGACAGAATCCCAAAGAAAATATTACAGTGGAACCCCAGAGGAAGAAGAAGAAGAGGAAGACCACGAAAGAGCTGGAGAGAAGGCATACAAAAAGAGATGGAAGAGAGAGATCTGAGAGAGGACATGTGGACGAATAGAGAGGAATGGAGATTAGGAATCGCAAGACGCCGACGCACGTTTTAACGCGATATATATATATATAATTTAGGCTTTAATGACATCGGTGGAAGACAAAGTTAATCTAATTCAAGCTGAGTGGAGTTTAGAACTATATCTCGAAGTTTAGTTTATAATAATGTTGGTTCAAGTCGCCCTAAAATGTAAAATTTCACATGATTTGCTTGACTTCATAGGCAGAAGGGATAGGTAGAACGCTCACTATATAAACAGAATTTTGCACGTATTTTAGCGCCACCTATTATCATGGAAGCCAACTATTTGATTAAAAACTTATTTGGTGCAATATTAAAATATTTTGGGTGTTTTATTGACAAAAAATATTTTAAATACCTGTAACATAAGTCTAATTTTGAAATACACGGTGCTAAAAATATATTTCAAGTACATCCATCTTTTAAAAAATTGGGCGTATATCACTATGAATTTAAAAATACATTTGTTCATCCAAAACACTTAATTGTGGTATACGTTTTTTCCATTAACTACCTCGTATTTGAAATGAAATAACCAACTTACACCTATTTGTCAATATTTTAAGTTTTTATTACGTACATACCTACCTACATACATGTAGACCACTTTTTTCTGCTTGATACGGTTCTTACACGTCTTCTGCTTCTTCTACTTTTATCAGCGCTCTTATAAATGCTCGTCGATTGTTGGTACTCTTGACCTGGCCTTTGTTAAAAACAATTTCGATCTAATCAAGATCTGTATTTATCTTTGTTACTACATCTTCTTTTACACCCTAGCGTTACCTTATTACACTATTCCTCACTTTATCATTTATAGTCACTCCAGCAATACTTTTAAGACTACCCATTTCCGCAGCATTCATTTTACTTTCCTAATTTTTAAAAGCACTGGGCTCCAACAAGATAAATTCTAAACTTGTAACGAATTGCATCGACTCCCTGAAGTGTCTTGGTGCAAACAACAGAGTGAGGGTAACAAGAAAGCCGACTTCCTCGCAAAACAGAGAAGCGATAACACCTCGGAAGGTGAGTCTGAATCAACAAACGGGCTGTCGGTTTAATTGCGTGGAATACGAAACTGCTGTACACATACTATGTTCATGCCCCTGCTTAGGAAGAATAAGTTCCAACACATTTGGTTTTACCAACTTAGAACCTACCGATTTCAAGAAAATCTCACCTCACAGAACCATGAACTTCGCGAGAACTGGATTGTGTGGTGAACTGTGTCTATTATGGTGAGCCACAATAGACCAATAGACCAATAGACCTCACATGATACCTAACCTAACCTACTTTCATTATTCTTTTGCCATAACAACAAAGAAGTAGAAGTTTGAGTTCAAGTACTACCTCAAGTTCTTCAAATTCGGACAGTAGTGGATCATCGTCTATAAACTTAAAACGTGAGGTGAAACGTTTGAAAAAAAAAAGAACTAAGTGACATTAAAAACAGAACTGTTTGTAAATTGCGCGTTGGTGATGAGAGTTTGGTGCCAATTTTTGACGCTTCGCGTGATGATATTACGGCCGAAGAGTGAGTCCGGAAGGTTGAAACTTTGGATAGTCGATACAAATGGGATGATCACTCTGTTGTTCGACTGATTTCAAACTGTCTTGGGGAAATGCATGACGTTTGCATTCAGGTGAAAACGTTTGTGGAATACGTTTTTATTATTTCTTACATCTTTTTCATGCAAAAATTGTACTTTATTAAAGATGGTGTAATGTTTATATCTAATGTATCTGTCGCCTGTTTCAGCTGGGAAGCAACTATAAATGCATTCCTATTTTTTCTTTGAATGCACATTGCATGACTTTAAATAAATTAATAATTTTTTTTTAAATTGAGTGTGTCTGTTAAAATTTGCCATTTTTTTATTATGAGAATAATATTATAAAACTCTTCACTTTCACTATTTTTTTTGCATAAATTAAAAATTTATTAACATATTTTATTACTTTGTGTATTTAAATGCTTTTATTGGTTAGTTAGTATTTCAACATCTAAAGATAAAAGGAAATAATGGGCGATTTACACACGAAAGGGTGGTCACTTGAACCTCGGCAAAGTCTTTAATTTTTATTTTTATTATTTTAACCAGTCGGACCGTGAGATGAATGAAAACTATAAAACCCGTTACATTCCCCATTATTCCTATACGGCAGGTAGCTCGCGCCACGACATGTGAATCTCTTTTTGACCCTTTTTTTCTAGAATACTCTTGATACATCAACGTCAATCTGTTCGACATATGTTCTAATTTAAATCCCTCGATAAACATGGGGTGGCTATTCGGTATACATTCTTTTTAATAACATCGTAACTGTTGTCTTTCATTACCATTACTGTGAGGGTGTTGCTATTGATGGAATCAGATTTTGTATCCTATGCACATTAATCAATGCACAAACAACATGCAATGTTTTTAAATAAGCAATTTTTTGTGTTCTTTCATTATATCTAATTTATACTGTTACAAGTAATTACATGTTGTGAAAATTCGTTTTTTTTCATGTAAAGAAAAACATTTTACAAATATTTAGGAAACAGTCCATCAATTTTATTTTAAAATGCAATATAAAAACAAATAAATATTAAAGGATTTGCAAAAAATATACAGCAAAATGGTTTTTATTCTAATTTGAAAAATTAAATTTAAAAAAGTTCGTTTCAAACCATGTAAGGAATGTTTGCCAATTTTTCGCCAAATTTATAAATATTTATTTACGTTTAACAAAAATTGGGGATTTTATTATTAAAGGAGAACATTAAAAAACATATTTTGCTATGAATGATCCATGGTTTACAAAAATCCGTTCATAATACAAAAGTTTCCTAATACATGCCGTAATTTCCGAATTATGGGCATTCAAGACGAAATTTCAAATAATTTTTGCTTACTAATGTGCTGGTTCCTACACTTATGTATGGTAGTGAATGTTGGGTTGGCAGAAGAAGCAAAAAAGTAAGATCAATGCTGCGGAAATGAGTAGTCTAAGAAGAATTACTAGAGTAACTATAATGGATCAAAGATTAATAAAGTAATGCTTAAATAGTTCGGACACGTAGAAAGGATAGATGAAAAAATATTGACGAGGCAGATTTATATAACAAATATGAATGGGCAAGTCGGTAGAGGTCGACCTAGGCGAACGTATCTAGATGATATCAAAATTGTTTTAAAATGTGATCTAAGACTTGGAGATTTTCTCGAACTCGGGTATAAACTTATCGAATAAAAACTTTCATGGATGTTATTGAAAAAAATAGTGATGAAGACATTTTTGTTTGGATAGATCCACTGTAAGTTTTTGTATATGTTAATAATAATTATATTCCTCTTTTAATGACACATTTTGCAACGATTATCATTTTAGATCAGTTAAATTCAGATTATGTTTTGCCACAACACACATTTGATAGGGAGAAAGTATGTGCAAAAAAGGAATTTTTAATGACAGTTTGGTATCTTGCTAACAAGAAAACTTATAGACAATTAAGTAATCGTTATGATGTGACAGAGAGCACAGCATGGAGAACTGTTAATAAAGTTACAAACCATTTAGTCATTATAAGTTTTTTTATTATCAAATGGCCAAGCAAAGAGAGAGCTGCAAGAATTGATAAACATTTTTCAAAAAAGCAGGGTATCAAAGGTATGGTGGGAGCAATTGATGGAACCCACATTCTCATAAATAGGAAAATGCCAAATCAGTATACATATTGTAATATAAAAGGCAGACATAGTGTGATAATGCAGCAAGATAATCAGATGTATAAGTTTTCGTTGGCGAGCCTGGAAACTTGCAAAATGCAGGGGTACTCAGAAGATCTGCCTTGTACCGTAAAGCTTTTAAAGGTATCTTACAATTCATTAGGTGATTCTGCAGTTCAGCTATTTTTTTCACACACTGCCAAACATATTTTCTTTTAACTGCTTGATGTAAATTATCTTTGTAACAGTCTACACTGGCTATGATTTAGTTTCTTCATACGAGTATGTCTACATGCGTCTCCCCGGCCTGTAAAGACTTTTATTTATGCTTTTTTTGCAGAGGTGGAGAAAATCCTTTACGGAGAGGTCATGAGTCTGAAAGCTCAAGGTCTACTGTGAGATTTCAAAGACTGTGTCAAATCTACTTACTAAAAACTCCAACCCAATTTAGGTCCGTCTGGCTATTGCCTCCGGTGATACTTAGGTATGTTGTCCCATTGTATTTTGTCCATATGGTTTTTTAACATTGTACCCAATCCTGTAATTTCGTACCTTGAACAAGTTCTGTACTGGGTGGAAGCAATAAAGTTCTGGGTCGCCGAATGGCTGCACAAAAACTGCCTGTCTTTTGCGGTCCAGTGCCCCGCAGCAGCAAAGTATGTGTTTTACTGTTTGCGGATCCTTGCCGCACAATCTGAAGGTCAGGTCTTCATTACACAGTCCCAATTTGTTGAGAGGCTTCTTTACTGGTGCGTGACCGGTCAAGAGCCCCTTAGTGATTCTTAGCTGATTCCTGTTCATTGCTAACAGTTCTGCCGTCCATTTGTGACACGGTCCTTTGATGTATTCTTTCCCGTGTTTGTTTCCTGTTTTCCTGCTTTCCCAGTATTTTTTGTGTTTTTCTTCAATCCAGTCTTTTACAGACATTCTTACTGTACGCTTCGGTACCCCTAGCATCTGCCTTTGGTTTGGGGGAGTTTTTGAACCACTTCTTACAAGTTTGACTGATTTTTCATTACCTGCAATTCCCTGGTGTCCTGGAATCCATATTAGTTTGACGTGATTACAGTCTGCCAGCATTCTCAGTTCTTTTTTGCAGTCCCATACCAGTTTGAACGTCACGTTTGACTGCCGCTTTACTGTCTGACAGGATGTCGATATGCGCGTTTTTAACATTCCTCCTATTGTTCTTCACGCATTAAAGGATGGCATACACCTCTGCCTGAAATACGGTGTTGTGGGTGCCCAACGAGTAACCGATGCCAGTGTTTGGGTTCCTGTAGAATACTCCTGCGCCCGCCCCATTCTCAGTCTTGGATCCATCTGTATACCAGATTTTCCCCTGTAGAATGTTCTTAAGCTGGGAGCCGTCCCACTCAGTTCTGTCTGGTATCAGCACCTTGAATTCGTCATTGAAGCTGTACCGTTTCAGAATGTGGTCCATCCTCGTCTCCAACGCGTTCTCGATCACAATTCTAACGATACTAATGTGTCATGTTCCAACGCCTCACCCTACACCACTAGATGAAAAAGTGGCAACCCCAAGAAAGCCTCCATAGCTGCAGTTGGTGTTGATTTGATATCCATACTGGCAAGTCTTTGCACCTTATCCAATCTTGTAACGGCCCCCCTTGTTGTGTTGTGGACCAGCATATCAAAGAGGTGTATGTTATGGACGGCATAACTACTTTGTTGTACAGCCAGTACAGCATACGTGGCTTTAGCCCCCATTTTTTCCAAAAGAGCATCTGGCCATTACTGGTGAGGTCACCGCTTTTTTGATTGTTTTTTCTGGATGCAGGTTCCAGGTCAACTTAGAGTCAAGAGTTACTCCAAGATATTTGACTTCCCCCTTTATCTGTATGTCCTCCTCTCGAAGTCGTATAGGTCCTAGGCTCTGCAAGTCTGTCAATCTTGTTACCAGGTTAAGAGCCTGCTGCATACGATCTCTAAACGGTTGTGTTGTATTTTCACTGTGCTAGGACCACAATGTCGTCGGCATAGCCAAGTGCTTAATGTCCTGCATAGTTCAGTGTCCCCAGCAGCTAGTCCGCGATAAGAATCCATACGATTAGGGCCATCTCTGTAAGCTTTCCAATTCGTTTTCCTAGGATTCCGATAAGGTTGTTTGTAGATGTTGTTTTTAATTTTGAACTTAATGTGTCTGTGATCCGAGCAACTTACCTCATTAGATACATGCCATTCCGTAACATGGTTACTCACATATGTTAAGGCTATTGTTACGTCGAGTACCTCCTTTTTGATTCTTGTGATAAAGGTAGGTTTGATTCCTATGTTGAACGTGTCCAAGTTGTTGGCCATCATTAATTGTACTAAATTTTCACTTCTTTTTTTAGTGTCACTCCTTCCCCAAGCGATGTGATCCGCGTTAGCATCACATCCGATAATTAGTTGTAGGCCTTCTTTCATACAATCTCTTATCAGGTCTTCTACCTTTTTTGTAACTGGTGGTTTAGAGTGATCCTAATGAAAATAGGCCGATCCGAGTACTAACTCCCTGGTTCCATTTGCTTCTTTCGTCCTGGTCATCACTGCTGTTAGATCTCTGGAACAAAAATTAGTTAACAGTAGTATTTTAATATTGTTTTCATTGTTATGCAGGTCCGGAAGATCCCTGCTAAACTGCTATAGATTAGCTCTCCGCATTCTCCCCTCGGACTTCTTACCTTCCCATGTCTGATCCACGGTTTCCATATAAGAGCAACATCAAACTTCTTTCCCCTCTCGCCGCTGTAAGGACTGCCGAAGCCACATTACAATGCTGCAGGTTGATCTGGGTTACCCTTATCCCCTCCATCTTTATTAGTCCGTCCCTTCTTCAGGTCATTGAAGAGTACACTCGAAAATCCATCCTCTCCAACACCTTAAACGAAGTGTCGTAACTGAGAAGGCCAGGATTTGTCCTTCTTCTATTTCGATGTTCCTGTTCAGAAGAGTCCATTCCTGCGTCCTCAGGTCCGGATTATGTAGCTGAATATTCCGCATAAGCTCTTCTGGTTCTTCTATTTTTGCTCGGTTACAAAGGCCAGAACCCTATGACGTACTGGTATGTCCCCGAAGTTTACTAACGTACTAGCGTTAACTTCGTTCCCTCCCAAAACTGCCCTAGCGCACCAACCGCTTCCATGAGCCAATTCACGGTCCCTTTATTGGCACAGGCGCTCCCACTTCCTGAAGGGGTCTGAAAAGCGCATCCACAACTGTGTTCTGGACCAGTTCGATCACCGCCGTCTGGATTGCTCTTGCTACTTTACTAAAAGTGCCGGTCCCCACTCCTACTTTCCTGACTTTTTTAGTAATGTTCTGCTTAGAAGTAGACTGAGACTCCTGGTGAGGTCTCTTTTTGTGTTACCCTCTTCATATTGTCCCAGTCCTCCTGGACTTGTACCTGGTCAGAGCGTTTCCTCTTCCCAGGTTTAACAGCCGTCCATGTACCAGCTACCATTTTCGTCTCTCTGAAGAGCCTTTTACGATACGCCACAGAGAGACTTTTTTTTTTCTTGAGGTCGATGTTTTTTATTCCCTCTGTAACTTCCTTTGTGTTATTACCCGGTTCCGAGTCGGAGCTAATCAACTCTTCTCTGGGACTACTTTCAATGTTTTGCGTGTCCATTTAGTTCCACGAGTATAGATGAAGGAGTAATCCGGCCCTGTGGTGCCCCCTGCACAGGACTAAGGCTGTATACTACAAGATTTTGCCTGGTGTTCTGGGTCCGTTAGCGATATTGCATGACACTTTTGGATTGGGTGTCTTTTAGTCGCCTTTTACGACAGGCAGATCATACCTGGGATTTATTCTATTTTTTCCGTATCCCCATCTGGACTATCTTGATCTTTAAATTAATCTGCAAGAAATACCATCAGTAACCAAAAACAAGCCTTATTATTACATTTTATACCTGCTTTTCTAATTCTTTACCTGTGTCTTCTTAATATCCTTATTTATACCAAGCACAGTTTATATTGAAAGGTGAATCAATTTTGCATCTATAATAAATTTATTGCTTAAAATCTTTGAAACTTGATAATAGATATATGATTTTACCTGCTTTAATTTGCACGAGAATTGAATCTTCCTTCTTTATGCAGGTACTCATCATTTTTGTCTGTGACCATGTTATAACAACTATCAGCATTCGACTGCATGCTTTTTTATATTTAAAGCTATTCTGGTCAAAACACAGC
This sequence comes from Agelastica alni, assembly GCA_950111635.1. Lineage (NCBI taxonomy): Eukaryota > Metazoa > Arthropoda > Insecta > Coleoptera > Chrysomelidae > Agelastica > Agelastica alni. The sequence continues at coordinate 54,012,342 of OX467712.1, read as the reverse complement.
ACAGGACCACAGAATAACTAAAATTAATCAAGTCTCACATTTTGCTTACTGCAACACGAGATAAATAGCAAGCTCAGTTGGGGTGAGGGGGAAAGAAACAGTCTTAATAAATTCTAAGATAAATCTTAGCTAGCTAAAATAAGTAAAAAATATATTACACCTGAGATATTGAGCTGTGCTGAGATTTTAAAATAATCTCAGTGAAGTTGGTAAAAATAATATTTATTACCTTTGTCTACCTCTACGGGATGGCCAACCGAAAACAAAATGAAGCCATTTGCAGGAACCTCGTCAACATTGTAGAAAAACGCTTAGACCCGTCGATTTTTGATTAAAGGAGGACACTCTTTTCCGATATTTTTGACTTCACTACTTTTAACTCCAAGCGAGGGTAAGAATTACCTCAAAATTTTTAAATGGCGTTGGGGGTCGAATAAGATGTTTTTTAAAAGCTCTTACAATTCTCTATACAAAAGTCTTTAAATTTTAAAATTACGCCCATTACTTATTGAGAAATTAGATTTTAAATGTGAAACTTATCTGCAAACAATCACGAACGGTAAAAATGTCATGCATTCGAGTTAAGTACGCCAATGGTATAAATTAAGTACCTATTTTTTGCTTCGCATTGCTTTGTGGCGATTTGTTATTACTTTTAAAAACAGTACACGTCAAAGAAGTGGATGTCAAATGATTGCCTAGTAACGTATTTGAAAGTGTTGGTTGGTAGTTTATTTAACGTAATTTTGTACTAGAGTACGGAATTGGATTGGCAGCATTGAATGGCCTTCACGATCGCCAGATTGATCACCCCTCGATTTTTTTTTGTGGGGACATCTGAAAAGTAAAAACCAGCGTCGTTGGAAGATTTGGGTCAAAGAAACGTGTGCCGTCGAATTACTCCAGAAATTCTTTGAAATTGCGTGAACGTTTTGAACAAAATCTTTAATATTTTATGAAAACGAACGGCCATTAGTTTGAACATTTAATCAATTAAGTAGTAAGTAAGCAACTTAAATCATTGGAATTTTAACATGTAATTTTTTTCAAAGTATTGAAAGGAAATTTAAAATTTAAAGAGTATTGTAAATAGAATTGTCAGTGCTTTTAAAAGACATCTTATTCGACCCCCAACGCCATATAAAATTGGGGTAATTCTCACTCTTGCTTGTTGTTGAAAGTAGTGGAGACGAGATTCCTGCAAATGGCTCTGTTTCGTTTTCGGTTGGCCACCCTGCATGTATGTACTAATGTTTTAATACGTCCATTTGATCTATATAAAATTTAAGGTGCAGTGTGTCTACTTAGTTTGGAATCATATGGAAATCCTTTTTATTATTAATTTTAAGAAGTTATTTTTCATAAAAGTTGATCAGAATTGATAACAACATTTTAATTTGCAATTGTATCCATTTGCATTAAAAACGAATTTTCCAATTAAGTCAATGTGTAGAAACATTTGTAAAAAAAGAAGGCCTGATTTTTATGCTTTTTCATTATACCTTACTAAAAACACTATATTTACATGCCTATTTAGCACACCGAAAGTGGTTTACGGTACACTACTGTCATCAGCTGCCTACCTGCATGTCAAAATAAAATAATATATTATTGACAGTTCTCTAGAAATCGCAAATTCTTCTGTTTATTTTTTTAGCAACGGGGTAAATAACGCTTATTTTTTTTGACAATTTTTTGATATTTTTAGTGATAATATCTTAACAATTTGTGATTTTCAGGTAGACATAATGAAAAGGATCGTTCATTACATGTCCATAAATGCTTTTTCCGTGCTCGGTTGCGCCTCCCGCTGAAACTTGTCGCGCGCGCACGGAAAAAGCCTATTTTCTTGACTCATATTGAAATATACCTACTATAATTGCATATTTGCATCTATTTTTTAATTCTGATTAACTTTTTTTGTAAACACTTCACAATTTTATTAAAAATAAAGATACTTTGGGCAAAGTTAATATTTTTTGACCTCATTGCAAGAATTGATAGAAATTTTATAAGTCAAAAAGGTCCCACCTGGAATTCGATAAAATTAGTGATACATGTTATTGTTTTAAACGAAAGTAAATGTTTCACAGACAAATTTTTTCCACAACTTTTTAGAGCCGTATGACCGAGAAAAAAAATTATTAAAATTCAAATTAATATACCTAAACAATCTGGAAACTCACAAGCTTATCCAAACGGCGCTGTAACGTTAATTCTTAAGTCGACTGTTGTGTTTACGTTTTGTTTACATGCGTTCACACACGAGTGTGAAAAATCACTTTCGCACGAGTAATGTACACTATTTTTTCAACGACCACGCAATAATTTTACCAAATAATATAAAATCAACATTAGAGATATTAGTACACAAAATATTACAATTAAAAACAACAAAGTTTATTTTAAAAGTAACTAAAACTATTATTAGGAACAAGAACTTTTTCTACTCAAATATTAGGCTAGAAATTCAAGAGGGTACAGGTAGGTTATTCTTCTTCTTTTTTAGGTGCCCTGTCCTCCTCGGACGTTGGCACTTATCAGCGCTATCTGAACTTGTATAGATCGGCAGAATAATGTGGTAGTGATCACTCCATACCAAAGTCTTAAGTTTTTTAACCAGGATATCTTTCTTCTACCCGGGCCTCTTTGTCCTTCGATCTTTCCTTTCAAAATACTCCAGTTTGCGCTTTTTTAGTGTAAACAGAACTTCCAGCTGCTTGTCGAGGCGTTGAAGTATCTCGGTGTTACGCACTCTTTCTACCCAGGAGATTCTTAATAACCTTCTGTACGTCCACATTTGAAAGGCCTCCAATTTTTTGCACATCGCATCTGTCAAAGTCCAAGCTTCCATTCCATAAAACAGTATGCTGAACACGTAACAGCGAAGCATTCGGACGCGCAGAAGCAAGCTTAAATTTCTGCTGCAAAGTACTTTACGCATCTTGAGGAACGAAGCACGAGCTTGTTCTATTCTGGCACGAATCACCTACATGCCGTCCCACTTCTCATTTAGTTGACACCCAAGATATTTAAAAGTTTCTACTCGCTCAATTCATTGACCGTTAATTGCCAGGTGTCCGTCCACGTTGTTTGATTTGCTAACTGCTAGCCACTTTGTCTTTCTCACGTTCAGGCTAAGTCCGGCCTCTGAGCTTGCAACCGTCACGCGGTTTACCAGTTCCTGGAGTCCTTCCAGGGTGTCGGTAGGTTATTACAATCATAAATTGGTAGCATTTTTATAAAAATTAAAAGTAAAATTGTTATTGCTGCAGTTTGTAAAATGTGAAAGATTAGATTCCAGATTTTCTATTGCTTGTAATAGTGCTTGACGTAATTCAAGTGAAATCCTATACCAAGAGTTCCTTGAGAGTGGTGAACAGGATATAGCGGATGAGCTCTTACATAGCCTAGACGCTGCACGTAGATAGAAGTGGATAGAAACTGTTGAGGCTATGGACTTCAAACAATCCAGCAGGAAGGCGTGGACCCTCCTACGAAAACTTGGAAGTGGAAACGTGCCGATCCGTGACAATCCTGCCGTAACACCAAGTGCTGTTGCCTCACATATCGTCTCCACTTCAAGGGCACCCGTAGACCGAGAGCACTCCACCCAAATTAAGAGGGAGCTTAAACGCCTAAAAGCCGCCGCCGAAATACATTCAACATACTCTCGGACCTTCACCCTCGAGGATATTACGAAGGCACTAGAGGGTGTCAAGTCAGGTAAAGCTCCAGGTTTCGATGGTATACACCCGGAATTCCTAATAAATCTAGGAAAAAGTGCCCGCAACTGGTTGGCAAAATTCTACACTAATATTTTAAACACAGGAATTATCCCACGCTCACTGAAACAAAGATAATAGCGATCCTAAAACCAGGAAAGCCAAATGACAAACCAGAGAGCTATCGCCCAATCGCGCTTTTAAGTGCCAGTTATAAACTATTAGAAGGCCTTTTATACAATAGAATAAGCGTGAAGATCCTAGAAAGCATACCAGTCGAGCAAGCTGGATTCAGGCCAAAGCGAAGCTGTACCGACCAAGTCTTGGCACTTACGACTTATATAGAGGCCGGATACCAGAAGCAGCTCAAAACATCCGTCGCATTCATAGACCTGACTGCAGCATATGACACAGTCTGGAAACAAGGACTGCTCTATAAACTCCTACGTCAAATACCCTGTAAAACAACTGTGGGTTTAATCGATAATATGCTGAGCAATAGATTATTTCGCGTTGTCATGGGAAACTCACTGAGCGATTGGAAGAAACTCAATAACGGCCTACCTCAAGGCTCAGTATTAGCTCCTCTCCTGTTCAGCTGTTACATTGCGGATATGCCCACAACAAAATCTAGAAAATTTGGCTATGCTGATGATTGGGCAATAGCAACCAGAAGCAAATCGATTGAAGAGACGGAAGAAGTGCTAACAGATGACTTGGAAACCCTAGAGAAATACTTTCACAACTGGAGACTCCAACCTAGTGCAAGCAAGACGGAGGTTGCTTGTTTTCACCTAAACAACCGCATGGCCAATAGAGAACTCAATGTGAGCTTTGGTAACAGGCTGCTGCACCACAACCGGTATCCTAAATACCTGGGAGTTACTCTCGATAGAACTTTATCCTTCAAACAACACCTAACTAAGACTGCCTCAAAACTCAAAACAAGGAATAACATCATACAAAAACTCTGTGGCACTTCATGGGGATCCTCCGCAACGACGCTTCGATGTTCCGCGTTAGGGCTGGTCTACTCTACGGCGGAATATTGTGCTCCGGTCTGGCTAAACAGCCCTCATGTCAAAATGGTCGACGTTCAATTGAATCACACGATGCGTTTAATCTCGGGCACAATTAAATCTATACCGAGTTATTGGCTACCAGTTCTAAGCCATATCCCTCCTCCATCGATACAGAGATCCACTGCACTTGTCAGAGAGTACAACAAGGTTATTCAAAACCCACACCTACCAATAAACAGAGACATCGAGGACATAGACAGGAATAGGTTGCGTTCAAGAAAACCCCCCATCAAAACGGCTCTAAACTTGGAGGCCGTTGACTTCAACCCAATAAATGAGTGGAGGCAGAAATGGACCGAAGCAGCCCAACCGGAATTTCTCAACATGCCGTGCATAACAACTCCCCCAGCCGGCTTTGAACTACCACGCAAGACATGGGTAGCACTTAACCGGATTAGGACCAACCACGGCAGGTGTGCCGATGCCTTCTACAAGTGGAACATAATACCCTCCCCACAGTGTGACTGCGGCGCTGAAAGGCAGACGATCCGCCACATCACGGAAGATTGCAACCTGAGGGCATATGGAGGTCAGCCAAATGAGTTCCTGACAGCGACACCAGAATCAATTGATTATATTAACAACTTAGACATTCAACTGTAATTATGCTATATTTTCGTGTTTTTATACTTTACATTTTTACACTGTTTGTACATTGTGCTATATGTTGTCCTGTTAACTTATACAATATTTTATGTGATGTATGCCATACGATAAATAAATAAGTGCTTGACGTTGATGATTGTGGATTTATTTGTGATATTGCTGATTGAATAGTTTCTTCAGATAATGCACTCACTGCAACTACAATTTTAGATACACATTCATCCTGTTTGTGGTAGAGTCATTGATATACCGCTCAGCGATAATTGTAGCTGATGACCTTTGGAAACAATGTCTATATATTTCCGGATGAGTTTTAAAACTTTTGCAATTAAACCTATTTTGTTAATTCCTACTTCTTGCTTAGTGCATTTTTTATTTTTGTAGTCGATAAAAAAACTCTTTTCATGTGTTGAAGGTCTTAATTCTGTATATTATTTGTATTTCTGATAAAATAAATCTGTAATATTGTATTTTCCGCCATTCTTAATTTTTTTAAAATTAATCTTAATTATAGCAGCAGAGCCCAGATCTTGTATATCATCCACAGTAATTCTCACTAACTCTTATTTACGACATGCTCCCGAAATTCCAAAAATAAAAACAACAACATGTTCCTCTTGGTTAAATACCTAAGTGAAAAATCGTTTCAAACTCACCTTAATTAGTAAAAGGTTTGACTTCTTCGGTTTATATCTATCATTTTTTCTTTTTAAAAATACTTTTACTTTCAGATATTAAACAACATTTACAATGTGATTTACATACAAAGTAGTGCGCAGGATAGAGTAGTGTGACCACAATGTATTTGGTGTTACTTTGGATAAATTATTCAAGTATGCAAGAAGGACATTTTCTAAAAATGGATATTTAATTTTTTTTTCTTCAACTGAGAAATTCTTTACATGCACGTTCATATCTGGCTCTTGATTTTCTTGGTAGGATTTTTGGGGAGGATATTTTTGGTGTCTAGATGATTTCTGGTGGAGTACATTCACTACCACTATCATTGTCAGTATTTATGACATTTTTGTGCATGGCTGGTTGGTATTGTAGGTAGTTGCAATACCTATCAAGATGATTTTTAGATTGCCTGACTAGGTAACTATAGGGAGTTGATAATAAACTATCTAACGAAAACAAATATAAATTTTAAAAATTCCTCGTTTAGTTAGCTGATGAAAAATGTTTTTAAAAAAATATATGTTTAAATCAAACTCCAAGAAAAAATATATTACTAAGTTTTTATAAAAGTACAAGTTAGATCAGTTGGTAGAGCATCGTATTGGACTTTTAACGAACAGTACGTGGGTTCGATCCTCGACAGCGTAATTTTTTTTATTATGAATATTAAAAAATTACACTTTTCAAAGAGATTTCTTTAAATTTAGATATTACATAGGTAAATTTAAATAGAAATTATATATTTGACAGCTTAACAGCGGTAAATTTTAATAGACATTATGCATTTGACAGCTTTCGGATTATCGTTAGAAACCCGATAATCAGTATTCAACTGTGCATTTAAGAAGTACAAAAATAAATTCCCCTAATATTTTTAAACAAATTTAGTAGGTAACGAATTTTATTTTATAGGGGACTTCTTGTTTGGAAATTAAAAGTAAATTCTTTTATTTGCCAGTACGAGTAATTTTGCAACCAAATCTGTTTTGAATGACTTTATTTATGGTACATAATAAGAGAGGTAGGTAAGTAATCCAAACAAATTTCACTAATTAACTAAGCTATTAAGCTCAAATAAAAGACCGCGAAAATGCCGCGACTTGTTTCAGATGAAGATGCATTAATAATGAATATACGCGCTTATTTTACTGCGGAAAAGGACAATGGAGGTCCGTTGCTACCAGTTTTATCTATACGTAAGCGTGTGTGTGATGCGATGGGTATAGGTTAACAAAATTAAACTCAGTTTTAAAAATTGTGAAAGATGGAAATAGTGAACAAAAAGTTAAAAAATATAAACACCGCCGACATCCAAAGATTGTTGACTTTCCCAAAGGTTACAAATTTGACATCCGCGACATTGTGTACAAAATGCGTGAAAAAAAAAACAGGTCTCTTTAGATTTAATATTAGAAAAAGTGAAAGAAACAAATGTATTTGAAATTTCTTAAACGAGTCTGGAGAATTTTGAAACGTATAGGGTTAAAATTTAAAAAGGAAGACAACCAGAAGACTTTTTGTGAAAAAGCTAGAGTCGTGCACAAAAGAATTGCATTTTTAAGAAATTATACTCATGCTAAACAGGAATGTTTTTCATTTGTTTTTCTGGGCGAAACTTAGGTTTTTGCTAAAGGTGAAATAAAAAAAATTTGGCAGGACGTTTACATAAAGTCTATAAAACACACCGACGGTGAAGAAAAAAAAAACCTTATTGTGCATGCAGGTGGAAAGCATGGTTTTGTTGAAGGAGCGGATCTCTTATTTTCGTCAACAACAAAATTGGTCGATTATCATGACAATATGGATACAAAGATGTTACATGATGGTTACATGAACCATCTGTCATTAGATAATGTTCAGTACCATTCGGAAATTTTAAATAAGCAGTCAACAAACTCCTGGACGGTACAAAAAATAAAAGAATGGTTAACAAAAAAAATATTTTATTTTCACAGTAATGCTTCAAGCCTAATTATTATCGATAGCTAAAAGGCACGAAATAAAAAAATTTAAAAAGTGGATCAAGTTATACTCAGTTATAGATATCGTGTGCTAAGGCTTCCACCTTATCATTACCAATTTAATCCCATTGAGTATATTTGGGGAATATACAAAGCTTATTATTACAAACATATCAAATGGTTTTGGAAACCTAGCAACGAGCACTTAATACTGCCATTCCTAAAATTTGGAAAAATGTGTCACAAAATGTGAAAATTTAATAAAGTGGGTTCAATAAAGTGGGTTCGTGAAAACCGCATCGAAGCAGTTGATCCTGTTATCATTTACATTCAAATGAGTAAATCCACGACAGTGATTCCGATTATGATGACTATAAATCTAATGCTTGATAATACTATCAGTACTATATGATTTAACATATTTATTAAATTTGAATTGATAATTTATTTTTGTTGCATGTCCTTTTAACATAGTTAAATATGTGCCTCCTTCTAACCAAAAACTCATCGAGAGCTACATCAATAATAAAGCAAAAATTTTAAATAAAACCTCTCATCAAAGTGCGCCCTTTAAGTCAATGCCTTGGTGATTAACCCGAAACCGTCGTATATTGGTATAATGAGCTGTAATGTAATACATATTAAAATCTGTGTTTAATTATTAAATTGTTTCGTTTAATTATTCATATTTTTGTTACTACTCAAATCAATTTTATGTGATTAATCAAAGGGATGAAAATAAATGTGAGCAAAACAAAAGTAATGGTTTTTGAAAGAGAAAAAAGCATGACAAACTGTGGGGTTTCGATTGAGGGAGAAAGAGTGGAACAAGGTAATGAATTTGTGTACTTGGGTTCAAAATTTACTAGAGATGGAAAGTATGACAGTGACATTGAGCGAAGGGTGTTGGCAGGAAAACAAATGAATGGGGCACTGCATAGCTTTATGAATAGCCAGAAAGTGTCAAAAAAGGCACGTCTGGCGGTGCATAGAGGTGTGTTGGTTCCTACACTTATGTATGGTAGTGAATGTTGGGTTTGGCAGAAGAAGCATGAAAATAGGATTAATGCTGCGGAGATGAGTAGTCTGAGAAGTATAGCCGGAGTGACTCGGTTGGATAAAGTTAAGAATAGTTAGATAAAAAAACGCTGTGGTGTAAAAGAAGATGTGGTCACAAAAATAGATAAAGGAATGCTTAGATGGTTTGGACACGTAGAAAGGATGGATAAATGAAGATTGACGAAACAAATTTATAAGGCGAGTGTGAATGGGCAAATCGGTAGAGGTCGACCTCGGAGAACATATCTCGATCTGATCAACATTGCTTTGAAGAAAGGCCAGGTCAAGAGTACCAACAACCGAAGAGCATGTATGAGAGCACTGATGAAAGTAGAGGAAGCAAAAGATGTCTGTACGAACCGTAGCAAGTGGAAGGAAATGGTCTCTGCCTACCCCTATGGGAAAAAGGCGTGACTTTATATAAATGTTTAAAATTTCACTGTTGACGTTTTACGAGAATGAGAAAACCCAAAAATTGAAATATTTTAAAATCTTTGGAGATTGCCGGCGTACACTCTGGTGTACACATATAAAACATTACTTGATCCAATTGGATTTTGGCTGTTCGATCTCACTGTGCATTCGAATGTACATACATCATATTTTATGTAAAGACATACCTATGATCAATAGTTCCAATAATTGGCTATTTTTCACAACTGATTCGTGGATTTTTGTGAGCTGCTAGTGTGCGTATTTGTTTATAGTTTAGTTGTTGGTTGTTAATCAAGTAAACTGAAGTTTAATATTTTTTTTTGGAAGTAAACTTAAATATATATCACATTATACAGAATCCTAGCTTAAAAATTTCTGATTTATAGTTGATTAAAAACATGTACACTGCATTGAAAAGTAGGTCCCAGTGATCTAACCAAACTGTTTTTGACCATTTAGTAAAAATATAATTATTTCGGATTATCGGGAAAAAATAAGCAAAAAAAGGCGTTATACGAAGAACTTTTGCATTATAATGGAAATGACGACTTTGACCTATATTTCCTCAGCGACGAGGATGATGGATGGGAAATAAATAATTATGAACAAAGTATGTGTAAGATTGATAACTATCCATTGCATTTTTATTCGATAACGGAAATTGACCCTACGCATGTTCACTCAAGCTGTAGATTTGGGTTGTACAAATGGATGGCTTGAGTATAAGTCGAAAGCAATGGAACTTGGTGTAAAAAAAGGACATAATGGATCTCTTGCAATTTCGTGCTTATATTTCCGAAGCTCTTATTTTATCAATAAATAATCCAACAAAACGGGAAAGGCCCTCAGCTTCAGCACAACCTTCTTCGCCATCAGTAACTAAAAGAACCAGCCAACCGGTAAAGAACCTGTACAAATTGGTACAGGGGAGTAGAGTTACGGAATGGGTGGTGTGACAACAAACCGAAAGACCCAAAAAGCCCAAGAGGCTAATGTGTAGCTGGCGTTCTTGCACTTCCCTGTTAGTTCTAAATCTGTATTGTTGTGTGGCGTTAAGAAAAACACTATATCAAGTTTCAGAATTTTACTCTTAGTCAAATAAATTTGGGACTGAAAATTTCAGAAAAAAATAGTATTTTATTTTTCTGTAAATAACCTTTGATTTTTTTTGTAATACTTCATAATACCGCAATGAAGAAAATCCTCCGTTGTCTGAGACACTCTGTAAATGTACTTTCTTCATAATAATTTTTACACGACTCCTACAACTCGCAATTACACGTGTCTGGGAAAAATCGCATCACCGAGATGATAAGGCTCAAGGGTGTGGATAAATCTGACAACTAGAATACCAACGAGCATGTATGAGAGCACTGATGAAAGTGGAGGAAGTAAAAGAAGTGTAAGAACAATTTTATTGGCTCGAGACTTGATTTTTTGTTAAGTAATACTTCATAATTCCACAATGTAAAAAAATTGTATTCTCTGTTGTCTGAGACACTCTGTATAAGTTCGCCGTCGTAGGAAGAGATGGTCGTAAAACCACAAACATTAATATTAAGCTGTGTATTTTTAAAAAACCGACAACTGATAATTTTATATCGCATTGTTGATGATTTTAGAAAAAAGTATCTGTAAATAACCTTTTTTTTTTGTTACGTACTCCTTCATAAATCCGACAATCAAAATACCAACGAGCATGTATGAGAGCACTAATGAAAGTGGAGGGAGCCAAAGATGTGACTATGTGTATGTACATTTTGACCGAAACAATTTTATTGGCTCGAGACTTGATCTTTTGTTAAGTAATGCTTCATAATTCCACAATGTAAAAAAATTGTATCATCTGTTGTCTGAGACATTCTGTAAATGTACTTTTACCCAACTCCTACAACTCGCAATTAAACGTGGCTGGGAAAAATCGCATCACCGAGATGATAAGACACAAGGGTGTGGTCTATAAATGCATACGGTCGTAAAACCACAAACATCAATAATATCGTGTATTTTGAAAAACATTTTAAAAACCAGAAAATGATAATTTTATATCGCATCGTTAATGATTTCAGAAAAAAAGTATTAATTTTATTATCTATAAATAACCTATTGATTTTTTGTTAATTGGCTATTGTCAAATGTACTTTCTTTATAATAATTTATCCGACAACTCGCAATGGCGTTAGATCGTGGGAAAATTACATCATCCATATAAGGCTCAAGGTCTTTTAATTTTGAAAAATCATTTATTATTATTAATCCGGTTTATAGCGTCTTTCGCCTTCCGGTTCCCAGTTGCCAGCCTCTTCGGTCAGTCCAATCTCCTGGGGCTAGATTTCTTTCGGACATCGCTTTCTGAATGCCCCCTATCCATGTTGGTTTTGGTCTACCTCTTTTCTTTCGTTCTGTTGGGGTCCATTTAAGCACTAGTTTGGGTAGCCTTTCATCTGTCATACGTTCAACATGGCCGTACCATATAAGTTGTCTTCTTTGGATTTCATCTATTATAGTTGTGTCGGTCTTTACAATTTGTCGAATTCGGTCTTTTGTAACCCTATCGAGACGTGATATGCCAGCAGATCTTCGCCAGAAATCCATCTCCAGAGCTAGCAATTGGCGTTCTAATGTTTTATTAAGTTGTCACGTTTCACAGCCAGTACTTTGAAAGATAGTATTATATATCATATGTTTTTTTCCCTAGATATATTTTTTGCCCACAACAGCGAGTTTAGGCATCCTAAAACTTTCTTTCCTTTTAATATCCGTTGTTCTATTTCCTCCTCAGTACGACCTTTACATTTTATTTTTTAAAACCGAAACATTACATCCATATGTTACGGTAAAAGTAGATATTGCGGAAAATGTACACATTTTCCGGTAAATTTACCTCCTCGTTTGGGTAATGTGCATTTAACTAACATTTACAATTTCAAAGAAGGAAAATGAACATTGAATTCACAATGACCATGTCGTTTTGGTAAATGTGAGCATACTGGTACGATTTTTAGTTCTTTCTTGGGTTTTGCGATTCAAACTCTCGATCCAATAATAAAACAATGTTTATTTCAATACAATAAATTCTATTTTCATTAACCACTTAGATATTCACTTGGCTATACAACTTTTACAACCCTATATAACTATTTACATTTAATAATTGATAAACACCTAAGCTAATACTGATTCTTGTTATGATCCTTTTCCCTTTTATATTTCCGATATTACAGTTCCACCAGTTATACCTGTTTCTCCATTATTCGACGCAGATTCGAGAGGTTGCGCAACCTTCCTAGGCCCCGTCGGCGGTTACAAAGGAAAGCGGTCGAATACGGACCCTCGAAGCTGTCGATTTCTTGGATGCTGACAGGACCGGATTTGTAACAATACAAAATACGAAATCGTAAGTGCTAGTAATGTGGTGCGCATATATTCTACAATGTGATAAAAAATATAAGTCTCAAGGTCTCCCTGCCGGTGGCTGAGGAAGCTGATAAGGTGGGGTCCCAAGGTCAGTCTGGGTGTCTGGCTGGATCGCCCCATTAACTACTGTTAAGACATGTAAGGCAAACGTTTAAGGTTTCTTGCGAGGTTTTGTGTTCGTACAAAGCTCACTTCAAAAGCTACACACACACATCTGTTTTGAAGCTTTTTTTTATGATAATAGTCGCAAAAAGGGTAGACCAATCGTGTGGGCCGCGGACGGCCCGCACTGCGACTATTAGAAGGAGAAGGGATTATAGAAAGGAAATGATTGTGGACACGCTTTTTAAAAAGTTGCAGGTCATAGTTCTCTGGAAAAACTGATTTTGGAAGCTTATTCCATTCCGTAGCAGCTCTGTAAAAGAAGGATTCTTGATGAAGATTAGTCCTTGTAGTGTCAATCTTGAGAGTAAATGGGCGAGACTGATCAGCGTGCCAAATTCTTCGGCCGAATGTGGCCAATGGTGGTACAAGAGTTTTTATTTCTCTGGAGCATCTGCCATAATTATATCTGTAGAGCAATGACTGGTCTGCAACTCTTCTTCTATGTTCTAGAGGCTGAAGGGTATCTGTGAGAGTTGAGCTGTTTATCAAACGAATGGCTCTTTTCTGAATGGAATCTAGAAGACGAAGAGAATGCCTTGGTGCTGCACCCCAAATGTGCGAGCAATACTCCAGTAGAGGTCGGATTTGAGCCTTGTACGTCGTCAACAGTTGATCAGTAGTAAAAAACTTTCTAGCTTTCCACATAAAACCCAGACTCTGGCTTGCTGACTTTGCGATGTTAGCAACATGGTCATGCCAAGACATATTATTGGACACCGTGACTCCCAAAATCGAGATGAAGGGACTTGGTTCAAGGGTATTTCCAGACATTGTGATGGGATGATTTGAGGAATTCACTTTCTTGGAAAACGTGGCACTTTGTGTTTTTTGGGCGTTGAACTGAACAAGGTTGTTGGTTCCCCACTCGACGATTGCTTTAAGATCTCTATTGATGGAATCAACCTGTTCCTGCCTGAGTCTATTTGTATCATTCACCGAAAGTGATCGATAGGATGTGAAAGTTGAGACAAGTGTGCTATCGTCTGCGAAACATAATGGGGTTCGTGGTGGTTTTCAAAAGGTCGTTGATGTGTAAAAGAAATAAGGTGGGGGACAGGATGGAACCCTGGCATTAGTTTTAAACGCATCAGAAGAAATAGCGTCAACTGCCACATGTAAGGAGCGATCTTGCATGAAGCTCAAGAGCCATTGGCGCAGTTTGGTTGGGAGACCGTAGGCAGATAATTTACTTAAAAATGCCTGGTGCCAAACGCGGTCAAAGGCTTTAGATATATCTAAGGCTATTGCACGAGATTTACCAAACTTTTCGATAGTGTTTGTCCAGAGCTGAGTGACATAAGCCAGCAAATTTCAGTAGACCGGAGTTGTCGAAATCCATATTGTCTGTCATGGATTATCTCAAATTTCTCCAGATATTTTTACACTTCCGGCAGTACTGAACACATCTACATTTTTTAAACTTTTGAATAATTGGACAAATGGTGGACTGAGACGGAATTGGTCTATTTTCAAGCGCGATAATAAACAAATTTATTGTTTTTTGAATTGAGTGACCCCCAAAATATCAATTTAAAATTGTTATCTTTTCTTTCCTTGTGTACATTTTAAATGTCGTAAGAAAACATTTATTTTCAACTGTTGCGGCTTACCTTCGCAACCCTAAAGTGACGACTGGCGACTAATACGATTGAAACGTAAATATGCTCGAAGCAGGTCATTAGGAAAGGAAACATTCTACATTTATCCAAGCTAAATACATAATTAATTGTCGCGAATATTTATTATATTTTGTGCTGGTCGACTGGCTAAAGTACATGCATTGATAAAACCTATGTTTTGTAAATTTTCTTCCTATCTGTATTCAAGATCTTCGACATTTCAAAAACGACAATAGCTATACTATCGATAATGAAACCGTTTTATAATTACATATATGTAAGATATATTTGGATTCACCCTGTATTTGGAGAGAGCTTTTGGATACACAAGCACATTTGGAGGCCAGGAGAAAGGAGACGACAATAAGTAGACGCATTTTTGTAATCGATAGATAGTTTGAATACGCTTTACGATAAATATAGTAAATATAGTTTTTATTATTTCTTACATATAAAATCTAAAAACAACTTTGGTACAAAAAAATTTTAGAATGTAAACCTTTTTGCTGCTCTGATCTGCTTTTGGGTCATCCTATATATGCTATTAAATATTTAAAAATTAAGCATAGGTTTTGACCATATCTTTGGCAAGTTTTTGATTATTTTCCCGTGTGCTAGAGATTTGTTTAATTATTCCGCACACTCAGTAAAATGTTGTTCTAGTAAAAATATTTATTGAAAAAAATGATAATTTTACCAGCACGTTAACAGAATGATGCCCAGCAGAATAGACAGCATAACAAGGAGCGGCACCAATTACGAAAGGAGATCTGTCGGCAGATCACTAATATGATAGGTGGCAATCAACATCTCAAAAATTGCCGCAAACAAACCGATATAAAAAGATGAAACGTTCAAAAAAAAAAGAAAAGGATATTGTTATTATCATCAACAATAGGTTTAACTTCCTTAAATTTTTCCCTTTTAAAGAAATCATCATTGCAACTATCTAAAAATCTTCATTCATAATTTTAACTAAAAACTTATTCATGCTTATTAAATAAGGATTTAAGTATTTTTTATGACTGCAAATACATAGGTACATACATATAGTCATGCCTTTTTCCCGCAGAAATAGGCAGAGACCACTTTCTTCCACTTGCTACGGTTCTTACACACATCTTTTGCTTCCTCTACTTTTATAAGTGCTCTCATACATATCGTCGGTTGTTGGAACTCTTGACCTGGCCTTTCTTCAAGACAATGTTGATCTGATCAAGTCGACCTCTACCGACTTGTCCATTCACACTCTCCTTATAAATTTGCTACGTCAATATTTCTTCATTCATCCTTTCTACGTGTCCAAACCATCTAAGAATTCCTTTATTTATCTTTGTAACCACATTTTCTTTTAGACCACAGCGTTTTCTTATCTCACTATTCTTCACTTTATCCAACCGAGTCACTCCGGCTATACTTCTCATACTACTCATCTTCGCAGCATTAATCCTATTTTTATGCTTTTTCTGCCGAACCCAACATTCACTACCTTGCATAAGTGTAGGAATCAACACTCCTCTATGTGCAGCCAGACGTGCCTTTTTTGACACTTTTTGGTTGTTCATAAAGCTATGCAGTGCCCCATTCATTTGTTTTCCTTCCAACACCCTTTGCTCAATGTCACTGTCATACTTTCCATCTCTCGTAAACTTTGAACCCAAGTAAACAAACTCATTTACTTGTTCCACTCTTTCTCCGTTAATCAGCACCTTACAGTTTACCATGCTTTGTTTTTTTTAATACTATAACTTTCGTTTTGCTTACATTTATTTTCATCCCTTTGATTTTCAGGTCTTCATGCATAACATTAACCATCGCCTGCAACTCCTCTTTAGATGACGCTAATATGACTTAATCATCGGCGAAAAAACTGCAAATAAGGACGCTTTCCCAAAATTTTTAAAACGCAAAATTTTTAAAAATTACTCGTATGTTAAGGAGGGTGTCCCGTCAGGCGCAACGTAAAATTAGTGCAATTATAGCGCAAAAACAATTTGTGTGTGATCAAAAACAGCGTATATTTGAGAACCAACGTGTCAAAACAACGCAAAATTTTAGTTGTAAAAAATATAGATAGAATTAAAACTAAACAAAAAGATGTTAAAATTGAAATATTGGAATGTATAATTAATTTTTTTAAATTTAAAAAAAATTCTGTAGAAGGTTGGCCCAGAAGTTTTCGTTTATTATTTAGCGCCAATCATCTTAATAATACAGACAGATGCAGGAATCATTAAACATTATAATCTATTTGATGCGAAAGTTGACATCGGCAACCTTTCATATATTCCAATTGTTTAAGGTAATGTTGACTTAGACTGGGCGAATAACGGAGCAAATGGACAATCAATTACCTACTGGTTATTTATTCAAGGTTTTCTGTAATGTAGAGTCCTAATGCATAAAGAATTGAATTGTTTTGGGGTATTGCATAGAAATATTATAATAAACATATTGGCCGTGATGGAAATGCAGAAAAAGACTTTAAATATGTGGTCTGAAGCATTTCAAACCGTTAACTCAGAGATCTGGAAAAAAAATAAATTGACAAATGGTATAATAGAGAACAAATATTAGAAAGACGAGAAATTACTCCCATTGTTATTGATATTGACGCTAACAGTGATGTCAGTGACTTTGAGTCAGAATCAGCATAGAGGAATAACTTATCCATTCTGTTTCAGACATTTTGTCGTTGTAGCTTACTTAAACTAATGTAATATAGCTTATAAATACTCTTTTTGTAATTTATCAATATTTTGCTTGAAACGAAAAAGCAGCTATAAGGTAAGTATTTCCGCCCCTAAATAGCATTCTACCTTCACTGTGAAGCATTTCAACCTGTATTATTTTTATTAATAAAATTATGATCAGTATTATTTTTTTGTTACTGCCTCTAATTAACTCTATGTTTATTTGAATTAAATAAAGCATTAATAAACTAACTTGCATAGTTTTTATTAAAAACCTTTTGTTTCGGTAAAATTTTCAAAGTTTTATTGCAATGTCCTAAACTAATTAATGGTGTTTATTAAATGATCAACAACATAACCTTATTATTTCCTCAATGTCCGTACTACCGTCAAAGTCTGGCAACATTGTTTAAATGTGACCTCATACTCGCTCTATGACGTGCATGCACATTTATTTTATGTGAGCTTTAGGTGCATATTCAGCTGCACTAAAAAAAAAGAAAAAATTTTCCAATGATAAAATTTACGAATTTCAAGAAATGTTCCAAGTACTGCTTGTGAATGAGGAGGGGTATTGAAGATTGGAAACATTCACCATGTATACTAATCTCTTAGTTTTGCTGTATTTATTTTTTTTAAGTTGTTGTAGTAGGTAACTGTCAAAATATATAATATTAATTTTTTAGTTTATAACAAGAATTCTTAAATTATCTTGCTTTATTACGGGAAATAGTGTAAAAACCTTAATAAGTATATACATTTAATAACACAAAACGTTTCTTCAAAGCCCCCTTTGAACGTTTGTCAGAAGACGAAAAAGAATTGTCTATTTAAGATATTTTCTTTAATTTTGTGTATTTATCCCTTCCTATTTTTAATAAAGTTTTACATTTTAGAAAAAAGACGTTTTTTTTTTAAATATTTTAAGAAAATATACAATTAAATAAAAGCAAACTTATATTTATTTTGGAAATTGTTAAGCATCATTTTAATGAGATCATTGTTGCAGAAATGTATAGATACCAAAAACTTAACGACTTCATATTTTTGACAGGACTTATTTTAAAAGCGAATATCCTTATAATTAATTTCCTCTTAAACTAGATAGATGGTGATGAGGGTATGTTTAGATGATTTGTGATTTTTTAACATTAAGTATCTACCCATATATTTTTAGGATGGTACTGCTCTTTCCGGTAGCATTGTTAGTCCACTTGTCCGTGTTATTTTGTCAACACTTGAAACCACATATATATTTCAAAAAAACGAGCCCGTTATAAACTTTTTTCTTTATTTTCTTAAAACTGTGTGTTATGAGCACCTATCTTGCTTTTCAAAACAATTTTAAAATTTATAATGAAATGCATTTTATATTTTTGTTAAAAACATGATAAAGTAATAAAATGTTAAAGAAACGAAGTAAAATATTCTTGTTTTTCAATTTTTGGGATAAGTTTCTTACATTTTAATATTAAAATTACTATTTTTTGCTCTTTTAGTTGATAAAAAAATTTATTAGGTGATTTATTATCATAAAAATTTAAAATCCGCTAAGATACAGGCCCATTCAACATTCTGGCAATATGAGTAGATTATGTTACTCTCTCAGATAACTAAAAATAGTTGTTAACAGCACTACTCCACTAACAGTACTCACATTATCAAGAGGTATATACAAAAGAGAGCAATACGAATATTATGTCACAGTTTAAATAATTAAACTACTAAATAATATGACTATGTGGTCTAAGTGCATATGGATTGAGAATGAAAAATTTGATCGTCAAATGCCTTCTTTACGTCGAAGATCAGGTCATATTAGCATTATCTGAGGAAGAGTTGCTGGCGACAGAAAGCATGACACACTTCGAGATGCTGACTGAAGAAAAATAAATGGAACTAGTGAATGAGTTTGTATACTCGGGTTCAAAGTGTATAATCATAATCATATCAAAAAGACACAACTGGCTGTTCATAGAAGAGTGCTGGTTTCTACACTTATGTATGGTAGTGAATGTTGGGTTTGGCAAAAAAAGCATAAAAGTAGGATCAATGCACTCCTAGACACATATCTCTACTTGAAATATGGTTGGCGTGTTACCAAGGGATTTTAAGATCCTGAAATTTGGCCCTGTAACGCCCACTCCAACCCTTTTATTCATCTTTGATCCATCCGTGTATCACACTGATGCTTTCCTTCCTAGTTGATGTCCGTTCTCTGTGCAAATTTGGTGGTTGTTTATGACCACATCAAACTGCATTTCAAAGTCGTATTTAACTGGCATGATATCCGTCGGCTTAGACATGAATTCTAGGGTAATATTTTCCAAAATATTTAAACTCCCAATCCGATTTCCTGCTTTGAGATTTATTGTCTGGCTCAGTCTAAAGGAACTGATTGCTGCTTCTTTTATTACACATAAGTGCAATGGTTCCTCTACAGTTGCAGTAGGGCACGTGTATATTGCCCCTGTAATTTCCAGACAAGCTAGCCGCTGCACTTTCTGCAGCTTGACTTGGGGCATAGGTGACCATGGGTTTGATGATTGTTTGGTATGACCGGTAGATCATTTTTGGTTTTAGACCCCATATCTTGCCAGAGACTCTGCGACATGTCCAGCTTGCCGCTATAGCTCTGGAAAGAATGTAGTTGAGTTGGCTGTTCCATGTCTGTTATTGGCCGATTATTACAACCAAGAAGGAAAGAACACTATTTATGCAAATTATCGCCCTATTGCATTGCTTTCAGTCATATCCAAAGTTATGGAAAAAGCGATTAACACAGAACTCATCAAATATCTGGAGAAATTTGAGATAATCCATGACAGACAATATGGATTTCGACAACTTCGGTTTACTGGAGATTTGCTGGCTTATGTCACTCAGCTCTGGACAAACACTATTGAAAAGTTTGGTGAATCCCATGCAATAGCCTTGGATATATCTAAAGTCTTTGGCCGCGTTTAGCACCAGGCATTGTTAAGTAAATTATCTACCCACCCAACCTATCTATCTACCCAACCAAACTGCGCCAATGGCTCTTGAGCTTCATGCAAGATCGCTCCTTACTTGTGGCAGTTGACGGTATTTCTTCTGATGCGTTTAAAACCAATGCCAGGGTCCCCCAGGGTTCCATCCTGTCCCCCACCTTATTTCTTTTACACATCAACGACCTCTTGAAAACCACCACAAACCCCATTTACAGTTTCGCAGACGATAGCACACTTGTCTCAACTTTCACATCCTATCGATCACTTTCGGTGAATGATACAAATAGACTTAGGCAGGAGCAGGTTGATTTCATCAATAGAGATCTTAAAGCAATCGTCGAGTGGGGAACCAACAATCTTGTTCAGTTCAACGCCCAAAAAACACTAAGTGCCACGTTATCCAAGAAAGTGAATTCCTCAAATCATCCCATCACAATGTCCGGAAATACCCTTGAACCAAGTCCCTCCATCTCGATTTTGGAAGTCACGGTGTCCAATAATATGTCTTGGCATGACCATGTTGCTAACATCGCAAAGTCGGCAAGCCAGAGGCTAGGTTTTCTGTGGAAAGCCAGAAAGTTTTTTGTTCCTGATCAACTGTTGACGACGTACAAGGATCAAATCCGACCTCTACTGGAGTATTGCTCGCACATTTGGGGTTCAGCACCAAGGCATTCTCGTCGTCTTCTAGATTCCATTCAAAAAAGAGCCATTCGCTTGATAAAAAGCTCAACTCTCACAGATACCCTTCACCCTCTAGAACATAGAAGAAGAGTTGCAGACCAGTCATTGCTCTACAGATATTTCCATGGCAGATGCTCCAGAGAAATAAAAACTCTTGTACCACCATTGGCCACATTCGGCCGAAGAACTCGGCATGCTGATCAGTCTCACCCATTTACTCTCAAGATTGACACTACAAGGACCAATCTTCATTAAGAATCCTTCTTTTACAGGGCTGCTACGGAATGGAATAAGCTTCCAAAATCAGTTTTTCCAGAGAACTATGACCTGCAACTTTTTAAAAAGCGTGTCCTCAATCATTTTCTTTCTTTAATCTCTTCCCCTTCTAATATTCGCAGTGCGGGCCGTCCGCGGCCCACACGATAGGTCTACCCTTTTTGCGACTATTATCTTAGAAAAAAAAATTACAACCAATTATTACAACCAAATATTTAACTTTTTTGAAAAATGTGAGCTGGATTCCTTTTAGAGGTGGGGCTTTAAGTTCGCACTTTCGCCTCCTGATGAATGGAACCAGCATTGTTTTGCTAGGATTGATATTGAGTTCTTTCTTTGCACACCAGCTTTTAATTGTGTTTAGGGCTACTTGCATGTGATTGAAGATTACTTCGTCATGTCTCCCCTTTATGGTGTATTTATTCAATTAATATTTATTTAAAATATTGTTTTCGTATAAGTTGTTTTAAAGTAAATTTACATATTGTACACAATTTAATTAAGTTGACAATTCATTAGAAAATTTGACGTAAATCTTGTTTATTATTATTAAAGCAACCCACTAGATTATTCACGATTTTGTATTTATTATGGATGGTTTATAATAATATACTAAAATTTAAGATTTTTTACGAAAAAAGCTTTTCCTTGTTTTTGCTGTGATACGTGTTTCACAGTTATTAATAATATATAATCGTTTCTTTTGTATTGTACACTTTATTTCGCTTATTTTCACTTTATCCCTCTTATTTCTTCATCGATGCACTTTTGTTTGTATTGAAAGTTTTGAGACCTCGACTAAGCAAAATGTTATACGAACATAGTAAATTGATCTCCTGATCCGACACTTTGTAAACGTTTGTTTGTTATTTTTCTTGTGAGATATCGGATATCATCTACATGGTCCATTAGTTGAGCGGTTTTACACTACATTAATCAATTTTTATAGACATTTTTCCACACTATTAAGACTCGAAAATTTCAAATTTGTTAATAAAACATATTTTGGTCAATCATTAACCAATTTAAATAAAATAAAAGGAGTAATATGTAGGTTAATAGTACAGTGTGCAGTTATTTAACGCTATGTGGTAAATTAAGCAGCCACTAAATTTGCACGTCGCGTCGTACATCTCCTGAATGAATATTCGTATTAATTATTTGTTTTACAATAAATTACATTTGTTCATCTCATCAATAATTGTATTTATTAATATGCAAATCGGCTAACTGACTTTTACCGCACCCGTATAAGAGTTATAAAAACAAAGATAAATATAATTAATTATTATTTTACTGCGAAATTTTTCTTGCAAATATTTTTAATAATTGGAAATTTCATTATTTTGTCATTAAATCAATAATCAAATAAATCAATTTGCAGATCCCATTAAGCGATTATTTAAAATTTACTATTTTAGATGATTAAATGTTTCCCCTCCAGTGAACATAATGCGATGGCTTAGTATACATTGAACCAAATAAAAACAAATAACAGGGCTTGACTTGGTACATATTTGAACCGTTAATGAAAATTGGGGTAATTGAATGAACATATTGTTCCAGACTAAAAATCAATCTGATTTATAATAGACTTTACAATGGATACAATTTAGAAAGTCAACATCATTGGCAAACACTGCAACAAGAAACTTTAAATATTTCATATGAGTTAATTTTGTAAAACTGAATTAATGTAACACGTAAATAAAGCAAAAAAACAATTACATGCAATTTATTTTGTGCCTAATTACACAATAAACCATTTAGTAAAAAAATACACGCAGGGAAATAATTTAAGAATAATAATTTATACATAAAATTAATTAAGTTTGATAAATATATTATATTTTCACCTTAGCACAAAAACACACACACAAACTATAAAATTGGGCAGAGAAAACCAGACCACAAAAATAGGTAGACGAATTCAAATGACGTGTGCGGCTACCGGAAAACTAAGCCATATCCTAAAGAACCCCAAAATTACCACAAACTTAAGGACAAAAGTTTTCAATATCTGTATCCTCCTGGTGAAAGCCCACTTGAAAGAAGAGGTTCGACGTTGGGAAAAAGATGAAATGAAATCTCACTGGCATAAAGTGCCAGGACAAATGCAAGCGAAAAGACTAGTAAGTCTTTCGCCAAGGAAAGCTAAACAGCTTCTCGAGTTGGACAAGAAAGACTTGAAACTGGTGACGGGACTCCTCACTGGACACTGCCCTCTAAGGTATCACCTGAAAAAGATGGGCAAAACAGAGAGTGATAGTTGACGCTAATGCGAGAACTTCGCTGAAACTGCAGAACATTTGCTTTGCGAATGCCCAACGCTTTTCTGCAAGAGGCTCAAGTTTCTGGAAGGGGCCTTCCTAAAGCCCTTTGATGTCAGTCTTTGAAGTCTCGGAAACCCGGACTATGGGATTCCCGGATTAAGGGTTATGCACAAAAGATCTGATAGGTCGAAATGCTTGAGAGGCAGCATGACCTTTACGACCCACCCTACAATCTACAATCCTGGTGATGGCCTACGGAATGAAAACAATGTCAATGACCATTAAATCAGCCAACAAGCTCAGAACGACTCAACGAGCGATTGAACGCATATTATTAGGTGCCAGCCTGCGTGACCAAATCAAAAACAAGAAAATCAGACAATAAACCCGAACTGAAGACGTCATAAAGACTATCGCTAAAGCAATATGGAACTGGGTAGGCCACGTCGCCAGACAATATGGAATGCGATGAACAAAACAAGTTGTACAATAAAGACCAAGAGCAAACAGAAGGAGCGTCGGCAGACCACAACGAAGATGGATCGACGACATCACCGAAAAAGTGGGGAAATAAGGCAGCAGGTGGCCCAAAATAGGGAAGAGTGGAAAAGAAGAGGGAAGGCCTACGTTCAGGAGTGGACAGTTAAAGAAGAAGACAAAAAAGCTTACCAAAATCATTTAAAACAAAATGCTTATTGCTTTATGTTTTATAGGTAACAAATACACAAGAAAATGTGCTAGTATTAATTTTAGTTTAAAATAAATCACATACATTTTTGAATTAAACATGAAAAAACACCATTTAAACCGAGAACAAATACTAAGAGCCACTGGCACGCTAGCAAATAGCGCTTGACAAACAAATGAAGCATTTTGCACACATTTAAATGCGTAATTTTCTGCTTGAATTCCCGTTACGTAAAAGCTGGAAATCTATCCAAAAAAAAAATTCCTTTTTTAAATATAGGTTGTGGTAGGAATAAACTTTGTTAAAATCAACTTGTTTTAGTTTTGGAATAAATTATTCTTAGATGATTTTAATTTGTGTATTCTTAACACTATTTCTACTGTTGAGAAAATGGATAAAAGTAACGGTGTATTATTTTAGAATGAATAAAGATTTTATTCATTGGAAGATTTTATTTATCGAAATAGAGTTTTCGAAAGTGTGTGTTAAGACCATCAAGGATCAGAGAGAACTAACTGCTTGTAACTTTTTTACTGCAGTTGTCCTTTTTTATCCTGTAACATTTAGTGTTTATCAGTTAATACAATGCTCGAATTGTACCTGGTTTTTATGACTCTTAGTTTGAATATTTTAAACTATACTTCTCGAAAATAATTAAAATAAAACCTTTTTCAAGGGTAAAATTGTGATCACCAAATGTTACTTAAAAAAGGAAAACTTTAACTTTCAGAATAAAACATTTCAAATATATATCTTAAAAAGAATGAATTTTGTATAGACGAACTCAATATTTCAACATCTACTGATAACAAAATACAACAAAATTTGATTAAAGAGAGTAACAAGAAAATTTAATGCTTTTAAAAATATCTTCTTCTGCTTCTTCCTTCTTTAATGTAAGCATTTTGCTTGTTTTTCTTCGTATCCTCTGCCGTTTAATTATTAGAAAGGTTGTCGCTCCATCTCCTGCGGAGTCTTCCAACGCTTCGGCGCCATAAGGGCGACTTGTCTCTAGTTATTTTGACCATTCTATCGTCATTCATCCGGTATATGTGTTCGTTCCACTCTCTCTTTCTTCCCAGTTGCCATTTATTTACATTGTCTATTTTACATGTTTTTCTAATGTCCTCGCTTCTCTCTCTGTCAAAAAGGTTTTTCCAGCGATCCTGCGCACTATTTACATTTCGGTAGTTTCTAATATTCTCTTTGTGTTCGATGTATCTGATCTAGTTTCCGCTGGGTATGTTAATATAGGTCGGATGACCGCCTTGTAGATTCGGGATTTGGTCTCGATTCCGATATATTTGTTTCGGAGGATTGTATCGTTCAGGTAAGCTGAGGTTCGTGCTGCTTTTGCCGCTTGGTTTCTTACCTCCGCCTCGATGTCACCGTATCCTAATATTTTTATGCCGAGGTATTTAAATTTCATCTTCTGTTGTATAATTTTATCATCCACAACCAGTTTGCACCTGATAGGTGTTTTTGAAGTGGTCATGCATTTCGTCTTTGCTGCAGATATCTTCATTTTTAGAGTTTTTGCCGTTGTGATAAATTTGAATAGTAATCTCTGTAGGTCATATTCGTTTTCTGCAATCAGAACAGCATCATCGGCATAGCATAGGATTTTGACGTCTTTGTTCCCCATTTTATAACCTTTCAGGTTACGAGTGCTTTTTATTATTTCGTCCATATTGATGTTAAATAATAAGGGACTAAGGGAATCTCCTTGTCGAATACCACTTTTTACAGGAATTTCTTCGGTAGTTATGCCATTGATTTTGGCTTGAATTTTGTTTCTCTGGTATTTATTTTCGATGGTTTTTATGATGTTGTATGGGCTTTGCCTGTTGTATAGAAGGTGTATCACGTCCTCCAGTTGTATTTGGTTAAACGCTTTTTCCAGGTCTATAAAACACATAAAGGCTGGTTTGTTATACTCGATGGATTTTTCAGTTATTTGTCGCAGGACAAATATCGCATCAGTACAAGATCTTCCTGATCTGAATCCTTGTTGATCATCGCCTAATGTGGTGAGTTCATTTATTTAATTTGTTATAATCTTTGTTACTAGCTTTAGGGTTGTATTTAGAAGGTAGTTTGCGGGTATCTTTTTGTCTCCTTTTTTAAACAGTAAGATTGTGGTACTTAGGCGCTATTTGTCTCGAGAAGGATTCCCAATACTGTTCTTTTATTTGCCTTACTAGTGTGTAGGTGGCATTTCGTACCCTCTTAAAATCATTATAGGCTTCAGGCCTTTTAATTGTCATGTATTTTAAATAAGCCTTTCTTTTTTTGATGCATAGTTCTTTGACTTGCAGAACCATGGGGTTTTATTGCGGCCGTGTTTTTGTTGTTTTATATTTCGGGTGCCAAGAACTTCTGTTGCAGCTTCTGCAATGTTCCGTTTTAGTTTTTCCCAACTTTCATTTACTTCTTCGGCTTTGGTTATTGGGTTCTTGTCAACTTTTTTCATTAATCGTTTTTGATACAGTTTCTATTATACTAATATCCCAAAGTGATTCAACACATATTTGAAGTACTATGAAGTAATATTTATATTTTAATTTTTCTATAATCCATTAATTGATTGCAAAAAATTAAAGCTTTTATTATTTTTATAAATTTTAATTTGAATATACCTAATAATAAAAATTTCCCGTGGACAGTTTGCATTTTTAACCATTCCTTGTGCGAACTTATAAAAAATTAAAAAAAGGTTATCCCATGAGAAGTGGTAACCCGCTGTCCGCATATAAAAGAATGACATATTTTAGCAATTTCCGCTGTAGGCGAGAAATTTATATTAATGTTTTGGAATTAGTGAGGTAATAGTGCCATATATAGCGCCCTGTGGGGGACAATTATTGCTGGTGGACCACCCTGAAGCGATTTAGCGGCTAAGGGGTTGATTACAATGCGAAGCCGTTTGATTGTTCTTGCTTAAAGATCTCACCCTCAATCCAACCACAGTGTGGTAAAAAAATTCGAAATTTATTGTAATTTTTATAAAATTAATGCATTTTTAAAACGGTAACGGTTTGATGCCAAAATTAGATGAGCAAATTACTATATCGTGCAAAATAAAACCGTATAGATTCCATATAAAAAGCGATACACAATGGATTTTGTGGTTAGAAATTCATATCTTTTGTAGTAGAAGAATAATAAAGATTTTGTAATAGAAACTAGTGGTAAAAACCTAAATCATGCAACTCGAAGGTTGTGGTTGTTTAGAGTAATAATTTAGTTCTAATTTAATTTTTTTATAAATTTTTATATAAAATTAGGGTTCGTTTTAACATTATTAAACTTAAAATTCCAAATTTACAGTTTTCTTTTTAAATATAACGCTGAAAACTACACACAAAAATTAGTAATTTTCCTATCCCTAAGTGGACCATTTTAACTATTGAATAATTGGTAGAAAACGATTTTTGTTTACAACGAGGATGTATTTTTATATTACAATTTACCAACTTTATGCAAATCAAATCTAAGACGAACTCGCCTCTCCTAAACTGCTGAACTATATCTAAAAGAATGACCCAAGTATAGCAAATAATTTTTTTATTGGTCACAACGCATTTTTTTAAAGAAGAATATGTACACATAGCAAGTACTGTTAGGTTTTTTAAGGTAAAAAAGAAATTAATAAGTCACACATTAAAATGTAACTTAACTGTAACTTTTAAAACTAAGATAATTGATTGTTTATAACAATAGTCTTTAAATATCGAAGTTAAAATACTCATAAGACTAAGCCCTTAACAATAAATTTATAATCTCATTAAAATTTTTTTTTCCTTGTCGTTATAACGGGTTCTTCAGTTGTATTATTACGAAGACATAGCTCGGTTGATTTAATGAATTTAAATTTAAAACTATATCTAGAAGAATGTCCTAAGTATAGCAAATAATTTTTTCATTGGTCACAATGCATTTTTTTATAAAAAAATATGGACACATAGCAAGTACCGTTAGGTTTTTTAAGGTAAAAAAGAAATTATAAAGTCATATTGAAATGTAACTTAACTGTAACTTTTAAAACTAAGATAATTGATTGTTAATAACAATAGTATTTAAATGTCGGAGTTAAAATACTTATTAGACTAAGCCCTTAACAATAAATTTATAATCTCATTAAATTTTTTTTATTCCTTGTCGTTATAACGGGTTCCTCAGTTGTATTATTACGACGACATAGCTCGGTTGATTTAATGAATTTAAATTTAAAACTATATCTAGAAGAATGTGCTAAGTATAGCAAATAATTTTTTCATTGGTCACAATGCATTTTTTTATAAAAAAATATGGACACATAGCAAGTACCGTTAGGTTTTTTAAGGTAAAAAAGAAATTAATAAGTCACATTAAAATGTAACTTAACTGTAACTTTTAAAACTAAGATAATTGATTGTTAATAACAATAGTATTTAAATGTCGGAGTTAAAATACTCATTAGAGCCCTCAACAATAAATTTATAATCTCACTTAATTTTTTTCATTCCTTGTCGTTGTAACGGATTCTTCAATTGTATTATTACGACGACATAGCTCGGTTGATTTAATGAGTTTAAATTTAAAATTTTTAACCATTTATAGAGAAATGTCCCCTAAAAGGTAACCCACCTAAGTACGGTTTGACCGAAAACAAACCTAAGTTTTGAAATTTAAAGGACACACGGTATAATTAATTCAAAAAGGCTTTTGGTAAAGTGTGGCTTAAGGGAGTTAGGTATAAACTGCGTAAACATTTTCCCAAAAAAAATGAACAATTATTGGAGTCGTATATATCAGATAAAGTTTTTAGAATAAAACAAGAGGAAGCTTTTTCGAAATTAAAAGAAATTAAGGCGGAAGTACCACAAGTCAGTGTGCTTGGCCCCATCCTATGTCTACTATACACAAGCGATATTCCGACATTTGTAGAGGACACGATAGCGACCTTCGCTGACGATACTGCCATATTAGCTGTGGGCGAAGATCATAAAGAAGCCGTAAGAAAGTTACAAATATCCGTTAATGAAATTATTGATTGGACTAAAAAATGGCGAATTAAGTTGAACGAGACTAAGTCTGTTTGCATCAACTTTACAAATAAAAACAAACATCAAATTCGAATTAGCATTAATAATACTCAAGTACCGTATGCAGATTCCGCAAAATATTTGGGTATTACACTAGACGCGAGGCTGCGCTGGAGGGCCCATGTAAAAAAGAAAAGAAAAGAGCTAGATATTAGATATAAGAAGATTTATTGGCTATTGGGAAGACATTCCACCCTGTCAAACTACTATATAAACAGATCCTTAATCCCGTATGGACGTATGGCATCCAGCTGTGAAGTTGTGCCAGTAAAAGCAACATAGAAATCATTCAGCGATTCCAAAACAAAGTACTTAGAAACATTGTTAATGCGCCTTGCTACTATAGAAACAGTGACCTCCATAGAGATTTGGAAATAGACACCGTTAACCAGACCATAGAAAAGTTTGCCAGAAGTCACCAACAAAGACTCCTCTAACACGTCGAGGCAATCCAGATCCTCGACAATGCGAATTTGGTAAGAAGACTCAAGAGGACGAAACCTTTCGAGTTGGTGAAGTGACCGTAAAAAGCAGAGCATAGTTCGGAAGTGGTACACGATAATATTAGTGTAATAAAGTTGTTGGAATCTAAGGCATGCTAGTGAGTATGTCCTTAGTTTGAATTATTGTTGTAGCTAATTTAGGTTAGATAAAAGTTGCTTATTGATCTTATTTAGATCAGATTGCAATTTTAAAAAATACCCATTTCAAGGTATGTTATAATTAAAAAAAAACATAATAGTGAAACATTTCAAACAAGTATGCTTTGTAATCAGTTGAAGTAAGTTAACTGTATATTATACCCAAAAAGTAGACGATGAATTGCATTTTAATAGAAGTGCTTTTATTCAGAAATTTCAACGAAAACAGGAAATTCCTAGCGTTTTACAAGGTTTAGATAAAAACAAAAAGATTCAAAATGATTTTTTATACTAAACACCCGTAAAAGGTAGTAAAGGATTTGAAGAATTAAAAAAAATCAATACAAATAAACATCAAATTCTTTTAAATACTTTTTAATCCTTTTGTTTTTTCAGAGATATCTGACAAATGACTATACTCCGCGCGTCCGTTCCCCCGTACCAATTTTTAAACCACCTGGTATATCGCTTAAATAGGAAATAAAAAAATATTTTTTTAAAAAGTTTTAAATTGGCGGCTGAGCGCCATCTTGAATTGCTTTTATAAATAAAACGTACTGTATATTATTTCATTTTCATAATCTGCTCATAATATTTCTTAACATTAATCTCTTAATATTTCTCCAATATATTTTACTCCTAAATTTAATTAATTTCGAAATATTAACGTTTGAAAAGTGACATTTTAATTAATTTTGAATCCAACATGACATGAATTCTGCTGTCAATCAAGTTAGCATTGAAAAAAAAATCGTTGTTGGGGTATCTTACATCTTGTTTACTGTCAAACTTAACTGTTAGCTCTCAAATAGTCCCTTATGTAAAGTGTGACCATGACTTTAGATTTAGATGAAAATTTTGAAGCAGTTTTGATATTTGGAGAAGCTGGAACAAATTTTCATCTAGCAGTCCGTATTTTTAATAAAAGATTTTTCAAAAATGCTATTTTTAGATCATATTTTCCAAAACTTGCAAATTAGCTCCAAGCAACCGGTACGCTGAAAGATGCTCCAAGATTAGGACGACCTCCTCTTTCAGAAGAGTAAAAGATAGAAATTGTTGATGAAATGGTAATCAATCCGGCTCAGCCGAAGTCTACAGAAGCTGAATGTCCAAAATGTCCTAAAAAAAGATAAGTTTTATCCCTATGAAATAAAAATTCTTCATGCTCTAACGGATAATGATCCAGACCGGAGGGTTGAATTTTGTGAGTGGGTAACAAGAATAATCGAGGAAGAACGAGGCTTCCTAAAACGTGTAATTTTCTCATACGTATGCACGTTTTTCCTCAATGGAAACGTCAATAAACAGAACGTACGATACTGGAGTAATATTAATCTGCATATTTTTAGGGAGGGACACCCAGTTTCTTGAAAAAGTGAATGTTTGTGCCGGGATTTTGGGCAATCACGTTATCGGACCGATTTTCATCAGAGGCAATCTTACAGAAGATCTTTACAGAAATCTTTTAAAAACTGAAATTTAACCTCGAATGAGACAAATTGTATTAAACAATCGAAAACAATTTGAAAATCGTGAAATCATATTTTAGCAGGACGGGGCACCTCCCCATTTCTAACGCATGGCTAGAGAGTTTCTGGATGCAAACTTTCCTGTGCGATGGATAGGTCGCAGAGGAAGTACAGAATGACCACCAAGATCTCCGGATCTTACGCCTTTGGATTTTTCCTCTGAGAGTATCTGAAGCCAAAAATAAACGCCACCGAATGCCAAATAATAGAAGAGTTGGAACGCAGAATAAGAGAAGCATGTGATGAAATAGATGAACATACTTTCATCAACGTGAGGGAAGCTATTTATAATAGGGCACTTATTGTCAAGATTTAGGAGGTGGTCACTTTGAACACATCTATTAAAATAATTGATAGGGTTAAATAAAAGTGTTATAAATACAAAAATAAATAATTTTTTTACCAACTAATTTGTGTTCATCGTGAATTTAAAGAACACATTCGTAAGCATCGAGATTTTTCCGGTAAGTGGTACTGTTTATCCTCAATAAACTTTCTTTACCTCTCTTATTATTATTCGAATTCATTACGAGATTTAACTACCAATTAATAACAAAATTTAGTTGAAAAAACAGTTTACCGTAAGTGACCGAAATCCATACTTCATTTTAAACCGGAAGGTCACTTTTCAAACGTTAATATTTAAAAATGAGTTAAATTAAGATGTAAAGTGTAATGGATAAAAATGTTCAAAATTATGAGCAGATTTCTAAAATGGATGTTCTATTTAAATGGGTGTTGTATTTAAAAAAATCATTCAAGATGACGCTCAGCCACCATTTTGAAACTTTTAGCTGTCAATTTTCCACAAAAAAATAGGTTTTACTCTTATATTCAACCCCTCCAAATTTCGTTGCGATATACCAGGTGGTTCGAAAATTAGTAGGGTGGGAACGGACTTTAGACGCGCACTGTATGTATAACATTTTTTTACCAACAAACATTACTATTTTCACTCATTTGTTTTTAAATATGTCAAACACTTATGATTTTAAGAATTAACTTTAATTTGCGTCAAATTTGACCAACAGTATTAATTTATGTAGTTAAAATAAACGTTAGTGTGGAAAAAAAAGGTGTCATTGTGACCGGTTAATTGATGTGCATAGTATTATTTATAATTATTTAATCTTTCAGTTGATTAAATGGTTTAGATTTAATAGTGCAATAGCCTTGGATATATCTAAAGCCTTTGACCGCGTTTGGCACCAGGCATTGTTAAGTAAATTATCTGCCTACGGTCTCCCAACCAAACTGCGCCAATGGCTCTTGAGCTTCATGCAAGATCGCTCCTTACATGTGGCAGTTGACGGTATTTCTTCTGATGCGTTTAAAACTAATGCCGGGGTCCCCCAGGGTTGCATCCTGTCCCCCACCTATTTCTTTTACACATCAACGACCTCTTGAAAACCACCACGAACCCCATTTACAGTTTCGCAGACGATAGCACACTTGTCTCAACTTTCACATCCTATCGATCACTTTCGGTAAATGATACAAATAGACTCAGGCAGGAACAGGTTGATTCCATCAATAGAGATCTTAAAGCAATTTTCGAGTGGGGAACCAATAGTTTAACGCCCAAAAAACACAAAGTGCCACGTTTTCCAAGAAAGTGAATTCCTCAAATCATCCCATCACAATGTCCGGAAATACCCTTGAACCAAGTCCCTCCATCTCGATTTTGGGAGTCACGGTGTCCAATAATATGTCTTGGCATGACCATGTTGCTAAAATCGCAAAGTCGGCAAGCCAGAGGCTAGGTTTTCTGTGGAAAGCCAGAAAGTTTTTTACTCCTGATCAACTGTTGACGACGTACAAGGTTCAAATCCGACCTCTACTGGAGTATTGCTCGCACATTTGGGGTTCAGCACCAAGGCATTCTCTTCGTCTTCTAGATTCCATTCAGAAAAGAGCCATTCGCTCAACTCTCACAGATACCCTTCACCCTCTAGAACATAGAAGAAGAGTTGCAGACAAGTCATTGCTCAACAGATATTTCCATGGCAGATGCTCCTGAGAAATAAAAACTCTTGTACCACCATTGGCCACATTCGGCCGAAGAACTCGGCACGCTAATCAGTCTCACCCATTTACTCTCAAGATTGACACTACTAGGACCAATCTTCATCAAGAATCCTTCTTTTACAGTGCTGCTACGGAATGGAATAAGCTTCCAAAATCAGTTTTTTCAGAGAACTATGACCTGCAACTTTTTAAAAAGCGTGTCCACAATCATTTCCTTTCTATAATCCCTTCCCCTTCTAATAGTCGCAGTGCGGGCCGTCCGCGGCCCACACGATAGGTCTACCCTTTTTGCGACTATTTTCATAAAAAAAAAAAATGTGTGTACTCTATATTATATATTATTTTTGTGAATATTTCTCTATATATATCTAGTGACTGACATTTTAATTTAGGATTGACATAATTGTAATTGATAAAAGTTGGAAAATAAATAAGTTGTTAATTAATAAAAATGCAAAAACCGGTTTAGTGTATAATTTGCAAGATATCAAAACCAAGAAGGGATAATTCGCTGATCCTTCTGCCGGATTTTTAATTTTTAATCCTGTTTAGGTAAGTTGACGCACTTCCTAACAATAGTAAATGCTGTTTGGTTTTGAAAATGATTCAATTGTCTGTTTTCAAAAATCATAATGTTAGTTACTTTTAATTATATCTTTATATTCAAAAGTTTGCAGTGTGAACTTAAAAAAAACGAGTGCTTCTTTAATTATATGTCGCGTATTCCAGATTCGGTAAATCATCTGATCTTTATGTTTATGCAGAAAACATACAAACAAAAAATGTAGTCCTTTAAGTAGCTTTACAATTTTAGTGAAAACATGTTTTATTTTTTCCTTTTATTCCATAGGTATGCTTTGTATACTTAGTATTTTATTTACAAGTGGGTTTTTTCAAAATAAACTTTTAAAAAAAAGTCTGCTACTGATGGTGGTCAGAATACAAATGTTTTTGGAACAGTATTTATTGATCCACAAATTTCTTTTAGCCAAACAAATTAAAAACAAATGCGATATATCTATCGTCTTTACAACGAATTTTAAAAATTTACAAATTAAGAGCACATTAAATTGATCTGCACCAAGGACTAGAAGAAAAAGATTATAATAGACTTAATTTGCTTGTGTGATTAACAACGGCACAAAAAGATGGTATTATTAACTAAATTTTATGGTCAGATGAGAGCTGATTTAATAACAACGTAATCGGTATATCTGCCATTCCTCTAATGACGCTACAGCCCGCATCGGGCCTTGGCCTCCCTCAGTTTTCTTCCCCATCCATCCCTATCTCTGGCAGCTCTCTTTCAGTAACGGACATTCAAGATATTCTTTGCGTCCTCTGCGACCTCCTCCTGCCTCCTTTTCCGGGCTCTTCCTATCGCACTGCACCCCTCCATTCTCGATTTAAGGACACTCCTTGGCATTCTCCGCTCCCCCATTCTAACTCCATGACCAGTGTACCGTAGTCTTTGTATTCTGCCAAATCCAGATATGAAGATCCCTTTATATTTCTCATATAGTTCCATCACTAGTCTCAAAATAAGCCGCAATAGCTACAAAAGACTTACTTTTAAAGAGTTTGTGAAATTAATGTATGGTGTGGAAAGATTTACCGACTTACTTTGAAGGTACTTTAACTGTTTAACTTATACATAGACTTATACTTATACATTGTTTAAAAAAATTGAAAGAGAGTGCGTACGGATTAAAAATGAATGATTCAATTGTCAAATGCCTACTTTACGCCGATGATCAAGTCATATTAGCGTCATCTGAAAAGGAGTTACAGGCGATGGTTAATGTTATGCATAATGTCCTTAAAATCAAAGGAATGGAAATAAATGCAAGCAAAACGAAAGTAATGGTTTTTGAAAGAGAAGAAAGCATGTCAAACTCTGAAGTTTCGATTGAGGGAGAAAGAGTGGAACAAGTAAATGAATTTGTGTACTTGAGTTCAAAGTTTACGAGATATGAAAAGTATGACAGTGACATTGAGCGAAGGGTGTTGGCAGGAAAACATGCATAGCTTTATGAACAGCCAGAAAGTGTTAAAAAAAAGAACGTCTGGCTGTGCATAGAGGTGTGTTGGTTCCTACACTTATGTATGGTAGTGAATGTTTGGTTTGGCAAAAAAAGCATAAAAATAGGATTAATGCTGCGGATATAAGTAGATATGAGTAGCCGTAGTGACTCGGTTGGATAAAGTAAAAAATACTGAGATAAGAGAACGCTGTGGTGTAAAAGAAGATGTGGTTACAAAGATAGATAAAGAAATGCATAGATAGTTTGGACACGTAGAGAGAATATTTATAAGGCGAGTATAAATGAGCAAATCGGTAGAGATCGACCCCAGCGAACATATCTCGTTCAGATCGACATTGTTTTGAAGAAAGGCCAGGTCAAGAGTACCAACAACCGACAAGCATGCTTGAGAACACTGATGAATGTAGAGGAAGCAAAAGATATGTTTAAGAACCGTAGCAAGTGGAAGGAATCCGCAAACCATTTTTCAGTGGTAGCTGTTCATTTTAACAAAATATTTTCTAATCGGTGGTCCGCAAGATCTACCGACCTTACACCATGGATTATTATTTATGAAGTATTTAAAGAAAAGAATATATAACAAGCCTCTTTTAGACATAGAAGTATATAAAAATAGAATGAAAAATAAAATTAAAGTATTAGATATACTACTGATGAGATTTAAAAAATGCAATGTTTCTTGAATTGGAACTAGAATGATATTTTAAATATTTTCTTTAAAATTTTGAGTTCTTAGTGTTACGAAAAAGTGTTTCTTTATTATTTTTTGACTAACGTTAAAATAATTAAGTAGGTATATTCAATTATTCATATTTTTTAAATTTGATTTATTTATTTTTACTAAACCACAATACAAAGAGTAATACTTAAATATCGAGAGAAAATAGTTGAGACTGATCATCGGGCTTATAACTGGTCACTGGTTTACTGCAAGGCATCTTAGAAACATGGGCATCACCCATGACGTTGTATGTCCAAGATGCAGGGTGGAAGAAGAAACTCCACTTTATGTGTTGGTTGACTGTAAATTGTTCAGGGGAATCAAAAGGAAATCCTCAGGCTAGACACAGGCAACAACACCGACATTAAGGAGGTGAAAACAGGTGGGCTGATTCGCTTTGCGCATGAGGTTGGTCTCCTGAGCCC
This sequence comes from Agelastica alni, assembly GCA_950111635.1. Taxonomy (NCBI): domain Eukaryota; kingdom Metazoa; phylum Arthropoda; class Insecta; order Coleoptera; family Chrysomelidae; genus Agelastica; species Agelastica alni. The sequence goes on along the minus strand of OX467712.1, from coordinate 53,975,509 downwards.
ATTCCTTCCTACATGAATTTTCCTTCGTAGGGCCCAACCACAATGGCTACAATGCTGAGCAACCAGCTCAATCCCAAATTCAATTTAAATACTTAAATATACTGTAACGATTTTGCGATACGCCACTGATTGTACGTAAGCAAGCTGGAAGGTATAGTGACGTCACAGCCAATGACAAGGATGTTCCAGTACCTTTCCGTCCAATCTGGAATATTCGATAGAACAGTTTGGATACGTCTAGAAGTTTCTCGACTTTTCGCGATTCAACGTTAAGTACATAAATTGTCCCCCATTCGTGGAGGAGAGTCAGTCAGTTTTCTATAGTTTATGATTGTGTTTGCTAGTTGACATTAATTGTTAAGTTATAAATAAATGTGTAAATAAATTCGGACCTCGAGTGTTATTAAAGTAAAAACGTTACAATACTTTAGATTCCTTTTTGGTAAAAGCAGAAGCGACTAAATATTATTATCACGCATCTTTTAGATGCCATTGCCATTAGGTCACTATAAAAGATTCAAAATTTTAAATAAAAATTTATTAAATCAACTGAGTTATGGCTTAGGAACAATTCAACTAAAACATCCAGTACCTATGTGTTGGAAATCAGTACTTCCAACTGTACAATTCCTCTTTGAGAAATTCCTTGATTTTAAAAACTACTCAGTAAGGCCCTGACGCCGACAAAAAAATCATCTACCATATAATCTACTATAATGTTTTGATCACCATCTTATCACGTGATAGAGTCGTGCGCAATTGCAGAAATCCGCTATACGATCGCGTGATAACGATTTTTGACCAATAAAAACGCTGAATTCAACGCGAAAAAGAAGCCACGTTCGAACCGGCTTCCGGTCTCTCGTTCTCTTTTCCAAACTATACGACGACCAAGGAACATCTAGCCGCTAAAAGCACGCTTTAAAACACCACGTGGTAAAATGCATATCAATATAATCAGATAAAATAAATCAAATTCAGAGCTAACAACCAGTGAAATTATTTTAAATATACAAGAGGCTTGAAACTGTAAGCTCCATGTATTAAATTACACAATATATTCTCGATGACAAGTTTGTTGTTTTATTTACTGTGATAACAAAACAGTAAACCCTTCAGCCTATAGTAGGTTAAAAACCATTCGAGCCAGCTTGACTGAATTTATTTTATTCTTTTATTTATGTTCTGGTTCCCACGAAAAGGGATATCCTGTAATGTTCAGAGAACATCGTGGAAACCAAGGGAAAGAAGGTAGGAGTTGGTGCTCTTCTTAAATTTCTGGAGGTTGTATGCCTCGGGGAACACCTCCCTAGGCAATGAGTTCCAAAGCCTCGCAATTCGTTGGATGAATGAGTCTTTGGAAAGTGATGTTCTGCAGGTCTCCAAAGTTACCACGAAGGGGTGTGAAGACTGAACTTGACGGGTTAATCTCGAAGAGACTGCCAAAGGAGGAACGATTGTTGATATTTCAGAAGAGCATCGCCCATGAAAATATCTATAAAATAGAGAAAAATCGCCAACTTTTCTACGGTGTTCCAGACAAGTGAGCGAGTTTGTAAGCAAGGCATCACCGACGAGACGAATTGCCCTTTTTTGGACAGAATCCAGTAGCTTCAGGATATGTTTAGGTGCTGCACTCCAAATATGGGAACAGTACTCCAGAACAGGTCGGATCTGTGCCTTATAGATCATAAGCAGCTGACTGGAGGTGAAATAGCTCTTGGCACGAAACAAAAAACCAAGTTTTTGGGATGCACTTTTGGCAATGGACCTCACGTGATTTTCTCAGGAAAGGTTATTGCTGATAGTAATACCAAGCATCGATATGGATAACTTCAGTGGTATGGTTACTCCTGACAAAGTTATGTTAGGCACAGTGAGATCGGCTTTGCTAGAGAAAAGACATGCTTGTGTTTTGTTTGCATTGAATTCTACCAAGTTATTGGATCCCCATTCGAGAATTGTTGTTATCCAAGGAATCCACCAACCTACGTTGCGAAAGAAGTCGTCGAATAGCAACAGTGAGTCGAGGTAACAGAGGTTCCGGTGGTGAAGCTGCCCACACTTCAACATATTTCCAGCTGAAATTTGTTCACTACAACAAAAAATAATTTTTCTACCTTTTAAAACGTGTAAGTACAAAATTAAAATAATTTTTAGAGTTTAGAAAGAAATTTCAATTTTTTAAATGCAAAAAACCTCTTTACTTGCAAAAATAAAGTCGAAATTTGAGCGTTTTTTTAATCAATAGATACAATGTTTAAATTGATTTTTAATTTTATTAGAAAAATGTATTAAAAATATTCTCATAAGCGACTACCTCACACGAAGATCAACCGTGTAATTATCTGCCAAAAATTTCATCTTAATTATTTAACCCCACTTTTGTAGTAGATATTTTTGAATAGAATACCTTACGGAGATCTATTCGGGAATTGCTACTCAGAAACAGGTTGAATAGAATCAAATGGGAACATCTTAATCGAGAGATGAATCAGCGAATTTTTTTGAGAGCGTGTTAAAATGCTATTATAATTACTCACCCTATGTGTTATGGGTAACAGTGAGTCCTTTAGAAAAGAAAATTTTTGATGTAAAGTGAGCAAATAATGCGCTTATCAAACATATTTGCCAATCAATACAAGAGTGGACTTCCTTCAAGTGTTTAGGACCTAACTTCTGTATTTATCTTAAAAACATTTAACACGCATTTACGGTTTCTCATAATTATATCTGAAAACAATATTTTTATTCGTAACAAAGCATTTATTTTTTTTTTGACCCCACATTTATTCAGTAGCTATTAATTGATAAATAATTTGTGCAATACGATTGAAAATAATTACATCCACATGTTTTAAATTTACATAACACTAGCTGACCCGACAAACGTTATTTTGCCATATAAATAATTTCCTAGTAATTTCTAGTGTAGACAAAAAATAGCTTACTTATTGTAAGTATGTATGTATGTTAGAATGTGTATATTGTATGTATGTAAGAATGTGATTGTCGTTGTTCTAATCTTCTGACTTCATTGCGTTCAGCTCGTGTATCTTCTGGCTCTTCTTGATGCAATTGCGCCATTCTGACACGTGCATCAGTATTTTGTTGCTGGATTTGTTCTTCTATTCTTTCGGATCTGCTATTCCGCAAGTTTCGAGCTTTACTTGTACTGCGGCTCAAATCAGCCCCTTTGCGTTTTCTTGGCATTGCTCACCGTACAAAACATACATAAATAGAATTAATGAAATTATTTAATGATGAAAAATGTTAAAAGTATAATTAGGGCCAGGATTTTTGCCGCAGTTTTGAAATGATTAGTTTTAATTTATGAAATTATAACAAAAATATAAGTTTTATGGAAAAATTTTTCAAACAAAAGTAAAAAATTAAATTTTATTGTCTCTTATAATTTTTTCATACAACCCATATTTCCATTGACATTTCAAAATAAAGATTCATATTGATTGATTTTTTGGAAACTATGAAAATCTTAATTGTTCAATTACATTTTTTTAATAAAATTAAATTAAAATTACATTTTTATAAGATCAACAACCTTTTCGATATAAATAAAAAAAAGTATACTTACAACACAAAATCCGTTGTTATTGGAAGCTCGTGTCACGTGTTAAGTACTTTTGAGGTTATAAAATCACTTGATTAACTAATCGTGCAAAATACACTCAAAATTGATAATTTAATTATTATTGATAAAATAGGAATGATTAAAAGTTAATATGAGAGTTACACTGAGATAGCAAAATAATAATTGTCAACGTTACTACTACACTTGATGCATAAACAATAATGATGGCCGACAACTGTGTAGGGAGTGAGAAAGAAAGGAGACCGGCTTCGTTCTCATCACTACTCCGTGCTGTTTACTGGGTCAGAAGTGACACCTGTAGACATCTGGCAGGGATAACTAATTAAATGACGATTGATCAGTTTTCGACCGGAGAGGAAAAATGATTAAATTACTAAAATGGCTATTAAAAAATAAGGGTTGATCGTAGAAGGGTGGAAATTAAGGATTGTATGTATTTTTGTATGTTGTATCAGAAAAAAATAGAAATTAAAAATTTTGTCTAAAAAATAAAAAAAAAATTTAGGGGTGGACTACCCCTAACATTTAGGGGGATTAAAAATAGATGTTGGCCGATTCTCATAGATACCGGATAAGCACAAAAAATTTCATCAAAATCGGTCAAGCCGTTTCGGAGGAGTATGGTAACTAACATTGTGACACGAGAATTTTATATATTAGATTGAGACTTAAATTAAGATACGCACAAAATAGGTTTTGGCCAAGTGCAAAATTTGATTGTTATTCCAGAACGGCTGTAACTGTAACTGTAACTTGAATATATTAATGGTAATTAAAAACATGCAGGAAATTCTTTAAAATACTTGCTGTCTGAGAAATAGTGACTAAAGTTATTCAAAACAAGATTTTTTTCTCTACGAGAAATTATAAGTTGTTTAAATTTGAAGAAACTGCCAAAGATAAATTTATAATTATTTAATCAATAAGTACTTACTACACTGGTAAGTTAAGTTAGGTTAGAAAAGGTATGTGAGTGGGGCGTAGGTCGCCCCTCTACTGCGACCCTTAGTAGGTATATTGCGGCTCACTCCTAGAGGTTACAGTTTACCGCTCACGAAGTTCATGATTGTATGGGGTGGGATTTTCTGGAAATCGGTAGGTGCTAGGTTGGTATACCTAATTAAATATGTTGGACCTTATTCTTCCCAGGCAGGGGCATGAACATTAGGGTGGAGAACATATGTATGGAATTTTTTTTTTTAGTTTCGAAGTTCTAATAGGGAGAGATTTGTGCCTTATAATAAAGTAAAAATAATTGTAATTTTTTATTCCATTTAATGAATATCTTCTGCCTCCGCATTGACTTCAAAATTTTAAAATTTTATAGAAAGTTTAAAGTCGTATAACATGAAATATTGTGCTCCATTTAGTGGTAAAAAGGTATTAAATGATAGATTATTTTTTATAGTTTAGACATTTATTAAGGTAATACTGTGACAAAGAACATAAAAATACTTGGAAGAATTTGATAAATTACATTAATTTTTTTTTTTTGAAAATAGTCGCAAAAAGGGTAGACCTATCGTGTGGGCCGCGGACAGCCCACACTGCGACTATTAAAAGGGGAAGGGATTATAGAAAGGAAATGATTGTGGACACGCTTTTTAAAAAGTTGCAGGTCATAGTTCTTTGGAAAAACTGATTTTGGAAGCTTATTCCATTCCGTAGCAGCCCTGTAAAAGAAGGATTCTTGATGAAGATTGGTCCTTGTAGTGTCAATCTTGAGAGTAAATGGGTGAGACTGATCAGCGTGCCGAGTTCTTCGGCCGAATGTGGCCAATGGTGGTACAAGAGTTTTTATTTCTCTGGAGCATCTGCCATAGAAATATCTGCAACTCTTCTTCTATGTTCTAGAGGCTGAAGGGTATCTGTGAGAGTTGAGCTGTTTATCAAACGAATGGCTCTTTTCTAAATGGAATCTAGAAGACGAAGAGAATGCCTTGGTGCTGCACCCCAAATGTGCGAGCAATACTCCAGTAGAGGTCGGATTTGAGCCTTGTACGTCGTCAACAGTTGATCAGGAGTAAAAAACTTTCTGACTTTCCACAGAAAACCTAGCCTCTGGCTTGCCGACTTTGCGATGTTAGCAACATGGTCATGCCAAGACATATTATTGGACACCGTGACTCCCAAAATCGAGATGGAGGGACTTGGTTCAAGGGTATTTCCGGACATTGTGATGGGATGATTTGAGGAATTCACAATTATTAAGCTTAATTAGCTTAATTATTAAGCTTAAAATTCTTTTTTTGTTCTAAATTTAGGCATCAAGTTTCCGCGATTCCAACTTGGCTTTTATTGCACCTAATCGTGAATTTTTTGTACACTAAGAAATGGAAGCTTCAGTCGTAATCTTCACAGCTATCTCAACAGCTTGAGTATGGCAAGGAAGCTTTAAAAACAATGGTTTGCTTTCACCACCAGATTCGACAATGTCTTGAATTTCTTGGTCAAATAAATTTTTCAAAAGCAGCGGTTTGGTTAAGTTTTCCTGCCACTTTATTAAATAAATATATGAAGTAGCATTAAAATTTATCAATGGCACTTGAAAAAGTCTAGGTGTTGAAAGGTGACTCACACTGCGTGCCTTTAGTACTTAGAAAACACTCCACAGATAGAATAAAAACTCTTATAGCCCGTACCGAAACTGTCATGGCGGACGAGATCAGTTCGGCTCCCAAAAAGATAGATGGCCATACGATAGATGCTGTCATTTTGTCGAGGCAATTTTTTGTGTTTTGTGCACTATTTTCTGTATTTTCATGTTTCATCATAGAAGAATAAAAGAAAAATCATAAATCGCTCATTTTGTTTGTATGTTCATATCGTTTGGTTCAGTTTATCTATCCTGGTCAGCTTCAGTTTCTGCTTTTCCTTTAGAATTGTTTGAGATTTATTGATATTTTCATTACTTAAAATCCTAATTAAGTAAGTAAAATATCTAATAACACTCATAATACATCATAAGTCGATTGTACCACAGATTTATCAGTACCAGTTTTTTGTCAGGATTTATTTATTTCTATAATAATTTATAAATTCTTGTTCTCAGGATGCCGCCAATGACAAAAAGTGGTTGCTGCATTCCTGGATGTAACCCATACAAAGAGCATAGTCGCCAACGTATAATAAGCCCAAAAAAATATCCTGAGATGTTCAAAAATTGGGTGAACATAATCAACAATAGATGCTTCAAAAGTATGACCTGAAATGATATATGAATTATATCGATTATGTTAAAAGCATTTTGCACCAGTTACTTTGGGCCGAACAAAAGACTTATAAAGTTATATGTTGAATTATTTCTTATATATCTATATGTATGCAAAGTAGTTTTTACCTTGAAGATTCTAATTTTATGTTTTTTTAGATAATACTGATTCTTCCAATGATGATTCAGAAACAGCAGTCCCTTTGTGTAGTGGTAGAACTGATTCACATTTTGATACAAATATCAGAGCTGCTACTGTTTAATCTAAACAGCAAATTGATGATACAGACAGCCTGACAATTTAAAATCAGAAAAGTAGCAGCTCTATCACCTAGGAAGAGGTTTCCTTATAAACTAACAACACAGATGAAAAGGAAATCCAATGTCCTTGCAAGGAAAAATCTAAATTTGAAATTCAGGCTACAATTTGATAAAACATTTTCTAACACAGAGTCCTTTAAAACTCTCAAAAATAATTTGGATACGATATCAAGAAACTTTTTCAGAAGTCAATTGAAGTGCATAAACAAAAAACCATAAGGGCGAAGATTCACAGTTGATGATAAAATAATGAAGCTGAGGACAAGCATCAAATCTTGTGTAGCTTGTAAATACATTTTAAAAAGAGAAAATGAAGAAGATCTAAGTGATCTCCATAATTTAATCCAGCATAAGGAGTATGGTGGTCAAGAACTAAATAGGCTAACTTATTGTAACAGGAAATTTTTATCGAGAATATTGTTAAAGGCTATAATATTTCAAGGTTTATTCTTGCCAGAAAACCGAGTTCTAAAAATTTGTTAAACGTTATTTTCAAAACTGTCAAGGACAATGTAAATTTTAATTTTATTCAATGTGAACACTCAGAAATAGATTTTAAGCAATTTCATTCGCTTGATAATCTTCAATTTTTTTAATGGTTTGAATAATTAATAAATAGTAAGGATTGTCGACCATTGCCAAAAAATTGTTCCAATCTTTATAAACAAGAGAAATTTATAAGAAAAACCGTTTTTATAAAATAAAGAAATAATTCATTATAGTTTTTTTTAATATCTGCAATTACTAAACATTGAAGCAAATCTATTTTGGGAAATACATAGCACAGTGGTGAAGTAGTCTGTCAAAACTTTTTAAAATGGAAAAAGAAAATTCTCTACTTCATCAATTTTGTGCTTTGTATTCCTATATAGTTCGATTAAAATCCTGAATAGAATATACATTTCAAATTTGCCGCCACGCCCGTTAATCGATAAATTAGTTCGGCTCCCTAAATACATGGTGGCGCTGTTCGTTGTACCAGCCATTACTAAGAGAGATTACATTCTATCTGTGTTTCTATGCTTTAGTATGCGACGAGCTGCCAGCTTCTTCTCATCTGTTATCATCGCAAGAAGAATGCTTTTGGGATGCGCGAATCTGAATCTGAATCTGACGATACCGCTGAAGAAGTACTAATATCTAAATCATCTAAAGTTAAAGTGTTTAAGGATGTGCTTGGGTGATTTTCTTGTTGATGTTTTCTTTTTAGTCTTTTGCAACTTCTTTGTAGCAGTTCGTCGATTTCGCTGCTTATCATCATTCGAGACGTTCTTTGATCAATTAAAAAAGCCTGCTCTTGTTTAGGAACCTTTTTATCCTAAGGACAGATGCACTAAGCTAATTCATTGCACTTGCATGTTGAAATATCAAAAATTATGTTACTGCTTTGCTGAAAACTTTCTAACTTTTCCGAGGAGAGCCCCTTATAGACTTGAGTAGATTTTTGCATTTTGCGAAATAGATGTAGTTTGCCATATATTTTCAATTCTAGATATCAAGATGTCCGCTATATCTAAAAAAGTTGGGTCTTTTGCTGTTTGTAATTGCAATTTCAGTTGATGTAAAAGTCTTTTCCCGCGCTCCCTCACTTCCTTTATTAAAGACATAAACATAAAGTCTCTGTGTATTTTATATCGAAAATATAGAATACCAGTAAACCACTTGTGATAAAAACATAGTATGTCTATTTAAATATCGTACAGACATATGGCGTAAGGTCTAAAACCAACTATTTTTATATATAAATCAGTGCCGCTGCGGAAGCAGTTACTCTAAACCGAATTAATTGATATTTTGCATGACTTAACTTTAGCCCAACAGGCACCAAATTTTAATTATTACATTACAGTTTAATGAAAATTTTTTTTGCTCCACCCTAATGAACATAGTATATGTTTAGCAGTTTCGTCTTCCACGCAGCAAAACCGACAGTCCGTTTGTTGATTCAGACTTAACCTTCCGAGTTGGTATCTTATATGACAGTGTCCTGTTAGCAGTCCCGTTAGAATTCACAGGTCGTTCCTGCTCCATTCTAGGATCTGCTTAGTTGTGTTTCTCGAGGGTTTAGGTAAGAACGCCTTCAAGTGAGTCAACTCTGGTATATCAGACCAGTGCGTGAGTCTTTTTCTCTCCACCCAGTCCGAAATAATAATAGTTTTGGCGGCACTTGTAATGACTCCATAGACCGGTTCTGATTCAGTAAACGCAGATTCGGCTCCCTTTTTTGCGAGGATGACGGCTTTTTCGTTTCTTTCCACCCCCTGGTGCACAGGTACCCACAGCAGGGTTATTCAATTCTTCGCACCAAGGTACACCAGGGTTTTAATGCAATTCCATACAAGTTTGGAATTTATCTTGTTGGAGTTTAGTGCTTTTAAAGCAGCCTATCTGTCTGATATTATACCTATGTTTTTGTTTGCTAGACATCTATTAGTCAGCTCTCTTGCACACAATTCGATAGCGAAGACTTCAGCCTGAAATATTGTAGCATACCTGCCAAGACTGTTAGATATTTTAATGTTTGGTTTACTGCTGAAAACACCGAAGTGGTAACGAAGTGGTAATTTTAATCAAGGAAAAAGTCACACAGAGCTATGTCACTAGACTTTTGATGAAAACTTATAAATAATGATGACAATGTGGTTGTGTGCATTATGGTGATGAAAAAAATTTGAGCCCAATAATTCGCTTTAATTCTGGACGATGACGAAAAAGGCATCAGTCAAGCTCCTTAATTTTTATTTATTTTTTTATCGTATCCTCTGCCGTTCAATTATTAAAAAGGTTGTCGCTCTATCTCTTGCGGGGTCTTCCAACGCTTCGGCGCACTAAGGGCGACTTGTCTCCAGTTATTTTGACCATTCTGTCGTCATTCATCCGGTCGATGTGTTCGTTCCACTTTCTCTTTCTTACCAGTATCTATTCATTTACATTGTCTATTTTTCATGTTCTTCTAATATCCTCGCTTCTCTCCCTGTCAAAAAGTGTTTTTCCAGCGATCCTGCGCACTATTTACATTTCGGTAGTTTCTAATATTCTCTTTGTGTTCGATGTATCTGATCTAGTTTCCGCTGTGTATGTTAATATAGATCGGATGACCGCCTTGTAGATTCGGGATTTTGTCTCGATTCCGATATATTTGTTTCGGAGGATTGTATCGTTCAGGTAAGCTGAGGTTCATGCTGCTTTTGCCACTTGGTTTTTTACTTTCGCCTAGATGTCACCGTATCCTGATATTTCTATGCCTAGGGATTTAAATTTCATCTCCTGTTGTATAATTTTATCATCCACAACCAGTTTGCATCTGATAGGTGTTTTTGAAGTGTTCATGCATTTCGTCTTTCCTGCAGATATCTTCATTTTTAGACTTTTTGCCGTTGTTAAATTTGTATAGTAATCTCTGTAGGTCATTTTTATTTTCTGCAATCAGAACAGCATCATCGGCATAGCATAGGATTTAAAGGTCTTTGTTCCCCATTTTATACCCTTTCACGTTACGAGTGCTTTTTATTATTTCGTCCATAACGATGTTGAACAATAAGGGGCTAAGGGAATCTCCTTGTCGAATACCACTATTTACAGGAATTTATTCGGTTGGTGTGCCATTTATTTTGGCCTGTATTTTGTTTCTCTGGTAAATATTTTTGGTTTTTATAATGTTGTATAGGATTTGCCTGTTGTATAGAAGGTGTACCATGTCCTCCAGTTGTATTCGGTAAAACGCCCTTTCCAGGTCTATAAAACAGATGAAGGCTGGTTTGTTATACTCGATGGATTTTTCAGTTATTTGTCGCAGGACAAATATCGCATCAGTACAAGATCTTTCTGATCTGAATCCTTGTTGTTCATCGCTTAATGTGGTGAGTTCATTTATTGTATTTGCTATAATCTTTGTTACTTACCTTTTAGGTTGTATTGAGAAGGTTTATGCCTCGGTAGTTTGCAGGTATCTTTTGTCTCCTTATTTAAACAGTAAAATTGTGGTACGTAGGCGCCATTCGTTCGGAATTTTTTGATGTAAAAGGATTTTGCGAATTATGGATATTAGCTGCTGTTTCAGGCTTCTTCCGCTGTATTTTTAATTTTCATTAATGCTGTTTCTATATCCTTTTCTTCTATTTCAGTTACTTCGTTAGTTGCGATTTTTGGGGTGTCCCGTATGCTTTTCGTATCTTCTTTTTTATATAGTTCTTTAAGATACTGGACCCAAGTTTCTTTCGTTATGTGGTTTGTGCTAATAAATTGCTTGCTTCTTTTCTCTGGCGTCTGATGAATCTCATTTGTTTTTGGAGGCCATAAAAGTCATTTTTCATTTTTCTCGAGAAGGATTCCCAATTTTTATTTGCCTTACTAGTGTGTAGGTGGCATTTCGTACTCTCTTATAACCCAACTTTCATTAACTTCTTCGTCTTCGCTTATTGGGTTCTTGTCAATTTTTTTCTGTATTCGTTTTTGATACAGTTCTATTATACCAATATCCCAAAGTGATTCAACACATATTTTTTGTGTTTGTGTCCCCGGTTCTAATTTGTCCTTATTTGTTACTTTTATCCCTATTTTAATTTTTCCTAGTTGTAAGCTGTGATCACTGCCCACATCAGCCGAATTTAGTGTTCTTATATCCTGTATTTGTGTCGGGTGTACAGACCTGTTAGTTACGATGTAGTCAATTGTCGATTGTTGTTCTCGGGTATTTCTGAACGTGTACTCGTAGTTTATTTTGTGATCAAAGAAGGTATTATTAATTCTTAGATCATTAAGTGCAAATATTTGTCATAAGCTGTCCATTATCATTCAGCAAATGATGTGTACCGCTTAAAATATTTGAACAAAATTTGATGCAAATTTTTTGTTCAATAGATTTTTCCATTAAAATCGCTCACAGCAATTTTCTTTAAACACACAAAAGCTGCAATTTTTAACCTAATAAGGCAAATATCTTGAAGTTTATGTCAGCTGTTTAGAACAGTCATCTCAACCTACCAAATAAATATACACATGAATATTCATAGCGCGCGTATTTTAAAACAACACATTCTTATTATTTTTGTCCAAAATTTAAATGGATTTAAAAAACTAAGTAAAAAAGAGATGATTTCAAATTTTTTTTAATTTTTAATTATTAGAACTTTTTTTAATTTTAAAATTTCTGAAATTTTTCTGCGATAAGTTTAAATATTTAAGATTATTAAGGGCAGTTATTTAAGCAAATGGGGCTGATAATTTCGTTGATTTTAATTTAATTTAATAATTTTTTTTTCTGACAATATTATAAAATTCTTTATAATTAATTGTCTAAAAACCGCAGAAAAAAAAAACAAAAAAATTCTTTTCGAAAATATTTTAATCAATTATATGATACTTTGTGATTTAATAATATGACATTATTTTTTTTCTTGGTAAAAATTCACTTAACCAAACGGAACCCCGAATTAAATCTTGCTTAATTCAGGAGTACTCTTAAGTATCCTGCATCATTAAGAGTCTCCTTTTCCCATGAGTACGAAAAATTGATTATATCTTCTAAATGAGAAATTTATGTTCTTCATATACAGGGTGTGACAAAAAGATTTTTAAACACATTTCATATACCTACCACGCATAATATCAAAATTAATAGATTTTGAGATATTTCAATTTTTTGTAATTTTTCGAGAAATACGCAGTCCCAAATAAATCACGATATTCCTGTGAACAAAAACGCCACAGACTTAAAATTTGACACAGTAAATAATTTCCTTTAGTGCCTCTGGTTTTAAACTGTTTGATTTTTTATGCACGTATTACACATATCACTCAATTCCAACAATTTAAAAAAGTCGCGTATTTTAAATACAACACTCTGTATTTTATTTTAGTTTTTAATTTCTCCTATTATTTTCAATTAATTAACATTTTATTATTTTACTTTAAAATACCACTTCAATGTGTCTACATTTATAAGCTACTAGCGGAACCCGGCAGACGTTGTGTTTAATAGTTTTTATATTTCATCCCCTTTGCACCCCTTCTACAAAGGTGAAGACATACATCTTTTTTAAACTTAGCGACCTCAACAGCTATGAATTCTACACTTATATCAGCCGTTTTTGATAGTTTTTATATTTCATCACCCTTCCACCCATTTCGTAGAGTTGCTTACAAAATTGGAAATATTAATATTAAACCAAGCGACCCTAAATACTGTGGATTCGACACTAATATTGGCAATTTTTATTAGTTTTTATGTTCCGTGCCATTCCCACCCCTTTTGTAGGGGAGCAAATAAAATTTAAAATATTACTATCAAACTCAGTGACCCAAAAGTATGAATTCGACACTAATATTGGCCATTTTTGATAGTTTATTATTTTTCTAGTATTACTGTTTCCAGTGAAACTATTCGAAAGAGATTTCGTACTTAATGATAATGTAAGATTTTTTTAAATTAAACCAGAAATGGTCAACGGTACGTATTAAAACCTAAAGGGGCGCTTTCGGTAGAAATTTTTTACATTAAAGCAATATTCACTAATTTTTTAAAAATGGAGGCCGGCGTGAGTATTTTATATTTATTAGTTAAGTTTACAACGCCTTAGCAAATCGACCTAATATTTTTAAATGGTGGACCTATTCACCTTAGGGGCGAGGATTGATAGAATGGCCGGCACAATCACCTGATCTTTTACTATTAGGCTTCTTTTTATGAGGATATGTGAACATTATAGTACACAAAACTAAACTAGTGTGTTAGCTTTCTTAAGAAGAAGAATAACGCTTGCGAATAGGTCGGTTACACCACAGATGTTAAATAACGTTAGTAGATAAGTATATATTTAAGATTAGGATGTCAAATAATTTATTATTATTTAATAGCATTTTTGGTTAGAAAATCAATAGATCTTTTAAATTATTTATTGCGAGACCCCTACTTCCCATTTAAAAATTCGAAGGTTATAACTGTCCCTCGAAGAGGGTTCAATGTGGGGATGAAATTTTTTCGTAGCAGGACGTCTTTTTAAATTTTTTATAAATATTTTTATGGTTCACGTTCTTATCAATTATTTTTCGGGGTGGATAGCGGGTTTAGGACGAGAGAAAACAAACTTCTCGCTTTTCTTAAATCGTCGATGTTTCGATCTTTATTTTAGATCTTTCTTAAGGCTACGAAAAAAACTTTTTTAATTGGTATAATTAATCAACATCATTAGTAGACTTATTTTTATGTTTAACAATTGACTATTAATGCAAAAGGTATTAATAAGACGTAATTTCAAAGTCAGTTTAGTCACATATTAAACTCTTGGATTTAAATGGACAAGAATAATCTTTGTTAACAAGTGAATAGTTTAAATAAATAATAATATATAAATAATAAATAATAATAATAAATCTTTTTAATTCGTGGAAGTCTTAAGTCTATGGTAACGTAAAATTTCTGATATCGTATCCATCACAGAATCAGGGCAACGTGTTTACTATTAACAGTAAGCAAATAGATTAATCACATAATAACAATATCAATACGAATAATTTCTCTACCTTCAACAATAGTAAAATCACCTATAGACGGCACAAACAAACTAACGCAAAAGAATATGAGTTTATGTTTTTTTTTTCAGAATTGGGAATCCTTCTCGAGAATAATGGAAAATGACTTTTATTGCCTCCAAAAACAGATGTGGAGATTCATCAGACGCCAGAGAAAAGAAGCAAGTGAATTTATTAGCACAAACCACATAACGAAAGAAACTTGGGTCCTGTATCTTAAAGAACTATATAAAAAAGAAGATAGGAAAGCATACCGGACACCTACTACACCGCAACTAACGAAGTAACTAAAATAGAAGGCCCAGACGGTATTTCACATGAACTTCTTAAATACGGCAGGAGAAGCCTGAAACAGCAGCTAACAGCCATAATTCGCGAAATCCTTTTACATAAAAAAATTCCGGACGAATGGCGCAAAAGCACCACAATCTTACTGTTTAAAAAAGGAGACAAAAAGATACCCGCAAACTACCGAGGCATAAACCTTCTAAATACAATCTTAAAGCTAGTAACAAAGATTATAACAAATAAAATAAATAAACTCACCACATTGTGAGATGAACAACAAGGATTCAGATCAGCAAGATCTTGTACTGATGCGATATTTGTCATGCGACAAATAACTGAATAATCCATCGAGTATAACAGACCAGCCTTTATGTGTTTTATAGACCTTGAAAGGGCGTTTGACCTAACACAACTGGAGAACGTGATACACTTTCTATACAACAGGCAAATCCCATAGGTACATCATAAAAACCATCGAAAATATTTACCATAGAAACACAATAAAAAATCAATGGCACAACTAGCGAAGAAATTCCTGTAAATAGTGGTATTCGACAAGGATATTTCCTTAGCCCCTTATTGTTCAACATCGTTGTGGACGAAATAATAAAAAGTACTCGTAACCTGAAAGGGTATAAAATGGGGAACAAAGACGTCAAAATCCTATGCTATGCCGATGATGCTGTTCTAATTGCAGAAAATGAAGATGACCTACAGAAATTTCTATTCAAATTCAGCACAACGGTAAAAAGTCTAAAAATGAAGATATCTGCAGCAAAGACGAAATGCATGACCACTTCAAAAACACCTATCAGATGCAAACTGATTGTGGATGATAAAATTATACAACAGGAGATGAAATTTAAATACCTAGGCATAAAAATATTAGGATACGGTGACATCGAGGCGGTGGTAAGAAACCAAGCGGCAAAAGCAGCATGAATCTCAGCTTACCTGAACGATACAATCCTCCGAAACAAATATATTGGAATCGAAACAAAATCCCGAATCTACAAGGCGGTCATCCGACCTATATTTATGTATACAGCGGAAACTAGACCAGATACATCGAACACATAGAGAATATTAGAAACCACTGAAATGAAAATAGTACGCAGGATGGCTGGAAAAACATTTTTTGACAGTGAGAGAAGCGAGGACATTAGAAGAACATGTAAAATAGACAATGTAAATGAATGGATAGAACAATTAGGTGACCAAACAAGAGAAATAAGAACGAGAATAGAGATAGCCAGGTCAACATTTACGAAAATGAAAAAGTTTTTCACCAGTCGAGATATCAAGATTGGACTTAGGATGAGGATGCTGCGTCGTTACGTGTTTTCCGCGATTTTGTATGGAGTGGAGGCATGGAGTCTCAAGAAGAATCACACAGACAAACTACAAGCCTTCGAGATGTGGTGCTACCTTGGAATGTGGCGTATTTCCTGGACAGAAAAGATCTCTAATATGGAAGTCCTAAATCGGATGAATAAGGAATGTGAATGTGTCTTTAACACCATCAAAAAGAGAAAGCTTCAATATCTAGGTCATATACTGAGAGGACCCAAATACGCACTTCTCCAGCTGATAGTTCAGGAAAAGATTGGTGGAAGGAGGAATATTGGAAGACGCTATGTGTCTTGGCTTAAAAACCTAAAGGACTGGTTTAATTGTAGCAATGTTGAACTCTTCCGAGCTGCAGTCAATAAGGTCCGGATAGCTGTGATGATAGCAAACCTCCGATAGGAGATGCACTATAAGTAGAAGAAATGAATGGATACTGGGAAGAAAGAGAGAGTGGAACGAACACATAGACTGGATGAATGACAACAATATGGTCAAAATAATTAGAGACAAGTCGCCCTTAGGACGCCGAAGCGTTGGAAGACACCGCAAGAGATAGAGCTACAACCTTTCTAACATTTGAACGGCAGAGGATGTAAAGAAAAACAAGCAAATTGCTTACATTTAAGAAGGAAAAAGAAGTTGTTTTTTCAATGAACTATTTATTTTTATTTTTTGTCCTGTACATCGGTTCTGCCATTTATTTAAAAAAATTTTTTAAAAATATGCACAATCATCGAAATAATGAATTTATTTCATTTGGCTGTTTCACACTGTATAAGTAAAACCAAAATCATTAACCAAAATACTACGCCAATTTTTTTAACTCAATTTCTCCTGATATACATATCGATTTTATATCCGAGTTAAAGCACTGGCCTAATATGAAGTAGCAAACTGCTGCTATTATGATATCTTTTATACCTTTTCAGGTAAGCTGTAAACCCGGCGTTGTCAAACTTGTAAGTTCATCATTAGAGACAGCCTTTAGTCTCGATCGATACAAATCTAGTAGTAAAGTGTTAAAACGTGATAAATAATGGACTCGATAAGTGCGAATTGTTTTATGTCCTTTCAATTATACAGATTTATTTGTTGTTAAGGTCATAAAGTTAAAACTATTTAGCAGTTGCTTTAAATTTACGAGAACACTTTCTGCAGTTCATTTCCTGGCGATGTCAAGATATTAGAAAAATATTAGCTAGATGGATCTAGTAAAATTTTCAACGTTTTTACGGTAATCTTAGACGCTATAGACGCCATGGAAGTAATTTATTTGTTATTTACATTGACGCCGTGAAATATTACATTTTAGGACAATCCTTAATATAAATCATTTTAAGAGCATATATTTTTTGTACTTTATTTGTTTATGATGAAGGCATTTAATAATTGGTAGTAATTTTAGTTTTACTTTTTTAATTTTTCTGACGATTTTATTGAAGATGTTACCAGTAAAGTTAGATTTACGGTTAAAACTAGGTTTACCCGGCTAATCCTATATAAAAATATAACTGACATCGTACATGTTTCAGGGTTTAACCGGGTAAACCGCATTCTATCCACTTTTGCCTGGTTATAGTCCCGCCAAAGTAAAGGATACTAAAATCTATTTGTTTAAAACAAGACAAGCTGCTGTGACATTTTGAGTCACCCCTCCCTCGATCAACGTCTGGAACTTTCACTATCACTGTATTTCCAACGAAACAAGGAGGAAACTTTGAATTAGATAACGCTTTTATCTTCTTTGCTTGATTTTATATATATATATATATATATATATATATATATATATATATATATATATATAGACACAGATATACAGATGATAAAGACTTCGTTAAAGCAAAGTTTTAATAAATGCTAGAAGACGTCCAAAGAAATACCGGGATAGAATTTATACAAAGATTTCGGCTTTCTAAGCAGGGTGTTTGCTTTGTCATAAACCAAGTTGAAGCACAAATATCGTCTTTAATTGATTGGTGAGTGCCCTTAATTTCCTTGATAAATCATTTGTAACCTAATAATTTATATATTTTTAGGAATCATGCTGTAACTTTTAAACAAATGGTGCTAGTAATTTTCTCCAGACAGTTGGGGATTTTATTGGTATAGAGATAGAAACAGCAAGCCGTATTGTTTGGAAGGTGACCAGAGCTATTGCAGGGCTTTATAATCAGTTTATTCGAATGCCTGAAACACAGCCTAAACATAAAAGTACCTCCCAAAAGTTTTATAGGGTAGCACGATTTTCCAAGTGTATATCACCTGGAGGAAATAGTGCAGAAGTATTCAGAAATAAAAAAGGATTCTTTTCATTTAATGTTTAAGCCATATGTGACTCGAACTGCATGTTACAGGATGTGGTGTGCCGTTGGCCTGGTTCAACCCATGACTCAAAAATATTTGCCAATTCAAACATTAGAGCTAGATTTGAATGAGGAGACTTTTAAGAAATACAATCTAGTTGGTGATAGTGTTTATGCTCTTAAAGACATCAGTTATTAGATTATTTTAATGAACTGTAAATAATTAGACCTGTACAAATAAAAACTCAATTTATGTATTATTTTATTACATTATATAATTATCAATAATGATCCTGGTTTTTTAAATTTTTTTAATTTTTGCTATAAATCATGTTTCTCTAATAATATTTCTCTTTTTTAATTTATTGCGTTCAATGATTCCATCTGCCTCTAGTTCTAAGTTTTTTAACGTGCCCTTGACTTTTGTTTCATTATTTTATATTCTAAATTGTATTTCCTTTCCATCGATTCAATTTTGGTTTTTTTTTCTGCCTCGGCAAATCGAACATCTTTATATTTATTACCAAAATAAAATGGTTTCTTCTTTACTTGTAAAATTAGCTGATTTACCCTCAGCCATATTCTTTCAAAAGTTTTTAAATTTCTATTTATTGGCAATTTGTTACACTAACAATTCTTGTATTTTTTTGTTGAAAAAAAAACCTTATATTAAAATTTACTCAACAAACACCTTATCCCTACAACCTCAACAATGAATCAAATCAAAATAATCAAATTTGAAATTTGACTGATAAAAACCAATTGGCATGTGCAAACGCTACCCCAATTGGCATGTGCAAACGCTACCAAAATAACATATCTTTCCTTGAACTAAGTTCTGTAAAGCTGGGCTCAAATATGATCTGCACAACGGAAATATATTCTTGCACTGGGTTCATCCCTGAACTTGGTTCAGTAGAACCAACCATTGAACCGTAACTGAACAACTGGGCCTTAGTATGACTTTGTTGAGCTAAGCTTTCTTGAACCCGAGTAACTAATCGATACAGAAACTGCATAAAGTCTGCAAAAACATATCCAGGTGCAGACATAAACTCAGACCATAATCCAGCAAGACTTACACTCAAAAGATGTTTGCAAAGACCCAGACATAATAAGCCAGATGTGTCAAGGCTAAAGGACATAAATATAATGAGTAAACTGACACATGAACTGAATTCCAGACTTGAAGCGATACCCATAACGGAGGCAGCCGAGACTGATAAACTGTGGTCCAATATAAAAAAAGGCATCACAAAAAGTACCACCAAAATACTTAAACCTCAACGAAACCGTAAGAAGAATCCATGGATGTCGGAAGAAATCCTTGATCTAATGGAAAAAAGACGGACACTCAAGGGCAAGAAAAAAATCACTTTGAAGAAAATCTTAATAAACAACGTCGTCTGTATACATTCAAATATACTCCAAGCTAATAACTTACACTATTTCCTGATAATTAATTATTTTATAGAAATTTAAATTATGTTACCTAATATTTTAAACAAACAGTAAGTTTTTTACTCTATAAACGGCATAGAACGTAATCGATAAATCGTAAAATGTTTATAAAAAAACCTATAATATTTTAGTCTTATATCCCTGATGACGTAACGTATGAGCTAAATCTAGTAGTTTTTTTTTATTTGTTTCCTAGTTAATTTACAATCTGTTCTAGAATAGTACAATAAGTAAATGTTGTGTATATAGATAGAAATTGGCTTGTGGGGTCAAAACCCTGTGGTTTTACCCCCTAGTTATTTAGTTTGTTGTACAAACTGCTTTTGGCCTAGGACAAGATATGAGTTACAGAGACAGTAAAATTACTTGTAACAAGTTAATAAATCTAGTAGTTAATATTTTTTTAATTCATAATTTTGTGTATAGCATGCTAATTGTAAGACAAAGTACGTTAACTTTTTTATGTTGGTTATTAAAAACTCGAGTATTTCATATGCTTAATAATCCTTCAATTTTTTTCTATATAACATATGTCGTCAGACATTGGCTTCTTCCAGTGTTGAGGGTAGCCATCGAATTTAAGAATAATGAATTTTGGTCGATTTTAAATGTTCGCACGTGTGTCTGACAACAGATGGTTCAAAAAGGCTCCGAAAATAAAGAAAGAACAATTTACCAATTGGAAGAAACCGAAACTAATAAATACATTTATTTGTATTAACTAAATAATGTTTTTGTGTAAAAAAAAACGTTAATAGTATATTACGTAACAAGAGTTGTAAGTAACCCATTACGCACGAAATGAGTGCGTAATGGGCTTACAACTCGTGTAACGTACTATACTTTTTCTACGCCCATTCATTTTCTTCCATTAAATAAAAAACATCGCAATCATTAAAACTTTATTATAATAGTTGTTAATAACAATTGAACAATTATTATTGTAAATCGATTGTGCTTTATTATTTAATGGTGATTACTGGTTATGTTTATCGTCTGGAGCATCTTTCAGAAACTTATTAATTTGTTCAGTAGAAAGGATTTTCGATTTTTTACCTCTAAAACCATCCGATTTCCGCTTCAGTAGGGCGATTAGTTTTGGATAATTTGCAATGTTATATATATATATATATATATATATATATATATATATATATATATATATATATATATATATCGCGTTAAAACGTGCGTCGGCGTCTTGCGATTCCTAATCTCCATTCCTCTCTATTTGTCCACATGTCCTCTCTCAGATCTCTCTCTTCCATCTCTTTTTGTATGCCTTCTCTCCAGCTCTTTCGTGGTCTTCCTCTTCTTCTTCTTCCTCTGGGGTTCCACTGTAATATTTTCTTTGGGATTCTGTCTGGTGGCATTCTTTGAACATGCCCGTACCATATCAACTGTTTAGTTCTTATTTCGTCTGTGATGTCGTGCTGTACTCCCATTATTTGTTTTATCCTCTCATTTGTAACTCTTTCTAGTCTTGATTTCCCCGCTGCTCGTCTCCAGTAATCCATTTCTGTGGCTCTAATTTTTCTTTCGATCTTTTCTTTCAAAGGCTATACTTCGCAACCGTACATTATTATGCTCTTCACTATCGTGTCGTAAATTCTTTTTTGTTGTTGTTGCTTATTGTTCTATCCCACAGTACTCCGTTTAACATTGATATTGCTCTTCTTCCTTTCATATTTCTGTCCAATATTGCTTCTTCGAGTGTCCCATCCTTTGATATTCTCATTCCTAAGTAATTGTAAGCTGACGTGTGTTTGATTTTTTGTCCATTTGATAATTGTAAGTCCTGTTGCACTCCCCCAATACACATATATTCCGTTTTTTCTACATTAACCTCTAGTCCCCAAATTTTATATTCTTCTATAAGTTTTCGTGTCATATACTCTGTGTCGTCTATGTCTTGGCCGACTATAATTTGATCGTCTGCGAATGAGAGTGTGTATAATGTTGTGTCCTAATCTAAAGGTATGCCCATGTTTTGGCATTTCCGTTTCCAATTCGCTAGTGCCCGTTCCAAATATATTTTAAATAATGTTGGTGACAAGCAACACCCTTGTTTCAGCCCTTTTGTGATATTAAACCCTGTTGTTAGGTTTTGTCCAACTTTAATTCTTGATTTGGTTTTATTGTATAATGACTTTACTCCTTTTATCAGTTCAATATTAATGTTGGAAGTTTCCAGAGTTTCCCAAAGTTTAATTAAGGGTACGCTGTCGTATGCTTTCTTTAGGTCAACGTACAGTATATGGATCTCTTGATTAAATGCTAGTTTTTTTTCTATAATTTGTGTTAGTGAGAATAGATGGTCAATCGTTGATCTTCCCGCTCTAAATCCGGCTTGCTCTTGTGCTTCCATTTCCGTGTATTCCCTTTCGATTCTGTTTTTTAAGATCTTGCCATATATTCTACTGATTGTGTTTGTTACGGCAATTCCTCGATAATTGTCGCATTTGCTTTTGTCCCCCTTTTTGTGTATTGTTGACATATGTGATATTTTCCATTCTTCTGGGACTTCGGACTGATTAATACACCTTTGAAATAGATCTTGCAGCATTTTATATAATTTATCTGTTCCGTATTTAAATAATTCTCCTACAATATTTCCTGGGCCCGGGGCTTTGTTATTTTTTAAAGATTTACATTCTGTGTTCTTAAATTCTTCTCTGTCTTCAGTTAACATTTTTTGGAAGTATTGTTGCCAATTTTGTGCTGTTATTGGTGAGATTATGTCCTTGGTATTATCTTTCCTCATGTTTTTTAGTATTCTCCAGCTTTCTGTACTTCTTCTACCTCCCAGATACGTATTTATTCTAGAACATGTTCTTTCCCATTTCTCATTCTTTTTTCTGCAAACTAATTTTCTAACTCTCGCTTGTGCTTCTTTAAATTTTATTTTGTCTTCTATAGTTTTTGAGCTTAGGTATTTTTGGTATTTCTTTCTTTTTTCGTTTATTTCTATTTCTATTTCTTGGTCCCACCAATACGGTTTTCTTTTGTCTTTTATATTTGCCTTTTGACCTAGTGCTTCTTCTGCTGCCGAATGCATACATTTTTTAATATGTTTATATTGTTCTTCTATACTGCTAAATTTTGTTGTCTCTATTTTCATGTCCAATCTGTTCTGATATAATTTTCTAATGCTTTCCTGGTCTAGATTTTCTATGTTGTATCTAATTTCCGTTAGTTCTTCTTTTACGTCTTGCTCTTTAGCGATTTCTGTTTTCTATTTATTGGTGCCGTTATTTTAGTTTTCAGAAAATAATGATCGCTACCGCATGATGGTCCCCTATGTACTCTAACATCTTGGAACTTTATATGTGAGTTTTGTCTGCTTATCATAAGATCTATAATGCTTTTCTGGTTTTTTGTTGGCTGCGTCCATGTGTATTTGTGTATGTCACGATGTTTAAAGAATCCATTCAAGATGGTTAAATGATTCTGTTCGCATATATCTATTAGTCTTTGACCGTTTTGCAATTTGCAATGTTAATGTTATTATTATTGTTTAGTGTAGTTCTTGGCATCGAATAAATGGCCCATAGAGAAGATGGCTTCATAGTTTTTGATATTTCTTCAAAATACGCAAGTAAAACATTCTCCGAAAAGGACTTGACGTTATGCTTGTGTCGCCAATCCATAAATTTTTGATAGGTAATTTCGTACCTTTCTTTGGATTTTAGCGGTAACAAATTATGTGTGGCAGCTTGAGCCTTTTCTAAAATCTTCGGTGGAGTACTCATAGTTTCATCACTTTCACTACTATCAGACATATTCATAGATAAAGTTGAGATAATAATTATATTTTGTTCAAGAAATTGACAATATAAATGACATGACATTTATTTTCATAGCATGCTACTTAAGAAAACGTGTCCTATTTTTAAAGAAATTGCATAACGTGCTGTCTACATTTAGGGGCAACACTCTTTCAATCCTAAATATATCTTGCTAATGCTAAAAGTTTTTATGTTTTTTAATTGACTACATTTGTGTAAATGGACCAAATAAAGTCTTACGTAAATAAAAATTGTATTGTAATTTAATTAAACCAAGAAGTTTAAGTTTTCTTCTCAAAACGCACGTGTATGTTATGAGATCTCATTACGTGCATGTTATTGTTATATGTCATTTACAAGGAATGTTGACAGTGCGATTTTTGACGTTTACAGACATGGGCGTAGAAAAAATAATTATAACGTTTTATCGTTTAATGAAAATAAATTTAAATTTTTCACCTGTTTTGTTTACTAAATAAATATTGTACAAATTTATTTACATATGGTAAAATATCTTAATCATAGTAATAGTATTAGAGATCACTATTCTTACCATCTTACAATATTTTCCAGACAAATTCCTTCGTATACACATATTTATACAACCTCAACTTTCAATCTCCTCTTTGAAAATTTAATCATTATTGTGACATTTTATTAATACTAGTAATTAAGGTTAAGTTTTAAAATAAATGTATGGGGTGAGCGGTAGTTTAATACGAACACTGAAATCAAATCAAAAGGTGTAACACAGAGATTAGACAGGGTGTTAGACAGCCTTCACCATGGCTGTTTAACTTATACATAGACGATTGTTTACAATTTTTTTAAAGAGAGTGCATATGAATTAAAAATAAATGTTTTAATAGTCAAATGCCTTCTTTACGCCTGTGGTTCTTTCACATTAGCGTCATCTAAAGAGTAGTTGCAGGCGATGGTTAATATTATGCTTGATGCCCTGAAAATCAAAGGGATGAAAATAAATGTAAGCAAGACGAAAGTAATGGTTTTTAAAAGAGAAGAAAGCATAATAAACTGCGAGGTTCTGTTAGAAGAGGATAGAGTAAAACAAGTAAATGAATTTGTATACATAGGTTCAAGGTTTTTAAGAGACAGAAAGTATGACTGTGAGATTAAGCGAAGAATGTTGGCAGAAAAACAAATGAATGGTGCACTGCATAACTTAATGCTAGAACGTCCGGCTGTGCATAGAGGAGTGTAGGTTCGTACACTTATGTATGGTAGTGAATGTTTTGTTTGGCAGAAGAAGCATGAAAATAAGATTAATGCTGCGAAATGAGTAGTCTGAGAATTGTATTGCCGGAGTGACTCGGTTGGATAAAGTGAAGAAGAGTGAGATAAGGGAACGCTGTGGTGTAAAAGATGTGGGTATAAAGATAGATAAAGGAATGATTTGATGGTTTGAACACGTAGAGAGGATGGATGAAGGAAGATTGACGAAAAAGATTTATAAGGCGAGTGTGAATAAGCAATACAAAAAAGTGCCAGCAACCAATGACCATGTATGAAAGCCCTGATGAATGTAGAAAAAGCGTAAGACGTGTGTAGGAACCGTAGCAAGTGGAAATAAGTAGTCTCTGCCCATCTCTACGGGATAGGCAGTTTTAATTAAACAAAGGAATAATTATTTTACTTTTCTTTAATGCAAAAGTTAAGTTTGGATTGGTTGTTTGTTTGGCGATGTCAAAGGTTAGGGGTTTGAATATTTTGCAGGTAGAACAAGAGGATGTTGCATATCGGGCAGTTTATTATGTGATGTTAGCGAGATGTGCATTGTTAGGAAATTGTTAACATCCTTGTTTTTTTTTAATTTATAACAGTATATTTTATAGTATTTGATAAGTTCTATACGGAAAAAATACAATAAAAAAATTATCAGATGATAGTCGATGTTCTGGGAAAAGGTTTGCGTTTTATTGGTAAATATGTACGAGTATGTTTACTTGTTTGTAACTAAAATATGTTAATAAACAAATTTATAAATTTTTATTCAACTTTGACAATTTATTATAAAATCCTGCGTTCATGTAATTTATTTTAAACTCAAATTAGTAGTATCACATTTTTTCAGTGTTTGAAATCGATAAAATATAGAACAATAACAAATTATTTTTTTATGTTATGCTTGTTTTGTGCTGAAGTAAAATCATTAAAAAATACAGTTACATATACAATGTCGGTATTTAATGAACCAGCTTAATAATATTTAAAGAAATAAATATGTATCCTTACATTATTTTAAAGTGTGTATTTTACTGCGAATAAAAATAAACCTGTCTCATCGCCAAAAATGTTTTTGCAGAAATTTTTAAAAAATAGGTAAAACTGAAATAAAATACGTGTTATGGAAACACAAAGAGAGACAAAAAAAACCCGAAAGTCGTTAAAGAAATAAAAAAAAATCTAAAAATGTCCTTTGACCTGTTTAAGAATGTAAGTACTTAGATATTTAAGAAAAAACTCCAAGCTTGGTTAGTTTTATTTTAACAGAAGTGTAATGATCCAGTCAAAGTTCACACTCGTCGGGTTGAAGATTGGTTTAGTTATTATTAATTAAGTGGATATATATTAAGTAGGTAAATAAGAAAACTACTCATAGGTACTTACATAAAAAATTAAAATAAAACAATTTTATTAATACGGCATTTACAATAAATTTAATGTAATGGTTGGCAACCGAAATCGACATTTTCTGTTTCATTGTCAGACAGTTCTGATTCACTCTTACTTATATCTTCTTCAACATTTATTATTAATTCTTGCACTTTATCCAACATGTTGCTCTCTTACAATACATTAATCACTTGCTGACATGTTTCTTCTGCTAGCTGCCGCACATCAGCTAGTTGGAATGAGACAGACTGCTCCTTTATTCTTTACTATTGCTCATATTTTTTCAACCTTAAACGAACAACCTTAAAATGGAACTGGGCCGGTCATGTGGCGCGACTTTAGGACAATCGCTGGACAAAGAGGATACTTGAGTAGAGTTTTTTTGGTCGCCTGTTTCACCTTCCAACTTCACTATTTCTTGTAGATTGCTTAGAGGAATTGTTAAGGCTTGTTGTTTTTTCTCGGTTTGCATAAACTTATAAACATTATAAATAATTTTTCGACCTTGACTGTGTATTACTTTCTTGGAACTCCCCATGTTTGCAGAATGGTATCTATAACTAGGGGATAAACAAATTTCTGTCAAACGCTTCTGAGTTTTTTAACATTTAGTACAAATAAGACAGTAACTACTAATAATAATTATTTAAGTAAATTACTCACCTTGTAGATAGAAAACCTCACTTATCTTCCGAAATAATAAAGTCCAACTGGCTACTTCACTGAAAGACTAATTGACAACTTTTTAAAAATAAAACTAAAATTAACTAACTTAAATCGAGAACACAGCTTTTTAAAAATAAAATGAAATAAGTCAATTGAAAACGAAAACACAAGTTGACTGTACTATAACTTGAATACGTATACACGCGCGCCAGTCGATATTCGACATATGCTCCCTCAAAATCGAATACATACATTTTTAAAACGCTTATAAGACAGTCCAAGCGTAAATTTTAACACTGTACATGTATGAGTCATAGCCGGTAAGAAAATACACAAGTTCTACTGAATTTAGAGACAAGCGGATGTCATTTTAAAAATTATAACATTGCTTCTAATGTATTTCGTTTAATTAACAAATATGTCCCATAGTAGTAAGAAAATGAAAGGAATTTAAATAAATTATTAAATGCTTCAATAAAATTGTTTACTGATACAAACAGTATAAATTAAGATTTAGTTCATTGTCATAAATTTTGTGTGCATAAAATGTATTTTTGGTATATAGGGGGAGTTGGAACACAATGGTACGATTTTTTTGAAAAACAAGGAAATAACTTAGGTATAAATATAAAATTAATTATTCTGATATATTGAGTATTTAAAAACTTATTATTCTAGAACATTATTTCAAAAAGAAAAATTTAAAAACTTAACAATAAGTAGTAGGTATTTTGTATTTTTTTTTTCAACAACTTAATTTTGTCAATGTTCTCCAACTACGGGGTTTATTGATTTACGTACTAGGAGCCTCCATACATATTTAAACAAATGAAAATTTAACTTATGTAATAGTTGCGTTTTTAGTTTTTCCTTATTCACTGTGTATCGATTAAAACAGAAGTTAAAGCTTTCTTGGTATTGGTAAAATGTCTGGGCCCAAAAATCAGTTGTTTGGCGGTTTTTGAATTTCTGGTTCCGGTGTTTGAACGTTCGCTAACCAACTGTTATCAGGGGTTTGCACGGAAGTGTGCCTATTGCCACGCGCCCTATATCCCTCCTACTTAATGACTTTTAGCTGTCCATCACGATGGTACCTTCAGTGTCTACGACTCTTCTCAGACTTTACAGAAACATATGTCATCGGTCATTGGTTTCTCCTTGATCAGGGTACCTTCCTCTCGAATTTTAATTTTCAGAATGGTTAACATCTGAAATTTGCAAGTTGGAAGATTGATTGGTTGTAGTTATCGTTATTTCTACAGAAGGATCGCTTGAAAATTATACAAAATTTATAAAGTTCATTTCATTGGACGACATCCATAATGCATAGTTATATTTTATTTAAATATTTAATACTATTCAATTATATTTCTTTCCAAATAGTTTCGGAGAAATAGGGCAATATTGCAACTAATTAAATCTTTCCAGTAACTAGTATTATTTGAAAAAAACCCTGAATATAAATGTTATTTACGATAATACGTTGCTATTTTCATTCACTACATTATAAAATATGTTAATAGTTGTCATTACCTTTTTTACGTAATGGGGGAGTTAACAATTGCTTGAAGTAAGTTTTTGTTGGTAGATAAAAATAGTCAAAAAACATTACTTGCTATATGATATGGTGGTCACAAACTGTGCTTAATTTAAAAATAATTGGAACTATATAGGAAGTCTTAAAAAAATCAGAACCTAAAGTATTTTTTTAAATCAAACACTACCCTGTACTTAAGCTGTTTTTGAATTCTTTAAGTGAATATAAAACAGTTATATCTGCTATGCATTTAAACCTAAAAATCTTAAAATGATAAAATTTTCCTTTTTTATATTTTTATATTTTATATTTGTTACCCTTAAACTCGTGTTTTATATCTATCTTCAACAGGCTTCGAGATTTTTCAATGTGTTTGCTTTTTTTCAAGGTAAAACGTCAACAGCAATAAAAGTAACATTTTTAATAATTAATAATATAAAATAGATATAAGGTAGTTCCAGCTTGATCGCACTTTTTATAGATTTTGACCATTTTTTTTACAGTCTACAAATATTGTTTGCTGTTATTTTAAAGTTTTACAATTTTTGACCGTTTAAAACGCGATATAATTGATGTCAAAGTTCACAATTTTCAGGGTCAGTTCCCGTATAATGCTTGTAAAATTCCTTGTCCACCAAACTATTAGTTCTTATTTCAAGACAGTTACTACACAGAATTAAAAAAAAAAACTAAAAAAAACATGAAAAAATGCTTTCTTAATATATTAAACAAAATAACGTAACATTTCACCGTTTAGTTTTAAAGATATAATAATTTAAAATATATTTACCAATTTGAACCAGTTCATTTTTCAGATCTGGCAAAAGTATATCAAAAACGACAAGAGCTACGCATATAAGACCAATAATGAAAATGTTTAATATTTACATCTAGAATCTAAAAAACAAATATACTTACTAATGCTGCTCTGCTTTTTTTTCCCATTTTTTGTCAATTTTTTTATATTATACTTTAAATTGTAAATATAAGTTAGTTATTTTTAAAAACGGTTTTTATTTTATTTCTTGTTAATACCAAGGTAGCTATAATTTTTATACAATTTAATGAGGGGAGCTGGAAATAGTATTTAAACCTCCATTTATACATTTTACCCGCTTTGTAATTTAAACGTGTCATCTTCATATTCTTAAAAACATAGTTTATTTAATACGCCTTTTTAAGGATAACTAATAGTACATAAAATTAAAACTAAAATCCATAACAATCTACAATGCGTAATAGTTAATAAATTAATCAACTGGTCGTAGTGAAAAATATTGGAATGCTGTAATTTTATGTAGCATTATTTTTTCAAGTGAAAGAAAATATTGTTGCAGGTTGTAGTTAGTTTAAATATAAATTGTATTTTTTACACGAAGTAAAAAAATAATTGAGTGATGTTATGTTAGGTCATTGATAATAATTTTAATATTATTATAATTATTATTATTTCTTACTACTAAATTATTTAAATAAAATCGTACTGGGCATTTTGTTTTATAGTAGCCACCCGACATGGCTTCCGTTGTATACTTTATTTATAACCAAAATTAAAACATGCCTACATTTACGACATCGTTTACGTGTTTCATACATTTCTGTCAATATCACCGACGTCAACTACCTCGATGACACGGGATTCAACCACCATAAAAAATTGTGGGAGTTTTCTGATTCACCTGGTGAATAAGTCACCTGCTTGAAGCATTCGGCCCATAAATTTCTTCAACCAAACAAGATTGTATCTACCAAAAAGACGTACGCAGCTCTTTTGTTGACCTTAGAACCGCATCCTCCTATATGCAAATCAGCCGATAGAATAACCAAAATAGTACTAAGTAAAGAGGATGGATGGCTTTTAGAGGGTGATGTTAAATGTATTAAATATATCTTTATTTTTTTATTAATCTTAAAAATCCATCAATACGCAAGAAAGTATAGATTAATTGCAGAAACCAATAGTTTCCACTTTTCCAAGATTTTATTAAATAATTGTAAAGAAAAGTTAAATAATTACCTAAATTGTTTTCCACGATATTCTATTATACGCTAAAAAATTAGAGATGTAGCTTACATAATAATGTTTTTAGAATCTTTTAAGTAATTGCAACTATTAAAAAAACTACAACTTAATTTTTCCAATTTAAAAAAAGTAAGCAAGACGAAAGTAATTGTTTTGAAAGGAGAAGAATACGTGACAAACTGAGAGGTGCTGATTGAGGAAGAAAGCGTGGAACAAGTTTGTATACTTGGTTTCAAAGTTTACGAAAGACGAAAGGCGGGACGAAGGGTGGGGGCAGGGAAACAAATGACTGGAGCGCTGTATAACTTTATAAACAGCCAGAACGTGTCAAAAAAGGCACGACTGGCTGTAGATTGTAGATTGTAGGGTGGGTCGTGAAGGCCATGTTGCCTCTCAAGCACTTCGACCTATCAGATCTTTTATGCATAACCCTTAATCTATTCGAGGCCCGGGATTCCGAGACATCGAGTAAAGTTTATCAGTTTCCTGGGGACTAAGTTTCTGACATCGGAGGGCTTTAGGAAGGCCCCTTTCAGAAACTTGAGCCTATTGCAGAAAAGCGCTGGGCATTCGCAAAGCAAATGTTCTGCAGTTTCAGCGAAGCTCTCGCAGTAGCGGCAACTATCACTCTTACTAGCATTTTTGCTTGCCTTTGTCCTGGCACTTTATGCCATTGAGATTTCATTTCATCTTTTTTCCAACGTCGAACCTCTTCTTTTAAGTAGGCTTTGGAATGTCCACAGAAGGGTTCTAGGCCGGAAAATTGTGTATTTGCCCCTTTTTGTGCAAGGCAATCTGCTTCTTTGTTGCCTTTAACTCCCTTGTGACCTGAAAACCACATCAGAGTAACCTGATTGTTTGCTGCCAGTTGTCTCAGGGACTGTTTACAGTACCAATTCAGCTTAGACTCACAAGTGTATGACTTCAGAGCTTTTAATGATGCTTGGCTATCTGATAAATTGTAGATTTCTGCCCTTCGGGTGTTTCTTTCGATGCACTCCTGGGCACATGTCTCTATGGCATGTAATTCTGCTTGAAAGATGGTTGGGGTGTTACCAAGGGGTTTTAAAAGCCTAAAATTTGGCCCTATAACGCCCACTCCAACCCTTTCATCTATCTTGGATCCATCAGTGTACCACACTAAAGCATTCTTTCCTAGATGAGGTCCGTTTGCTGTGCAAACTTGGTGTTTGTTTATAACCACTTTAAACCGCATTTCGAAGCACGACTAGCTGTGCATAAAGGAGTGCTGGTCCTTCACTTATGTATGGTAGTAAATGTTGGGTTTGGCAAAAGAAGCATGAAAATAAGATCAATGCTGCGAAGATGAGTAGTCCGAGAAGTATAGCCAGAGTGACTCTAATGGATAAAGTGAGATAAGGAAAGGCTGTGGTTTAAAATAAGATTTGGTAACAAAGATAGATAAAGGAATGCTTGGATGGTTTGGACACGTAGAGGGGATGGATGAAGGAAGATTTACGAAACAGATTTATAAAGCGAGGGTAAATGAGCAAGTCGTTAGAGGTCGACCTCTGGATCAGATTTATATTGTTTTAAAGAAAGGCAGGGTCAAGAGTTCCAACAACCGACAAGCATGTATGAGAGCGCTGATGAAAGTAGCCGAAGCGAAAGATGTGTGTAAGAACCGAAGCAAGTTCCAACCCCTACGTAAAAAAGGCGTACCTATATGTTTATTTATGTAATATCTAAATCTATATCAGTAATATCTAAATATTGAAAAAACTGTATCCGATGTGTGTTGGATCATCCTGTATGCAATGTAAACAGAAAGAATAGAAGTGATGATTTCGTGTTGATTTATGCGCATTTTGTGAAGCAGGTGAGGTTTGAGGTGTCATTTCTAGGGATAAAATAAAAGCGAATTTAAATGACGACGATTCCTCTGTAATGCACCTCCTAAAACCTTCAAAACCTATGTCAATTCTTGTTTAGGTACCTGCTTTATAGGAAAAGTTACTAAATTAGTAATTTGATGACTTTTAAATAATTTAATTATCTGTAAGAATCTCTAAAAGTGAAAGATGCTTTTAATATTTGTCAATAAATTTTATTTTCTTTCTTGTATGTTTTATTTTTAAAATAAAAAAATATTTTTAGGTGGGCTGTTATTTATTTTATTTATTATTTTTATCAAAAAATTGACTATGTTAGTAGTATGTTGGGTCTAAAGAAAAAAAAGAAGTCAGAAGCGTATAGGTTGAGTCTAAATAAGATTAGTACATTACATAATATTTTGTAATACAGATGCTCGTGTCCGAGATATAGCTCTCCAAAATTGGAATTTTGAAATAGTTTTTTGGTTTTAATTTTGGATTGGTGCATTTGATCTGTCTCAAATTTTAAACATTCTTAGAACGTTTGTATTTGGTTTAAAATAATAAACAGATCTATAGTACTGCCATAAAGCCAGGGACGGAGTAGTCTTAAATTTCTGCAGAAAGGGTTCTTGTATGCAAATAGCAAAAATTACTTCGTCTAGAAATGAAATTTTGGTCTTGTTTGAATTCGATAAAATATCGCGTTCGGTTGATATTTGACATTTTATTTAAGCACTTGTAGGTTAATTTCTACTATAACTAATATAGAACGTAAACGGCACAATTTAATACAATTTAGAAAAATAAAGAAATAAAATAAGTAAAACCTTATTATATTTGGAGCAAAATTGTTCGCAGCCGGATCTCAACGCGCACCTCTGTCTGATCAAAACTCTAAAAACAGTACGTGTCATAACAGTATTAAACGAAGGCGTAGAAGGGCCACAAGCAATTTTTTGTTGTAATCCCGACTTTAACCTCGGGGGTCCGACTTTAAAATCGCGCGTCAGACTTTAATCTCAGGCGCCCGACTTTAATCTCGGAGTTCCGATTTTAATCTTGGGCTCCCGACTTTAATCTTGAGCGCCCGACTTAAATCTCGGGCACCCTACTTTAATCTCGTGCGCCCGATTTTAATCACGGGCGCCCGACTTTAATCTCGGACGCCCGACTTTAATCTTGGATGCCCTACTTTAATCTCGGGTTTCCGACTTTAATCTAGGGCGCCCTAGTTTAATCTCGGGCGCCCGACTTAAATCTCGTGCACTAGACTTTAATCTCGGGCGCTCGACTTTAATCTCAGGCGCCCGACTTTAATCTCGGGCACTCGATTTTAAATTCGGATGCTCAACTTTTATCTCGGGGGACGCATTCACCTTTTTTATTGAATATCAAGTAACAGTTATTTAGTTCTGTGGAATCGTTGGAAAATCTTTGAAAAAATCGGTTGCTTGAGATTTTTCGACGAAAATGGATCATCCTACACCTACTTAATACACTCTACAGAGTAAAATAATTTGCAACCAAAAAACTACCCCTTAACAACCCTTTAAAGGTTTGTTGTGGGGTAATTTTTGGATCACAAATTATTTCACCCTATAGGGCGTGTTAAGTAGGTATACAATGATCCATTTATATAAAGAACTATACCAAAAATGAAAAAAAAGAGTATATTGAGTAGGTGTAGAATGATCCATCTCCATCAAATAAATCTCGAGCAACAGTTTTTTTTAAAGATTTTTCTACTTTGGAGGGTTATTGAGGGGTAGTTGTTGGGTTACAAATTATTTCACCCTATCAAGTGTATTGAGTAGTTTTAGAATGATGTATTTTCATCAAAAAATTTTAAACATTGCGTTTTTTTAAAGATTTTTCCAATTTAGAGGGTTGTTGAGGGTAGTTTTTAGGTAACAAATTATTTTACCCTATAGAGAATATTGAGTGGGTGTAGATTGATCCATTTTAAAAAAAAACACCAATATTAAAAAATTCCACAAAACTGAACTGTTTTCAATTGTGCAAACCGTTGAAGGCACGACTGAATTCTATTTTTTTTACATTATTACAAGTGGATTAAATAGAAAGAGACATAGATGTTTATATATATATATATATATATATATATATATATATATATATATATATATATATAAATATTTTATTTTCTTTAACCATGTATAAGTTATTCTTATTTCTTTTCTTGGGTTTGTGGTTACAAAATGAAAATATATAATTTACTTAATAGAATAAATTTCTGATATACGAGTGAAATCGAAAAAGTTTGCTTTTATTTTTGTTTTTCTTTAATGTATTTATTTAATTAAACTATGGTAAATTTGGCTAAGATTTTTTATGACTTGTTTATTATTTACTGCATTTTTTTCTTTTTTTATGAGTATCATTTCTTTAAATGTTAATTTGTGATAATTTGAGTCTTGTGCTAGTATTTTTGTATTTTTAAAGTCGAATTCATGTTTTTCTGTTAATTCATGTTTATGTAAAGCTGTAGATGCATTTTTTGTATATTTGTGACCATTTAGACGACTTTCTAGATATTGGGTTTTCATACCTACATATTTTTTTGGACAATTTAAGCATGGTACAGAGTTTACAATGTTCGATTTTTTATTGGTTTTTGTTTGGCTTTTTAGTTGGTTAAATATTGGGGATAAGGTTTTTTGAGCTTTATGGCATACTTTTATGTTGTGTTTGGAGAATATGTATTTTAGTTTTTCTGAACTGGGTAGTGATTGTTTTTTAGAGTATCCTTAACATGTTTTAAAATTTCTGGACGGTATTCTGGGGGCGAAACGTCAAATTAAGTAAATTATATATTTTAATTTTGTAACCACAAACCCAAGAAAAAAAATAGAAATAACTTATATATATATATATATATATATATATATATATATATATATATATATATATAGTGGAAAAAATATCTTTCTGGAAGTTAAAACTATTTTATAAAAAATATTATTTGGTTGTGGAAAAAAACACTTAGGTAGTGTGAAATAATCAGTTGCTGTCATATCATGTACTTATTGTAAGTGAAAGGGATATAAAAGTTGTTTTGTTGCAATGCAACCTTCGCCACCTCTTTTTGGTATTAACAAACTTTTAAAATTTATTTGTTACAAAAAATAAACTTGTCTAATTATAACCAAAAATCAACACGCTATAACATTCTACTCCCTGTTTAGAGAAGTCAAACCATAATATATTAAGTGCATGTCTGCATATATTCAATCAAAATGAATTCGGCCTATAACTTTAAAGTTCAAAGATTAATATGAATATCGTTTACTGATTATATAATGACAACTATTTGATGACAACTACTGCCAACTATTCCTTAGCTCACTTGAAAAAATTTACATAAAATTTAAAAAGGGCTCAATAAAGTTCTAAATTTTCCTCTAATTTTTTAAAGTTTTAGTCTTTTAGTGCTATCTTGCCTAAAAATCTCCATCTGAATGAGAGTTTCCTAATATATAGCTATGAGTAACCGCTCTATACTGGTAGAGCTTCTTGGAAACTCCTTTGACACAGTTAAAAAAATTTAAATTAGAGTGTATCATTTAAATGGAACGTTGTTTTGGGTCAGTAAACACAACAGTTACTGGATAGTGGTTCCTTTTTGGAAAAATCTAAAGCTGGATTTATTACAAACAAACAGATAATCCAAATAAAAAAAAATATATTACCAACAAAGATTTGTTAAAGATTAGTGTGGAAGAATTTTGAGATTTTTTTTTATTTTATAAAAAAAGGTTACTAAAATAAATAAATATAAATATAAAATAAATATACCAAGGAAGTAGTTGTAATTTATTGATTATTTAGATCATAACGACCTTTTCATTACTTAAAATATACGTTTTTTTTTCTCCAAAAATATTAAAATTGATTGCATGGTGTTTGAAAAAGTAGTACATAGAATAACATATCTGAGGATGTAGATTAGTGACTAAAACATATTTTAAACACGTTTTTACCAATAAACGCATTATCATAAAATGTCAAATATGAACATTTGTATAGATACTACGTAAAACAGTTTCCAGAGTAATACTTAGTTTTATATTTCGGATTTATAAATTCCAAATCTCTTAAAATTGAGTTTTTTATAAATATTTGTGCTTTATTCTCTGAATTCTTTAATAAACAGTAATAACTGTGTTAGTTAACAGCCAATCCTTAAACCTCAAAAATATTTCAATCTATTGCTTCAAATTCCTCAATCCTAGTACTATATTTGGTACTGCTTTGTACATATAGGGTGGGCCGAAAAACCTTTTTTTCTATTTCAATGTAGTAATAGCTCGGGAAAGTTAATAATTATTTAGATAAGAAATTTTTTTTATAGAAATCGCCCTATGCGCGACCTTTCGGTCGCGCATAGGGCCTAAAGTTTGACAAAACATGAAAAAAACTTTATTTACGAGACTTTTTTTTTTAATTTTTGAATTAGATTGTTTTTGTACTGTAATAGTTTTAAACGTCTTCAAATAGAGCCTAAAAACATTATGTTTTAATTTGGTTTGGTTACATTTTTACGCATTTTTGGAAACTGATAAATAATTAGTATTCAAATGTAATAGCCGTAGTATTTTTTCACACGAATTGATAAAGAGGTACAAAAAAGGCAATACAATTAGGAACCTGTAAAGAAGATTTGACTGTGCGAGATCCTGGGCACTTATCACATTCGAGGTGGTTGACTAAAGCAAATAGAACTCTCAGATTGTACATAAGTGAAGAAAGCCCTTCACCTAAACTTCAAGAATTAGATTTGATTATATTAAAATCATACATGCCAATGTGGTTTACTATCAAAACAAGTAAACACTTTACAGATGGCCCGAAGCTTCTTTATCAAGCTATACAATCTACCAGGTATTTGTCAAAACTTTTGCTTGATGTTGTCGACCCTGTGATCGAACAGAATGGTTTTTTCGCTCAACCAGAACACTTACTGTTAGCCATGTCTCAAGATGACAAGAAACACATAAGAGAGCTAGGACTTCGAAGAATTCTAAAGGCAAGGCAGATAGATGCAAGAGGGAAAACAGTAAGAATATTCAGGCCACCTAAAATCAACTTTGTCGGTTCTACTGCGTGAAAGACGAAACTGCTGAACATATACTATGTTCATGCCCCGGCCTGGGAAGAATAAGGTTCAACATATTTGGTTACACTAACCTAGAACCTACCGATTTTAAAAAAATCTCATCCTATACAACCATGAACTTCGTAAGAAGGGCTGGATTGTACGGGGAACTGTAGCCTCTAGGGGTGAGCCACAATAGACCTACTAAGGGTCGCGGTGGAGGGGCGACGACGCCCCACTCACATGAAACCTAAAATCAACTTCAATGCGCAGGATTACTCTAAAATGATCAACTGGATGGACTGTGAATTATCTTCTCCCCCATTGTTGGTAGAAATCAGTGATGACGAAATCAAATCGCACATCGACAGTAGCTCAATCCCTGACTGGGAAATTACTTGCAAGCAATTCCCAGTTAACACGCAGGCTGTTGAACGACGTGTAAAACTCGTCACGGAAGCCTCAGGAAAAGTTTGGAGCTGAATCTCGAGACGGATTTATAAAAACCGCTCTGCTGTCAAGATCATCCATTCCTAACTTCACCAGCAAATCAGTCTTCAAAGTACCTTCCGCTTCAAAATAGAGAACAGTAAAATGAACTGGCTTAACTAACATGTACTTCAAACTATGTTTTTGCTTTTTTATAAGTTTATTAATAAAAACTATACTGTAACTTAAATATTTATTATTTTTAAATAAAGAGCAAATTTAAAAGTATCATGCCCGTTGTAACTGTTATCACCCATCATGTCATGTGACTAATTATCTTTTTTTAGGTTTTTCTATAGTATTGGGGGTCATTTCGCGACCAGAAGTTGTTAATTTATTCACACCATTAAAAAACACTAATGTTTTTTTCTTCAGAAATAAAAATATTACGTTACAAAAAGTATGTGATATTTTCAATATTTTGGCAAATTATGGGGCTTATGTGCGACCGGAAAAAATCAACTGGTCTAAACCAAATTAAAACATATTTTTTTTAGGCTCCTGAAGACGTTAACAACTATTACATAACAAAAACATCTTATTAAATAATTTTAAACAAAATCGCGTTAATGAAGTTTTTTTTCCTGTTTTGTCAAACTTTAGTGCCTTTGCGCGACCGGAAGTTGTCAACCGATTTCTATAAATTTTGTTTCTTATTTTCTATCCATATTTTCCGCGCTATTACAACTTTGAAATAAAAAAAAAAGTTTTTTCGGCCCACCCTATTGTACAACATCCTGTACATTTTTATTTTATCTCTTGATAAGTCTACTTGTAAACTACTTATCTCGGAAACATTAAAAATAGTTTCACCAAGTCAATACAACAAAATAAGTTTTTCATTTACTTTAAACCAATTTTTAATAATATCACTAAAATATTTTAAATAATTACACAACTCTCGTTGAAACTTCTTCCGATCCGATTGGCCATTTACAAGATATACAAATTAAAAAAGATCCCGCGTTAAATTTTCACACATCCTGTACAATATTTGCTTTATACTCCTACTATCAGATGTAGCCCCTGGGAAAGTAATCATAGGTCTCCGCCTACAATTTAATGACTTCATTATCTAAAATAAAACTACAAACGGGATGAGTTTTTATTGGTAGAGGTAAAATTTATTTTTCAACAATTTCGTGAAAACAAGGATGGACGACCAAGTTTTGTTTGTTTTCATTTCGCGCAAATTATGGGGTTTGCTTTTGTTTACCTAAGTTTTTTTGAGGTACCTAATATATTACCTACACTGTTCGATGCAGTAAATAATATTCGAAATTGGAAATTAATTATCTTCTTCCGGAATTGTGGTTTAAAGAATCTTTTTTAAAACTTTTAACACTTTAATGGTGTGCATATGAGATTATCATAATTGGAAACAGTTTTGTAGTACTATTTAAAATCCAAAATAAGATAAAATATTTAAACCAATATTATCTCTCAATATTATTAAAATTTGTTTTCATGTTTACTATTTACTACTTAATACAGTCTCCATAAAACATCATTTTTTCTAATAACGTCTTCATAACTAATTCTTTTCAAATAAAGCATAGTCAAAGTCAGAAATAATATTAGCTGTTTCACGAATTCGTGCAATAATTTAGCAAGTCCAGGACCGGACTTTAATTGGATACAACGAACAACTCAAAATATTCTTTGTTGATAATAGCAAACAATACGGCACGAAACCATTTTCATTAGCGGCATATAATATTATAATACGTTTTCTTATATTTAGGAAAGCATTCACGAAACTCCATCCTTTTTCCACAATATCAAAAATGACGTACCAAGTTTAATCAAGATAAAGTATGAATCTACCATACCGATGAACTTCTATTCAACTCTATTCTACTGAGGCATTAATTACACTTTTCTAATTAGATTTTAATGGAAAACCCGGTTCCAACTTGATTTTATTTTTAATCACATAAGAAGACGGAACAATCTTATTATAATAAAAATTCTGCAATTTTTCTCAAATATTCATCACACAGTGATCTACGCTGACCAAAATATCTGATTCCACTTATTTCTTGGAAGACATTTCTTGCTTGTAATTACTTATGGGCTATGAAATTTTTGTCAAAACATGAATCCTTTTCATTATGCCCTAATTAGATCGATTATTTTTTAATTTCGGTTGATTGTACATATTTTTAATAACTGTTTAAGTGAAGGGTGACATCCACACAAAAATATTTAATTTTTGTTTCATATCTTTCCACTCGTATGGACTCAGCATAGTATGAGCATGTATGAAATCGCGGATAAAAGTAGAAGAAGCGAAAGACGTGTCTAAGAACCGTAGCAAGGGGAAAGGCGTGACTACATGTATGTATGCAAGTCATTTACATTTTAAAAGATAGGTTAGTTTCCGTTCAAACAGGAATTCACTTAATATTGATATTTTATTTTTAGAGGACAATAGGTCTATATAAAACGTTTAAAATGTTAAATTTTAATTTATTAAATAAATTGAGATATGGCGTGGAAACAATACAACTGACCGGTGTAAGCACACATTCATTTCTTTACTGTATATGTTATTTTGTGTTTCTTATTTATAATATTTTATCTTTGATGACTTATGCAGCCAACACCAGACCAGAAACATGAAGAACCATATCAGTCGAATGTCATTAGAAAAAATAGTGAAAATAACAAGGGACACATCAGGTTGCCAAAGCATTTGAC
This sequence comes from Agelastica alni, assembly GCA_950111635.1. Lineage (NCBI taxonomy): Eukaryota > Metazoa > Arthropoda > Insecta > Coleoptera > Chrysomelidae > Agelastica > Agelastica alni. The sequence goes on along the minus strand of OX467712.1, from coordinate 53,934,635 downwards.
GACCCAGAAAATGCTGGAGTGACAATCTTCCTGGAAATGAAGCCCAGGCAAGGGAGTGATGAAAAAACAGGCTCAATCTGCCTATATTAAGAGGAAAGAAAAAGATGTAACCTACATATTAGTAAACGAACAAGACAAGACAAGATAAGACTGACAAAACAAGATGTAATATCAGATTATGTTTGTAAAATTTTATTTGTACCATTTTTAAAACCAATAAAGTATTTTTTGCTTCAACGATCACCAAAAAATCCAGAGCTTTAACTGGTGAACCTTCAAACATTTTAACTGTTTACCCCATTTCACAATATTACTAACGAATTACTTCTAGATACACACACACCAATTAAATACGTCTGCTCCTTGGTTTTCAATCTTGGTCAATCAAACATGTTTATATACCTAGAATACTGCAAAAAAAACTTTTCGTCAGATGATAACTAAGCTCAATGTACTTTATTTTTAAACAAAGTTTCAAAGTAATCAACGCAGGAAACATAAATTGTTTGCCACTTATTACGACTGTTCACATATTTGTATCTTCTTCTTCTTCTTATGATGCCCTCTCCTATCGAAGGTTGGCGATCCACATAGTTAACACTGTTCTGGACACAGCAGCTCGAAAGATTTTAATGGAAGTGCACCCAAACCATCTTATGAGGTCTTTCAACCAGGAGTTCTGACGTCTACCAACAGATCTTTTTCCTTGAATCTTTCCTTCAATTAGTCTGAGCAGTTCATACTTATTGGCTCTCATAATGTGGCCTATGTATGTAGTTTTTCTTTCTTTAATGAGCGCCATTAGTTCTTTCGGCTTCTTCATTCGTCTAATCACTTCTTTGTTCGTAATACTTTGGACCCATGAGATGCGGAGCATACGGCGATATAAGTACATTTCACACGCTTTAATTTTCTTTCAAGTTGCAGGGTCCAGTGTCCAGCATTCACATCCGTATAGCAACACATATATACATACATACATAAAGTCACGCCTTTTTCCCATAAGGGTAAGCAGAGACCACTTCCTTCCACTTGCTACGGTTCTTACAAACATCTTTTGCTTCCTCTACATTCATCAGTGCTCTCATACATGCTTTTCGGTTGTTGGTACTCTTGACCTGGCCTTTCTTCAAAACAATGTTGATCTGATCAAGATATGTTCTCCGAGGTCGACCTCTACCGACTTGTCCATTCACACTCGCCTTATAAATTTGTTTCGTCAATCTTCCTTCATCCATCCTTTCTACGTGTCCAAACCATCTAAGCGTTCCTTTATCTATCTTTGTAACCACATCTTCTTTTATACCACAGCGTTTTCTTATTTCACTATTCTTAACTTTATCCAACCGAGTCACTCCGGCTATACTTCTCAGACTACTCATCTCCGCAGCATTAATCCTATTTTCATGCTTCTTCTGCCAAACCCAAGATTCACTACCATACATAAGTGTAGGAACCAACACACCTCTATGCACCGCCAGACATGCCTTTTTTGACACTTTCTGGCAATTTATAAAGCTATGCAGTGCCCCATTCATTTGTTTTCCTGCCAACACCCTTCGCTCAATGTCACTGTCATACTTTCTATCTCTAGTAAATTTTGAACCCAAGTACACAAATTCATTAAATTGTTTCACTCTTTCTCCCTCAATCGAAACTTCACAGTTTGTCATGCTTTCTTCTCTTACAAAAATCATTACTTTCGTTTTGTTCACATTTATTTTCATCCCTTTGATTTTTAGGGAATCATGCATAACATTAACCATCGCCTGCAACTCCTCTTCAGATAACGCTAATATGACTTGATCATCGGCGTAAAGAAGGCATTTGACGATCAAATCATTCATTTTTAATCCATACGCACTCTCTTTCAGTTCTTTTAAACAATTGTCTATGTTTAAGTTAAAAAGCCATGGCGAAGCCACACATCCCTGTCTCACACCTTTTTCGATGTTAAACCAGTCCGTGCAAGCTCCGTTTATCCTGACACAAGCAGTGGAAATAATATGTCCAACAATGACCCAAAGTTGCTATTTTAGAAATAGTATTTAAATTAAACAATTTTTTTTAAAAATAAATTTACAAATTTGGTATATGGTTGTAGATTGTAGATTGTAGGGTGTGTCGTGAAGGCCAAGCTGCCTCTCAAGCACTTCGATCTTTTGTTCATAACCCTTAATCTATTCGAGGCCCGGGATTCCGAGACTTCGAGTAAAGTTTATCAGTTTCCTGTGAGCTAAGTTCCTATTATCGGCGTGCTTTAGGAAGGCCCCTTCCAGAAACTTGAGCCACTTGCAAAAAAGCGCTGGGCATTCGCAAAGCAAATGTTCTGCAGTTTCAGCGAAGTTCTCGCAGTAGCGGCGACTATCACTCTCTGTTTTGCCCATCTTCTTCAGGTGGTACCTTAGAGGGTAGTGTCCAGTGAGAAGTCCTGTCACCATATTCAAGTCTTTCTTGTCCAACTCGAGAAGCTGTTTAGCATTCCTTGGCGAAAGACTTACTAGCCTTTTCGCTTGCCTTTGTCCTAGCACTTTATGCCAGTGATATTTCATTTCATTGGTATATGGTTAATAAATACCTTATGCAAACCTAAAAAATCTTTCCATACTTAACACTGTGCAATTTTAAACACCTTATGTTGTTTGTGAAAAGTCCCCTTAAACTTCTAGACTTATGAGATCACTTCTATGTGCATTTTTTATTGTTTCCTAACATTAAATCTTTAAATATGAAATTAAATGGCATGAAGAAACTAATTCTTGTATCCAATTTATGTCTATAATTAATTTTGTGTTGGCAGGCAAGACGTTCGTGAATTGTTTACATTAGAAAAAATGTTAATCATGATAGCTAATTAATTCGTATTTCAAAATTTTATAAGTTTTTTTAGTAATTGTTTTTTGTTCGTATTAAAAGTATTTTTTTGTTGTTGAAAAAATAATTTTTTAAGTTTGTTTATTGCTATATCTTGGTTCGATAATTATTTTACTATTTTTAATATCACTTTTTGGTATACAATAGATTTCAAGGTTCATTTTTCGAAATTAGCGAATTCCTTCGACGTAAGAATGACAATGTAGATCATAAGTATCACAACTGACATACCATTTCAAATACAGGAAACTCATTGGTAAACGATCTTGAAACTCGAAACAGTTATTTGTTACATTTATCATTTAAGAACATTATTATTTTCATTCCAATTACACAGCTACTTGTCATATTCATCATGTTCCAAAAACTATTCTTTCCTTTTTCTTAGAATGGCTAAATATAAGTGTCATCTAGTATGTCAATTCAAGCGAAGAATATCCGTGGGATCTACTACCTGTCTCATCTATTTTCTAGTTAGGCGGCCGTTCTGATATCTGTCTTATTTTTGGACTATTTTATACCTGTGAAATAACATCAACCGTAATAAAGTATGCAGAAGACAATACCGTAGTATTTATCGTTTTAAATTTGAAGTTAGTGATAAAACAAAATTAAAACATGGAAATCTTATAGACTAGTTTTCATTGCTATCTAACTTTTAAATGAATAAAAAATGCAATGTCTATGATTTAAAGCAAGTAAAAGAGAAAGACTTTTTAGTTTTAATTACATAATTGTACAGGGTTTTAACTATTGCTTGAAGTAAGTTCTTGTCTAGCATATAAAAATTGTAGAAAAACTTGGTCATATATACCATATTACAAGCTGTGCTTTATTTAAAAATATTTGGAACTATATAGGGTGTCCCAAAGATACAAAGCAGCATAAAATCGTATCTTTTTAAATGAAACACATTGGTATTCAAATTGTTTTTTGGATTTTACATGTGAATTTATAACGTTTTCATTATTGGTCTTATACGCTTTTGTTGTCGTCGGTTTGGTAAAAGTAAAATATTGAACAAATAAAACTCAGGGTTTGTAAAAACTGCATCTTTAAAATTACAAAACCTCGATATTTTTTAATAAAATAACCCAAATATTTTTCTTTTTTAGCTAAGTATCAAAAAAACTTTTGTTGAAAATGTTTTATATCTACTTTTCTATAAAATATTTGGAGTTATTCCAATTTTTCGGTTGTTTTAACCCCGCAAAACGTCTAAGAGTGTTTTTAACATAATAGCAATGATAGTACATTTTTTACAGATTATATCAATATAATAAACAAACAATATTATTAATAAAACGCAAGATTTTAATAAATAAACAAAAGTATATTCAAGGATGTTATCACGTGTTACAAGAGATATATGTAATTAATGAAATAAATATATGTATTAAAGAAAAAGTAGAAAAGAACCAGTATTTTAATTTTTTAAATAAATTTATTACATTTTACTAAAATTTTTGTTTAATTTTCGCCGCGCGAAGCTTTATATTTATATATTATTTAATAGTTATTAAATTTAAATTGTAAATAGAACTAGAGGTCTGAAATTTAAAACTTTTTTTAAATTTTTTAAATATTAGCAGTTTTTGAGTTCTCTTTTGTTAAAAACTTTTTTATTATACTAAGTTACATAGAATAAAGAACACCCAGTATTAATGAATATTTTACAAATATTTTCTAGAAATATGTTTGTTAATAAAAAAAGATCAATTTATATCAGTTGGTTTCTTTTTTGGTCTTTTGTAGCCGTTTATTGCCGGATCAGAAGTTTTGGACTTTTTTCATACCGTTCTTATTTTGTGTTACCTGCCACTACCATGCATCGACGTGATCGACTAGCGTGATGAAGAGAACGTCAAAATACCTCAGAAGAAAATCGTTCATATTATGAGGAGTACCCATGCCTAGATACAATGGACCAATAGGCCTAAGTGCCACCAGAGGCAACAGCCTGACAGACCTACATAGGGGTGGACTTTTTAGTGAGTAGACTTAAATCTGTGGAGTCTCACCATTTTCTCCTCCACAGTAAAAATAAAAATGCCCAGATGTCTTAAAAAGTGCATAAGACATCGTGGAGTCACAGCATATTATTAATTTTGGACTTGATTTAACAGTTTGATTTTTCTCAACTTTTTATCGATTACTTATACATGCATACATACATATAGTCACGCCTTTTTCCCGTAGGGATAGGCAGAGACCACTTTATGCCGTTTGCTACGGTTCTTACACACATCTTTTGCTTCATCTACTTTCATCAGTACTCTCATACATGCTCGTTATTGACCTGGCCTTTCTTCAAAACAATGTTGATCTGATCGAGATATGTTCGCCGAGGTCGACCTCTACCGACCTGTCCATTTACACTCACCTTATAAATTTGTTTCGTCAATCTTCATCCACCCTTTCTACGTGTCCAAACCATCTAAGAATTTCTTTATCTATCTTTGTAACCACATCTTTTTTTAGAATCTTATCTCACTATTTTTTACTCTATCCAACTGAGTCACTTTGGCTATACTTCTCAGACTAATAATCTCCGCAGCATTAATCCTATTTTCATGCTTTTTCTGCCAAACTCAACATACACTACCATACATAAGTGTAGCAACCAACACTCCTCTATGCACAGCCAGACGTGCCTTGTTTTCCTGCCAACTCCCTTAGCTTAATGTGACTGTCATACTTTCCATATCTCGTAAATTTTTAATCAGCACCTTAAAGTTTATTAAGCTTTCTTTTTTTTTAAGAACCATTACTTTCGTTTTGCTTACATTTATTTTTACCCCTTTGATTTTCAGGGCATCATGCACAACATTAACCATCGCCTGCAACTCCTCTTCACATGACGCTAATATGACTTGATCTTCGGCATAAAGAATTACTTATTACTTATCTATCCTTAAGACACATGTAGGTATACCAAAAATTGTTGTAATACATTTATTATTTTTTTTTCTGTCACTCAGAATGTACAGGTTTGAAATATTTGCATATTTTTTTAGACGTTATTACAAATCCAATCAGCTCTCACTCATATTTTTATAAAGCAAGAATTAACACCATCTTTTGTTAAGTTTAAAAAAAATTGTGTTACAGAAGGGGCCACTGCTTATTTTTTTTTTGTTAAGTTTGAGTGAATGTGAGTCAGTATAAGTTATTACTTTGCCTAGGATAGGTTTAACGCAATTTTCGAAACTTTGTTTTTGGAAACTACCGCCCTTGTAAGCATTTAAATTGTCTCTTGTATAAATAATTTAACAATGTAAACAGAAAAATATATTGACCACATAGATATTAGGTCATTCAGGCTATGGATAGCCACTTATAAAGTGGACCATAAAGATGTATATTTTCTCACTGCAATTTAATGAAAAAATACAGACCGGATTTTAGATAAGACGTAGTCGGTTTAAAAGAAGCCGAGTTCAGATTTTTATGCCGTGGCGGCATCAGGTGTCTGCACAAGACGCCTCTATCATCACCAAAGATTGTTTTTATAGTTCAATAACCAATTTTCAAATTATTGCTAACCTATCATTACACTTTACTAATCGGTTTAGTCCTAAACTAATTATGAACAGTTTTTGTAAACAGTGCATTTTATGGGATGGTGCGATTATAAATACTACCAACAAATCACTGCAGAAGAAGCAATAAAGTATAAAATAAAGGATCCTCTTTTGAAAACAATATCGTTAAAATAATTAGTTAGGTGCAAATCAAAAAATATACAAAATAAAAAAAATTCTTTATCGTTAGAAAAAAACACAATTACTAAAAGGATACTTTATTTCAAAGTAGCAGCTTTTGGAGTACGTTATACGTATGTTTTCAGTGACTAAAATGCATTATTATTCACTTCTATAATGACCATTACACACGGTTAATAATGTCATTTCCAAAATTAAGTCAAAACAAGCCAAAACACCCGATAGGAAGGTAGTTCGTTACGCTATTCGACAATTTTTTTTTTCTATTTATAAATTTTGATCAAGTTATTTTGCAAAAAAATCATTCGCGTACTCATAAATTTTTAATGTATTTATGTATTTTTTTATTTTCCAGCCGCTGCCGATACTCTTTTCGATACTGTGCTGGTGTCTTTTTTGTACTAAAACATAACAAATTGTGTATAGAAAATTAAATAGTTTTAATTTTATTACATGAAAATAGCAACAGACACTTGTTGCATTGGTGTATATACTTCAACTTCTACTAAAGTGCTCTTAATGATTTTACGCAATCATCCATCACCATATCTGTTAAATTACTTTCAATATTTTTTAAATAATTAACGGGGTTTATAAATCAATACTACTATTTAACAAATTAAAGCTCGAATAAAATTTCATTTAGTAAAACTAAAGTTGAACAGACAAAAGTTTTGCCATGTCAACACATTTCTTAAAAAAAATGGCAAAATATATTTCCAAAAATGTATAATGTGATAACTATTACTAATTTTAAGTTTAAATATTTAAACATAGGTGTAAACTTACATTGTTATACACTAATTCAAATTACTTTTTTAAACCTCAATCACCTCTTAAGACCTATTTAAAAGGCTAACTAAACAATGTTTTTAGCCGTTTACGTTTTTAAAACCAATAAATGTCGACTTGGATAGGTCAAAGTATCAAGAATACCAAAACAATTTAATTTTATTTTTTTTTTAATTAGATTATGCAAACCAATCACGTAATATAAATAATTTAGTCGGATTACACTTTTTCACTCTCTCTCTCTCTCTCTCTCTCTCTTTCTCTCTCTCTTTCTCTCTCTCTCTCTCTCTCTCTCTGTAGGCAGTAAGTTTTTTTTCTAATGAAAATAGTCGCAAAAAGGGTAGACCTATCGTGTGGGCCGCGGACGGCCCGCACTGCGACTATGAGAAGGGGAAGGGATTATAGAAAGGAAATGATTGTGGACACGCTTTTTAAAAAGTTGTAGGTCAAAGTTCTCTGAAAAAACTGATTTTGGAAGCTTATTCCATTCCGTAGCAGCCCTGTAAAAGAAGGATTCTTGATGAAGATTGGTCCTAGTAGTGTCAATCTTGAGAGTAAATGGGTGAGACTGATCAGCGTGCTGAGTTCTTCGGCCGAATGTGGCCAATGGTGGTACAAGAGTTTTTATTTCTCTGGAGCATCTGCCATGGAAATATCTGTACAGTAATGACTGGTCTGCAACTCTTCTTCTGTGTTCTAGAGGGTGAAGTGGACTATTTTCCAGTTCTTACAACTCTTCTTGAAGCATATCTCGGTACTTTGCAGAATTGACAGTACCGTTTAAAAAATAAGGCCTGATTAGTCCCCCGCTTAAAAGCCCTGCCCATACACTCACCCCAAGAGAGTTTAACTCACAGTAGACACAGTTGTCTGTTTTCTCTGCCATGACCTTCGCTTGGTCGCTTTAAAAAATAGTTTTGTAAAAATAGTGATTGACCTTTTGTCGAATTGTGTACAACACATACATCCTTTGTAGACTTGTTCTTGCTATTCGATAATCCCTAAAGACTTTTCTTTGAGATTTGGTAGATGATTGCACAAAACATTGCGCGACAACATTAAGATTGTCTTCTGTAATAACAGAAGTTAGCCTACCTTGACGAGGAAGATTTGCTACCGCCCCATACCTTTCAAATTTTAAATTTAATTTGTGAATACCTTGTCAAGATAAAGGTTGGATGTTTGAAAAACGTTCCACAAACAAATCACAAACATCATTGTAATTATGGCCATGTTTTTTACCATTTTTGCAAAACAAATACACGCTTCTCTGTAGTTAACTATCTAGTCATTCTTTTTAGATACCAACAAACAATATACCTTTTGACTGCTAGTATCAACTGACCTATAGTACTACACAGTAGTGAAGCTTACAACTGACTACCATAACGCTAAGCAAAACAAAGTCTAAATATTTTTAGTGACAACTGACTTATGGCCCACCCAACGGGACTCCTCACTGGACACTGCCCTCTAAGGTACCACCTGAAAAATATGAGAGTGATAGTTGCCGCTACTGCGAGAGCTTCGCTGAAACTGCAGAACATTTGCTTTGCGAATGCCCAGCACTTTTCTGCAAGAGGCTCAAGTTTCTAGAAGCGGCCTTCCTAAAGCTTTTCGATGTCAGAAACTTAGCCCCCAGGAAACTGATAAACTTTACTCGAAGTCTCGGAATCCCGAGCGTCGAATAGATTAAGGGTTATGCACAAAAGATCTGATAGGTCGAAGTGCTTGAGAGGCAGAATGGCCTTCACGACCCACCCTACAATCTTCAATCTCTATGGCCCACCCTGTAGGTACACTCTGAATATTAAACTGTTTTGTCGTTCTTAAACTAACACTTGCTAAGTAAATAATATAAAATTTTAAATTATATCAGATCGCGTTAAAAAGATTATAAAAACCGCTGGATTTTTGGATTGGTCAAGAAACAATTTATTCAATGTTCAGTTAGATTTCGTGCCAAAAGAAATTTACACCATTGTTTGCAAAAACTGCTAAGTATTAAATTTATTCGAGGAATATTACACGTGCTTGTTGCGGCTTCTTTTACCTCAAACCCATTCACGATATGTAATTATTTTAGGTATATATCAATATTATTTTGAAAAAAGCACAATAGTGAATAACCCTTCCTGGTATAGCCCATCAAATAACGCATAAACATACGCTCTCAGGTCCTAATTACTGAGACCTTCAAAAATACAATAAAATCCATTTTCATGATAAGATATTTAATAATATTGATGTACTTCTTTTGAGACATAATAATTACCGCTTTTGTGTTCCTATTCAATAGCTGTAATGACTACCTGGTTCTTTTCAAGCAGAAAGTTGCATTTTTTTCAATGTATCTTTTGTATGGCAACCATTTCATTTTAGACAATATTAAAGTTAATTTTTTTACTCGTACAATTTTGTTGAAATACTCTCATTGACAAAATACCCTGATATTGAAAATAATTTACAATTTAATTACCATTAGACTTAAAACGTAACATTTAATCTACGAGATGAAATTTTCTGACTAAATTTTTATTTTTATTAAATATTTAATAGTATTCTTAATTTTTATTTATAGATCCTCTTTTAATCCCTTTTATTTAAAACCGAATATTTAATATTTAAACTTAACTGCTCAGAAAGTGGGACACCATTGATCACTTTTGTTCATGCAATTTTTTTGTACATAATTGGTACATAAGTGGTAGTGTCTGACTTTGGAAAATAATAAATTCATCAAATCCTTATAAAAATAAATAAGACATTTTTATCTTTTTTATATCACTATAATAATTTAAATATGTAGTTAACGTTATGTTTATCTTCGCTATAATTGTCCATTGCTTGTAAGCAATTAATTTTAAGGAAAATTAGGCATATTCCATGCGTTATGTTTGATTTGATGTTCTTCGGGTATGATTGATATTTAAGGTTTAGTATAAAAAAGTTGGGAAATGTCTCCGGAATACAGCCCACAAATAGATACAGAAAAAATAGTGACAATTCAGCAAATTTAGTCGCTGACAAGCTGTTTGCTGTAACTACATATTATTTGCATCGGAAGCATACATGCGCAAATGCGGAACTGTCAAATGTCCACTTTAAGTTTTCAAAAAACCAGATTTCAAGAGCCGATTTAAACCGAATTGGTTACCATCCAACCAGACCTTTTTATTCTTTATGATTACATATTTCTGCTTAAAAATATTCGCGTGAACTTTTCTGATTATCGTCAAATATGGTTATTCGGCAACTGTCGTGTTTTGTTGACGATTCACCCTTTTTTCAATTAATTTAGCCGGAAGTGGTCTGTTTCAATAACTTTCAGTAACTTGTTTTGGATTCTCTGTAGGAAAAAACCCTTCCTCTTCCGGTCTTTTCGTGCAAAATCTAAGATCTCACCCTCAACCATAATCATAAGGTCAAGATAGATGGACACTAAGGGCGCTTGCCCACAGGACGGTAGTGGCACGATTTGCGCGATATATCGCGCCGCATCCGCTGAGTGCTCGCCCACTACACGGTATTTAGATCAATACTCCGTGTTGTCAGATCGATTTTAGCGAGTTGTTGCTGAGCTTCGACGTGATGGATCGAAGAAAAGTGATTTTGTTAGCAATTAATCTACGTAGGCGCCGAAGAAGGCAAGCTATCAAGAGTCAAAGGCGATATTGGGTCCATCCCATTTTGAGGGTTAGATATGTGGAAAGGGCATTTTATACATTATTTGAAAAACTTTGAAAATCCTGGGAAGTTCTTTAATTATTTTCGCATGCGCAGAGACACGTTTGATTATTTAGTCGACCGAATAAAAGAGTCTATATGTCTTCAAGATACACAAATGAGGGAATGTGTACCTCCAACCAAAATGGTAGCAGTAACATTAAGGTATGAGTATAATATTTTATTTTGGAAACCACATAGTATATTATGTAATTATAAAGAATTATTCCAACAAATCATTAGGGCTTCGAAGTTGCGTATGTGTTTGTAGAGGAAAAACACCACATCCTGCTGATATGCAGGGATAGACATATTGGGGAGAAAAAGAATCATAATTCAAAAGCGTGGAAGTTGAATGAAGTGATGGCTGTGGCGACGGTAATAGCGGTTGATAATGCTGCTGACTTAGTTTTTTGTCTTATTTTGTGAACGATGCTGAGTACTTCATTGTTCTTACAGTTGGTAACAACGATTTAAAAAATACCTCATCCTCGTCTGGAGAAGTTTGTATTTCGGCTGCGACATTTCTAATGCTTTAATTAGGGCTCTATCAACATCAGCATTAGCCAATGTCAATTTGGGCTCTAATGAACGGGATACTTCTTTCCATTGGCTGTCTTTTAAATTCCCGTCCTCATATTCGTCACATCTTTTTTCCCACAAACACTTCTTACTTTCTACCGATTCGATCAAATCAATTATTTCGAAAGTAAATTTCCTCTTCGGTGGCATATTTTTGATTCAAAACCAACCTGTATTTTCATAGACTGCACGCATTCAATGTCAACACAGCACTAAAAATATCGTTGCCGATTTCGTCGTGTCGGCTTGGCGTTCAGAAGTCACGCGACACGAATTCGCGCGGTTTCTGACCGCCAAATCGCAGGTTTGTGCGGTGATGTCCTGCCGCGTTGGTTCTGAATGCCGTCGCGGCATTTTTTAACCAGCGGGCGATCACTACATTTAATTGTATGGACAATTTGTGAATTTTAGTCGTTGCGATATCGCGTACGATTGTGCGCGCGCGGCAAATCGTGCCGTTACCGTCCTGTGGGCAAACGCCCTAAGACTGAGGCCTCACTAGTTCGTTGCGTTGCGTCGTCGCAACATCAACGCTGCGTCGTTTTTCATATATTTTAAATGACATGCCCAGGACATCCTACACTATACGTTACGTCGTCGCACGCGACGTTTTAAGGATCGCCTCATGAGAGACGAAGCGGGGGGAGGGTGATGCTGTCGGAGCTCCGGTGGGACGACGAACAGTAGTGATGAGAATAAGGCTCGTTTCACACTTATACGGTTTCATTCGGTTCGGTCTGTATTCGGTTCGTTTTCAGTAGCGACCGAATAAGTGTGAAACGGTGATTCGGTCTGTGTTCGGTCACTAATAGAAACCTGATAGAACCGAAAGCCCCCACGACACGAATCGGTTTCATTCGGTTTCTATTCGGTTTCTTTTCGGGTCCTAGGTTCACAAAGGCAATGGGCTGTTCACACGTATACGGTTTAGTTTCGGTTCGGTCACGTTTTGAGCAAGAAGTCAAGTTCATTTTAAATTTTGTTCATCGAATACAATGTGTGATCCACTTGAAATTGATATAGATCGGCTGATTTCTTCAGTTCAACCACGTGAAGTGCTGTGGGACAAGTCAAGTGAAAAATACAAGGACAAATTTAAAACGATGGAAGCGTGGAAAGCTGTATGTGCAGAAATCGTAGATAGCTACGAGGATTTTGACGACCACAGAAAAAATGATATCGGTGAGCAAGTATAGAATATTTTATTTTCTCAAAATATCATAACTAAAAATAAAATATTATTAAAACTTTATTGTATATTTTATTTTATTTGATTATGTACAATTATAACATTTATTTTCATTTGTTGTTTCAAAATACTATTAAAATATTATTTTATTTCAAAATTTATGAATGTGTTTTTGTTTAATTGACCATTCTACTAACTATTGGTCTTATTGTCTTACCTCAAAGTGACGGCTAACATCTGTACTGGTTGAATACATTCCCGCATAAATGTATCTTGGCGTTAAATACAGTCCTTCAACTTCTCATGTAATTCATCAAATGATGTCTTAGACATCCTGAAATAATTTGAAAATTTGTCTTCATGCTCCCTTAATTTCGGAAAAAGGGTATGAAATGCACCACACTGCATCCGTTTGGTGAGGATAGGGTGTACCCAGTGAAGTCGATTATTCCTCTTTCGTTTTTTGTTTCTTCTGTAGAGAAATAGCATAGCAACAATTTGTCTTGTCTCCATATTGTTGGCTGGTTGCGTCTTCAATGATTCAGTCGTGATATCAAACCTTATACTAACCTTGAGTTTTCATTAGTAGAGGTGGCTACCGAAAACGAACCGAATACAAACCGAGAGTGTGTGAAGAGCTTTCATTCGGTTTCGGCGGCTACCGAAAACGAACCGAATACAGACCGAACCGAATGAAACCGTATAAGTGTGAAACGAGCCTAACGGTTTTAAGTTGTTAAAGTTCTAGACTGAAACGAGGTTAATGGGCGCGCTTGTTATTGGCAAAATCGAATACCTATAATTCATGTTCAATACATAACATTAGTGTGTACTGTTAGGATTAGAAGGATTATCACTTCTTTTGTCTGATCTTTCACACGGTATTTGTTGTGCGTAGTCGCAACGCAACTGTGACATAAAAGCGTAACGATACGAAGCTACCAAGTATTTTATTTTGGAACGTCCAAATAACTGATGTTGGATTTCTTGGTACACCCCTACAGTTAGAAATCATAAGTCCATACAGGCTTCAAAATTTGCTTGTAAATAGGTAGTTTGTTAAGTATTGACATTTCAGAGTGACTTCCTAGAAGCCTATACATTGCGTCCATAAAGCAACGCATAAATTTATTATTAGCTATTAAACAGTAATATAAAAAATTCCAAAAATAGGTCAAATTTAAATTGAATTTACTATCTTTTAAAAGAATAATTCATCTTACAGGGTGAATAACCTTTGGTGTATGACGTCAGCTCCAGTTTTTTTTAAAAGAAACACCTCGCTTATTTTCCATTTTGCGGATTTTCCTTGCTGCGCGCCGGCGCTGACCCACGAGAAATAAAGGGCATGGGTAAGGTGTAGAAAGATGCTCTGAGGTGTGGGCAGCTTCATCGCTGAAATCTCTATTGCCTGCTGACTTCCTTGCTCTTGGACGGCGTCGTTTTACTGCGTAGCTGTTGGATCCTTCGATAACTCAGTAAAACGCTGGTTCAATCCTTTATTTACTACTATAGGCTAACGAGTTTACTGCCTTTATCGCCGTGAATTGGTGTTTTGACAGTAAATGAAACAGAACACTTGTTATCGATAATATATTGTCACTTTTAATACATGGAGCTTACAGTTTAAAGCCTCCTGTATCTTCGGAATAATTTCACTGGTTGATAGCTTTTATTTGATGTATTTTATTTGATTATAGTGATGTGCATTTTCCCACGTGGTTTTTGAAAGCCGTGCTCTTAGCGGCGGACGTGTGTCTTCTTAGACGATCGGAATGGAAAGAGGACGATAAGCTGAAAACCGTTTTTTATGTGGCTTCTTGTGTTAAATTCAGCTTTTTTGATTGGTCACTGTGACCGTATAGTCGCTTGCTAAGAATTGCGCGTGAAGATTGGAATGTTCTCGACTAATAACTGCACGTGTTCTTAAGATGATTTATAAATTGCTCGGGACCCTTTATTTATATCCGAATGCTAATTTCCACGTAATGAATGCGTGACTTTTAGTTGATTTTTGTCGGCGTCAGGGCCGTACTGAGTAGTTTAAAAAAATCAAGTAATTTCTCAAAGAGGAATTGTACACTTGGAAGTACTGATTTCCAACACTTGCTGAGCTGATTCAAAAAATGTATCACAGCTTAATTCAAATTAGTACAAGGGAGACAAAAACGCAAAAGTTGTTCGTCATTTTAACATTGTATCTATTCACTTTCAAAATTAATCCTAGCCATCTAAACAGAAAAAGTTTACAAGTATTTATTACCGTTTGTTTTTTAATTAGACGTTAATAAAAGTCATAAATATCCAAGTACAATTCCGTATTGTTTTTCTAATAAATCATATTGTATTTAACAAACTGTTTTGTTAAAATGTATTTAACTAAAAGGGGACGGTCAAGTATTACGAAATGTAATTTTTAAAGATAGTTTAACCTCCCTCCCCCCCATGTAACGCATCGTAACATTTTTTTGTACTTCCCCCCCCCCCCCCGTAACGTAACACCTAAGTGACCATTTTTACCCAAAAGTGACAATTGATATAAAAAAAACAATGTTACGTAACGCGTTTAAATAGGCAAAACACCATCCTTATAAAGTATGTCTCATCCATGAGTTGGCTGAAGATAAATGTAATCGCAAAATTGAATTCTGCGAGTACAGGATAAGTAAAAACGATAATAAATTAAATAATAATTTTATGAATACCGTATTATTTTAGAATAAGGCAATGTTTTATTTGAACAGGCATGTTAACTGACAAAACACCTGATATTGGTCTGATAAAAATCCAAATTAGATGCAAGAATACAATACGCAAATATCTCAAAAAATCAGCGTGTTTGGGCTAGTACTGTGAGAAATTCGATTGTTGGTCCATATTTCTTTGATAAAAATTTAACAGAATATTTCTATCTGAATTGTCTGCAAAAAATATTAATTTCCATTTTGACCCAGCTTTTTCCTAATATCCAAATTGCCAACACTTTAGATCACAGAATGTGGTTTCAACAAGATGGCACATCGCCATATTTCGCGATAGCTGTGCGCCAGTATTTAAACAGAACATTTCCAGATCGATGGATCAAAAGAAGGGGCACGTTGGATTACCCGATATTATCCCACAAGACTTTTTTTCGGGGGATATTTAAAATCTAAACTCTACACTTACATACCTGACAATATCCGTGACCTAAAAGCACGAATCAGGCAGGAAATGCAAAACGTAACATCTGCCATGCTACAAAATGTTAAAGACGAATTTTTTACCAAGTCATTGTTTGGTGGTCAATGGAAATCAATTTAAATATTTACTACAAATTTTTCTTGTTTTGTTTTTGTTAGAGTGAACGTGTAGTTCTTATCAATTAACTATTTTATAAATAAATTGTCATAAACAACTTTTGCATTTTTGTTCACCCTGTACAAATTTAAATTATCTTGTTATACATGTTTTAAATCAGCTCAGCAAGCAAAATCTGAAAAAAAAAAAAATGTGCTGATGTCATCACTCAAAGGTTATAGTTTTGGATTTTATCACATTACTTTTAATTTATGCGTTAATTTATGGACGCACTATATGTATTTAAACTTGAAGCTAAATTGTTTTTTTTTGCATGTGTTTTTCATCGTAGCCAAATAGTTGCTTTCAATTTAAGTCAAGAATTAAAACTAAGCTTAATACAATATGGTTTTTATTTTGTTACTTTTAAATAATGAAATGATAATGAAACTGAGAAGATGATATGGGATTTGCAAGCAGGATTTAGAAGAGGAAGGAAATGTATGGATCAGGTCTTTTCATTACGAGGTATAGTCGAAAAATTCTTGGCTAGAAGTCAGAAGGTCCATAGCGCTTTTATAGACTTGGAGTGGTAAGGAGTAAATTGTGGTCGACATTGTTAATGTATGGGGTAAGTGGTAGTTTAATACGAGCACTAAAATCACTTTACGAGGATTCCACTGCTTGTGTCAGGATAAACGGAGGTTGCACGGACTGGTTTAACATCAAAAAAGGTGTAAGACAGGGATGTTTGGTTTCACCATGGCTGTTTTACTTATACATAGACAATTTTATTGTTTAAAATATTTGAAAGAGAGTGCGTATGGGTTGAAAATGAATGATTTGATCGTCAAATGCCTTCTTTACGTCGATGATCAAGTCATATTAGCGTCATCTGAAGAGGAGTTGCAGGCGATGGTTAATGTTATACATGATGCCCTGAAAATCAAAAGGATGAAAATAAATGTAAGCAAAACGAAAGTAATGGTTTTTAAAAGAGAAGAAAGCATGACAAACTGTGGAGTTTCGATTGAGGGAGCAAGAGTGGAACAAGTAAATGAATTTGTGCACTTAGGTTTAAAGTTTACGAAAGATGAAAATATGACAGTGACATTGAGAGAAGGGTGTTGGCAGGAAGACAAATGAATAGGGCACTTCATAGCTTTATGAAAAGCCAGGAAGTGTCAAAAAATGCACGTCTGGCTGTGCATAGAGGTGTGTTGGTTCCTACACTTATGTATGGTAGTAAATGTTGGGTTTGGCAGAAGAAGCATGAAAATAGGATTAATGCTGCGGAGATGAGTAGTCTGAGAAGTATAGCCAGAGTGACTCGGCTGGATAAAGTAAAGAATAGTGAGATAAGAGAACGCTGTGGTGTAAAAGAAGATGTGGTTACAAAGATAGATAAAGGAATGCTTAGATGGTTTGGACACGTAGAAAGGATGGATGAAGAAAAATTGACGAAACAAATTTATGAGGTGAGTGTAAATGGACAAGTCGGTAGAGGTCGAACTCGGAGAACATATCTTGATCAGATCAACATTGTTTTGAGAAAAGGCCAGGTCAAGAGTACCAACAACCGACGAGAGTGTATGAGAGCACTGATGAAAGTAGAGGAAGCAAAATATGTGTGTAAGAACCGTAGCAAGTGGAAGGAAGTGGTCTTTGCCTACCCTTATAGGAAAAAGGCGTGACTTTATGTAAAATAAATGTGTATCTGATAGATATTGCTTTTATCTATGTACCACAATACTTTCTTTCGCTGCTGTATGTAAGAAATATGGTATCTTATTCGTTTGTTTATTAGAGGTTAGAACAGCTAAGGCAAAAAGCCATTAATACATAGATGGTCAAACAAAGCTTTAATTACTTAGATATTTAAGTTTCTGGTGTGATTGTACACATTTATAGATAGTTGTCAAAATCAAACGATACCCGTCTTTTTCTAGTGGATGATAAAGATCCAAATAAAAAGCATGGTATTGATATTATACACTATCATTATACCTCAACAATCTCATCAGATATCAAAACATAGAATTTCTGGGGCTGATATGCATTAAGTCACCCTTTCGGGGTAAAACTGTTTGAGGCAATTTTTCTGAATATTTATTGTCTTATAATTATCATACTAGCCGTGTGTCAGCGGTTATTTGAAGTGATTTAGTTCAAACAACTTAATTTCGAGTATTAGAAAAAACAAACTTAAAATTCATTGAGGGCGGGCAGAAACGTTTAAATCACGATTAAAGACTGGGAAATGAATAATTCATACTAATAGGAATTAAATGTTTGTATTATAACATGCTGAAACATAAGGGTTGACTTTTTGTTAAATATTAAAGTTAAGTTAATAGAATATGATTTTTATTTAGGATTAAATGGTGCCGCAAAGACTTGTCTCCCATAAAATGTATCAATTTTACTCCCTAGGTATATAAATTAAATAAACCAAATTTAAAACCACTCTTTTTAAAAACTAACCATTGTATAATGATTGCCTTTTAATTTTTTTATTTATGAATATTTTTTTAATAAATGAATAAATGTTAAAACTGTACCAGCAATCACAACACAAAATAATGATAATCAGTGTCAACATACAAAAAAATTATTTTTTTTTACTTGGATATAATCTAGCGCTCTTATTTTCAGAGCTGGAAATTTTCAATGAAATTGAGGTTTTGCAGTTAATACTTGCTACTCATTATTCGTAAGATGCTTTAACCAAATGTAAAAGTAAAAAATATTTTTACAAAGTACTGTGCAAAATTAATCCATAAACTGTCATAGTAAAATTGTAATTGTGTCAGATTTTTATGCAAAAAATAAAAGTGTGTAATGGTATTAAAAGGTTGCCTTGTACCTACATCCGTTAACTGCCCCTATTGTAAGCTTATAAATGGATATACCAAAAGTTATTTAATTAATAAAGGAAGTCAACCGAAGAAGCCACAAAACACCAGGATAACTTTAGTAAAGATCTTGCACATATACGCAAAACGCTTTTACTCAATTTAATGTCATTCTTTAAACGCAAATAAAAGTACGAATATTTCTTCATAAATAGACAAAACAATACGAGGGTGGTTTGATAAGTCAGTGACTTTTTGAATAAAACAAATTTTTTTCCGCAAATAAACATTTTATTTTTCTACATAATCACCTTTTAGCTCGATACCTTTAGTCCAGCGTTTTTCTAATTTTTTTATTCCCTCCAAATAATAGGTTTTTTCAAAGCTCTCAAAATACGCGTTTGTTTCGGTAATGACTTTTTCATTCGACTCAAATCTCTTACCGCCTAGCCATTTCTTTAGGTTTGGAAACAGAAAATAGTCGCAGGGGGATAAATCTGGAGAATATGCTGAATGGGGTAGCAGTTTGTATCCCAATTCGTGGATTTTGGCCATCGTGACTAGACAAGTGTGCACACGTGCATTGTCTTGATGGAACAGCACTTTCTTCTTCGCCAAATGCGGCCGTTTTTGCTTCAAATTAACGTCGAATCTGTTCATAAGCTTTGAATAATATTCGCCGGTGATCGTTTTACCTTTCTTGAGGTAATCGATGTGAATGACACCGCGTACATCCCAAAAAACTGTGGCCATGACCTTGTTGGCTGACAGACGACTCTGTTTCGCCTTCTTTGGTCCACGTTCACCCCGAGCAACCCACTGTTTCGATTGTTCCTTGGTCTCTGGCGTGTTGTGATGGATCCATGTTTCATCCACAGTAACAAAACGGCGCAAAAATTCGTCTGGATCACGGCTGAACATCGCTAAACACTCTTTTGAAGTGGTCACACGATTGCGCTTATGGTCAAGTGTGAGCAATCGCGGCACCCATCTCGCAGAGAGTTTGTTCATGTCCAAATATTCGTGTAAAATATGATGTACCCGTTCAGTTGAGATACCTACGTACAGCATGAGCCAACTCACGCACTTTCATTCTCCGATCATCCGATATCATTTCATGGATTTTATCGACGATTTCCGGCGTGATCACTTCTTTTGGGCGACCTGGACGTTCGGCGTCACTAGTGCTGGTACGCGACCACAACGGAACTCTGTAAACCACTTCTTAACCATTGAAATTGATGGTTCCGAGTTCCCGTAGTATTTATCAAGTTTTTCCTTAGTTTCAGTGATGGATTTTTTACGTAAAAAGTAATGCTTAATCAGCACACGAAATTCACTTTTTTCCATTTTCGTAAAAATTCACGAGGTTGTCTGCTTTGAACGGCTATCAAACACCAACTGCACGACGTAGCTTGCTCAAAATTAGAAAGTTGCCCACTGATAGATTATAGTTGACGGCAGCACTGTTGCATTTGGAGTAACTGCGCGGGAAATTCAAAAAGTCACTGACTTATCAAACTGCCCTCGTATATTGGACGTGTGAAGCTAAATACACTTTTGTAGAAGGAATGAATAACTTTGTATATAAAGTGACTTTCGTCAACTTCAGTGCTTACCTGAAAGTAAATACTCTGGTTGGAACGAATTAAATTTAGGTTAAATAAAAGTTTTTATTTTAAAAAATAGGTTAGGAAAATTTGGAAAAATATGTAAATGATTAATGAGTACGTACTTAGTAAATTCAATTTATGTTTCAACCAGAGTATTTACTTTCAGGTAAGCACTGAAGATGACGAATGTCGAAAACGCTTTGCAATAAATTTTTTAAAATGTACACTTTATATACAAAAGTAGTTCTTTATTCAAAATAATATAAACTGTTATACTTTTTAGGTATTATTGATTAAAAATTCTCACGTAAATCTCAAACTTTCCTAAAAATCCAAGCAAATCAATTAGGTCACAAAACTATCAATTGTATACAAGGTATATTAATTAATATAAATTTGTAACCAAGGCAAAGTACCTTAATTTTTGAAGATAACAAAAATGTTATTTGTTACTAATTGTAAAATAAAAAACCAGTTTTAAATGAGCAAAGCAGAAAAGGACAAATGGTATAAATATTTAGAGAAAGAAATAGAAAATGTCTCTAAGGAAGACACGATTTCAATGCCCAAATAGAAAAAAATAATGTATCGAAATAGTCCCAGAAAAATATATAATACACGAAAGGACCAATAACAACCTAGTAACACGAACAGATATGACCATAAGCAGCATAAAGTTTTCACATGGATATTAGTAGATCAGGAAACAAATTTTCAAATAGATCACATACTACCAAACAAAAGAAGACAATCCTCAATGTAAGGTCTTATAGAGAAGCTTGTGCAGACTCAGACCACTTGATAGTAATGGCAAAAACAAAACAAAAATCAAGAACTCACAAATTCAAAAATAAATTAATAAAATGAAACACTGAAAAATTAAATTTGACCAGGCTAAGATGAGATAAATATCAACTACTCCAAATTATAATGAAGGGGAAAATAGAGGGGCGCCGTGGTCCTAAAAGAGGGCAACAGTCATGGTTGAAGAACATTCGTGAATGGACAAATAAGTAGGAGAACTCATACACTTAGCAGAAGATCGAAATGCTTTAGCCAACGTTCGGAAGACCGGATAGGGCACATGAAAGAAGAACCAGATTAAAAATGATTTAACAAAAGAAGAGAGGCAAGAACATAATGATGCGAAAGAAGAATGAATGTGGCAATATAAAAAGCGGCTTACACAAAGCAGCGGAAAAAGTAATAGGAAAAAGAAATAAAGAGAACAAAAAAAAAGGTACAATACCGAATGCCAAAATATAATTGAAATGAAAGCGGTAGCTAGATTAAAATGAATAAAAACAAATAATCAAAAAGATAAAGAAAAATATGAAAAAATAATGAAAGAGAGCAAAAAAATAATCAAGAAAAGAAAAAGGCAATGGATAGAACTAAGGTTACAAAAAAAAGAGAACGAGAAATGGAGCAGAAATTCCAAAAAATTTAATAAAAAAATAAAAGAAAACAACAGGTTTTTTAAAAACGCATTAAAAGAAATAAAGAACGAACGAAGAATAATTGTGGAAAAGGAAAAATAATACAAAGATATATGAACAATATACTTTAAGAAATTACTAAATGAACCAGTAATGGAAGATAAAACAAGAGAAGAAGGAGAAGAAGAAATTATTACATAAGAATCAACATTAGAGGAAGTAAGAGATATTATAAAGAAAGGTAGGAACAAGCCTTTGACTGTCTAAATAGTAACGAAATTTTGAAAGCCATAAAAAAACAAGGAGTAAGTAAAAAACTTAGAAACCTAATAGAGATAACAATGAGACAATCCAAAGTTAGTATCCCGACACAAAAGGAAGAAACGGATAAATTCGAAATAAACAAAGGTGTAAGACAAGGAAACTTACTATCAGTTAAATTGTTCAATCTGGCTTTAGAATTCGTTTTAAGAAAGATACAAAAAGAAAATCTAAAAACACCAGGAAGTAAATTAATCGCACATGCAGATGACATAGTATCAGTTACAAAAAAAAGTCATGGAAAAAATGTTAAACTATTGACCAAACAAACAATGATGAACATATACAAAACGATAATGAGGCCCATAACAATGTATCCAGCAAAAACGATCACTATGACGAAAACAAAAGAAGATAAGTTAAAGATGAACGAAAGATAATGAGAACAATTCTAGGCCCAGTGAAGAAGGATGAATCAAAAAATCTTAAAAACACTAAATAAAAAAGACAGAATAAGGCAAATTAAAACTCAAAGAATCAAGTGGCTGGGACATATATGGAGACAAGGACCAGAAGTAGCAACAAAGGCCATGCTACAATGGCAGCCAGGAGGAAAAAGAAGACATGGAAAACCCAGTTTGAAATGGTTGACAGAGGTTGAAGAGGACTTAAGCAAGACAGGAATTACAAGATGAAAGGAGAAAACAAGAGACCGGAAGAAATGGCTATATATCATCAAACGAGTACAATGATGAACTGAGGATGGGGACTGATCTACCCCGTTAAATGGATTTAGAAAGCGAAAGCGCGCAACTTTACAATAGGTGTAAAAAAGCCATATATACAGGGTGTCGGTAATTAAGTGCGACAAAATTCAGGGGATGATTCTGCATGAAAAAATAATGAGTTTGCTATATAAATGTATGTCCGCAAATGCTTGTTTTTGGTTTAATGTTATTGTATTAGATAGTTCTTGATAATGTATTAAAGAAATGAAAAATACGCGTTAAGATGTTTTATTTTTTTGCATAAAAACGGCACCCTATACGAAAAAAAGGCAGGAAAGATTTTTTGTCACAAATTTACCAAGAAATTTAAACATAATTTTTAATTTAAAATATCTCAGTGGCCTACCATTTTTTTCTTTAAAAACATCGGAATTATTACCCTTATGCGCGCCAATGATGAACATAAAATTCTTAATTGCATGTCAAAAAATGCGCAATAACTACCTCTTAAAACCCACCAAATTTCATTTGCATATCTCGACCGGTTTCAGAGCATTAAATAAATCGTAAGTTTTTAAAAAAAAACTTTAACACCCCGTATCTCTGAAAGGAAGTATTTGCGGATATACATTAATATAGCAAACTGTCATTATTTTTAATAAATCAATCAATCAATATTTTCATCATTCCATGGCGGAACATAGGGCCTCAACAAAGTTTTTTCAACGGACTCTATTTCTGGCAAGCATTTTGACTTCTTGCCATGATTTATTCATTTTTCGTATTTCACTTAATATCGTTCTTCTCCAGCTTGTCTTTGGGCGGCCCCTAGCGCGGCTGCCTTGGGGATTCCACTCCAGGGCCATTCAGGCTATATTATTTTCAGGTTTTCTAAGGGTGTGACCCATCCATCCCCATTTGCGCTTCCGTATCTCTGTATCGGTCGGAGTCTGGTTTGTTCTTCTCCAGAGCTCTTCATTTGAAAAGCGGGCCGGCCAGAAAATACGCAATATCCTGCGTAGATATTTGTTCACAAGAAATTGCAGAGGTCTGGATGAGCTTTTAGTGGTATTCCATGTTTCGCATCCGTAAAGAAGAACAGATTTTACGATTTTACGTAGTTTTGTGTTGGTGGTGTATGCTCTCGAACTTCAGACCCTGCTAAGCATTCCAAAAGCTGTCCTTGCTTTTTGTATTCTGGTTTTAATGTCTATATCTGTGCCACCCTCCTTGTCAATTACACTTCCAAGATAAACAAAGTTTTCGACTAATTCGATTGGTTGGTTCTCAATATGTAATGGATTGATGTTGTTAGTGTTAATTCAAAACTGTTTAGTTTTATTGATATTAATCTTAAGACCAACTTTCATGGCTTCTTCACTGAGTCTGACGAGCTTCTGCATCATATCTTCAAATGAGTGAGCCAGAAAACAGATATCGTCGGCGTAGTCTAGGTCTTCTAGCCGGCCATTAAAACCCCATCTTATTCCTCTGTTCTGGTCATTAGCTTTGCGAAAAACGGAATCCAGCACGATATTAAAGATCATTGGAGAGAGGACACACTAAATCCTGCCTGTTCCTGTCGAAAGTTTTCGTCTACGCTTGGGGAATTTTTGGAATTTTTATGATAAGCCCGTTTTCCACTCTGCTGGAATGTGTTCGTTGTTCCATGCTTGGGCAATAAGTGGTTTTATTAGATTCGCGATTGTGTTCGGGAATTCTTTAAATATTTCTGGAGGTATATTGTCGGGACCAGCTGCCTTGCCACTTTTAAGAGATTTTATGGCTTTTCTTACCTCCGCTAGCGTCGGTTCGTTTGAGGGGATTCTCAGATAATTTTCACGAGGAGCTATTTCGTCGTTGTATGGTGTTAAAGTGGTTTCTCCAGACGATCAGTTGTTCTTCATTCGAGGTAACAGGTTTACCATTCTCTTTCATCACATAAGGCGAGTCGCTTTGGTACTTTTTGTTGGAGAGCTTTTTCGTTATTAGTTTTTTTGCGTTGTTTTTTGTAGCAGTCTCCTCTGCTTTTCTTGCTATATTGTTTATCCATTCCCTTTTGTCCCTTCTTGAATCTTGTTTTACTTCTCTATTAGCTTCTCTGTAATCCTCCCTTCGTGTTTCCTTGTCTCGTTCGTTGGCTGTAGTTTATCATGTTTTTTTATTTTTAATGCTACTAGAAAAAACTCGTGATTCATGTGTTTAAAACCGTTACCCTAAGGTTCCTTCTTGCTACTAATTGCAAATACCGATAAAAAATATTGCTTTAAGAAATGTGAAGTGTCATTTTCTAACATGCCAATGGCATTTGTTCGCGCTTTAAATTACGCCTTTTTAGGTTCAATTTAAAAATTCATGTGACTTACTTTAAACTCAAATCAATAGGTACTAACACATTTTCTTCAGTATTTAAAACTGATAAAATTTGGAAAAATTACAAAAACATTTTTTTTAATGTAAATACAAATTATAACAAATAAAAATACTCAATTGTAATTAAAGATAATTAGATATAATTACTAAATTCATTGGACTGTCCCTGTATTGGTAGTCTCTAGACGAAACTCTGTACCTGGAAGTATCTCGTCCAGGATCACTTTAAAACATTCAATCTCCTTTTCTCATCAAAAGAAAGGTATTTCAAAACCGCAACAAAAGCTTTACGTCTTATCTCGTAGGGCATCGTTCGACGAGAGATTCTCCAAAGAAGAAAACAATTTTCTTCTATACAACTTGCTTCCATAAATAGCAAAGCAAAAGATCCGGAAAAAGCAACCACGGGCTATCATTTCCAAAAAAAAGTCGCAAATCGCTTCTATTAAGGGTACACGCCAACGAAAAAAAACTTCTCTTCTTCCTTTTTCTTCTCTAGGTGCCATCTCCGCTTCGAAGGTTGGCAATCATCATAGCAATTCTCATTTTTAAGACCGCAGCTCTAAATAGTTTATAATTACTGCATCCAAACCAATCCCTAAGGTTATTCAGCCATAAATTTCGTCTTCTTCCTGTAGATCTCTTGCCTTGGATTTTTTCCTGCAAAATTATTTGTAGCATTTGATATTTTTCTCCCCTCATTACATGTCTTATGTACAACAGTTTTCTTCTCTTAATTGTCGGAATCTCTCTCCTTATACATACGTCTCATCACTTCCACGTTGGTTATTCTCTCTACCCATGAGATCCTCAATATTCTTCGGTATATCCACATCTTAAATGCCTCCAGTCTCCTCATGTCGGTTACCTTCAGTGTCCAGGCCTCCATCCCATAGTATAGTATAAACAGCACATAGCATCTCATCAGTCGTATTTTTAAATCAAGGTTTAAATCTCTGCAGCAGAAAAGCCTCTTCATTCTTCCAGAAAACCATAAAGGGCACACGCCAAAGGAAAACAAACACTAGTTTTCCGGGAAAATTGCTTTTCGAGAAGAAAAGTTAAAAAAAACTTAAAAAAATCGTCAATCTATATCAGCGCAGAACCAAACGTTTTGTTACTGGCAGAATCCAGCGACCGAATGAGAACCTAACTTTTAAAATTTACATTTCATCAACTCTTATCAGTAGTAATAACCCAAGGACATTGATAATTGTCGAAAATTTTATAACAGATTTCGAAAGCTTGTTGCTTGGAAACAGACCGACGCCGTAGGCGGAGGTCTGTTGCCTATAAGCAACAAGCTTGAGATAGATGTTATAAAAATTTTGAGCATTCATCAATGTTCGAGGGTTATTCGGATAGAAAATTTTTTGCTGATTATGGAAATAAAATATTTTCTTACATCACAAAAGTTCATGAACGCTTTCCACACAAAATTTTTATTGTGAACAGTATTCTTCGGTATATTCGATGCTATAATTTCATCAATATAATCTTGAGTATCACAACCAAATCGTGACATATTGAAATATTTGAATTGTCAAAATCGAATTGAAAGGAAATGTAGGTATGTATTCATAGCAACATGACATGATTTAGTGAAAAGAACCCATGGGCTCTTTTCAGTATAATTTTGTTTTGATTGGTTGTGTTCGATCAGATGACCACAAATTGACTGATTTTATTGGATATCAACTTGAGCAAAAAAATTTAAAACTAATTGCCGGTTAAAGTCTGTTGTCATATTTATTTAAATTCGTCTTATTTCTACTACTTTGTGATTTGTCTTATAGAAAATTCATTTCGTTATTTTAACTACGAATCATTTAGTATAAAATTTAACTCTCGAAAATGGTAATATAATTCCAAAATATTTTTTTTGTACAAAGAAGGTATGAAATACTTAAATTAGTTGAGCGGAAAATAACCGAAATAGCGACAACAATGTACTTGTAAAGCACAGATCGAACATTGAACATACCTAACTGTCAACGATCAACTAATCAATCAATCAAGGAGCACTAATTTAATTTATAAAGATACAATATAATAGGTAAATAAAAATGAATAACTAAAAAAGGAACGAAATTCATAAGCGTGAGATATTTCGTTACAATTTAATGAACAACTCAATAATATTATAATTTAAATAATTTACAATTTAATTACTTTCATTTTTGCTATTATACCTTATTAAATTTAATTTTTACATTTTGGCAATGATATAACCATTTCTAAATTTTAATTATGAAAATTAAAATTAGAAAAATAGTTCCTACCTTATAATTACAGCCAGTGGGCTAGTTACACTTAATACGTTGCCATCTTCTATTAGCGAAATCGACCGTAACTTATGATAGTGCCCCGAGTGCCGCCCCTTCTAAAATAAGTTATAAATTTTGCTGAGAAATATTCGCTTTAATTTATAGAAGACATTAAGGGCTGTTACAAAGATCAAACAAAAATTAGCCAAAAGAAAAGGTTTTAGGAATTAGTACCCGTTGTGGGTTATTCAGGAATTTGAGAATATTTAGATAAAAAATCATTTCAGTTGTCGTTGATATTCCTGTAATTTATTAAATAATAAATAAAATTAAAAGCAATCTTTTTATATAAATAAATGTCGTTTTTTTATGTATAGATATTTTAAATATTTCATTAATTACAGTTGTACCTTAGACGATTCAAACTTATTAATCAAAGCTGTAGGACTTCCGAAGATTAAAATTGCGTAGATCAAAAGGAACTGTACTAGGGTTTTACGATCCGGTCAAAAGTATCGATACAATGTATCGGATCGAATCGTAATCGATACCAACATGTATCGATAATAACAAAAGTATCGATACTACGAAAATCAATCGGTGATAGAATACGCTATTTTTTTAGATTACCTACAAAAAAATAAAAATATAATCTATTTTTTACCAGTAATATTACTTTTATTATTAAACTTCACTTACTTATCATCGCTAATCTTTTCCTTTGTTTGTTGAGCTTTTCGAAAAAAGAAGGTAGGTTAGGTTAGGTTAGGTATCATGTGAGTGGGGCGAGGTCGCCCCTCCACCGCGACCCTTACTAGGTCTATTGTGGCTCACTCCTAGAGGCTACAGTTCACCGCACAATCTAGCCCTTCTTACGAAGTTTATGGTTGTATAGGGTGAAATTTTTTTAAAATCGGTAGGTTTTAGGTTTGTGTAACCAAATATGTTGAACCTTATTCTTCCCAGGACGGGGCATGAACATAGTATATGTTCAGCAGTTTCGTCTTCAACGCAGCAAAACCGACAGTCCGTTTGTTAGTTCAGACCTATCTTTCTGAGGTGGTATCTTAGACGACAGTATTCTGTAAGCAGTCCCGTTAGAATACTCAGGTCATTTCTACTTCATTCAAGGATCTGTTTAGTTTTTTTTTTTATGAAAATAGTCGCAAAAAGGGTAGACCTATCGTGTGGGCCGCGGACGGCCCGCACTGCGACTATTAGAAGGGGAAGGGATTATAGAAAGGAAATGATTGTGGACACGCTTTTTAAAAAGTTGTAGGTCATAGTTCTCTGGAAAAACTGATTTTGGAAGCTTATTACATTCCGTAGCAGCCCTGTAAAAGAAGGATTCTTGATGAAGATTGGTCCTAGTAGTGTCAATCTTGAGAGTAAATGGGTGAGACTGATCAGCGTGCCGAGTTCTTCGGCCGAATGTGGCCAATGGTGGTACAAGAGTTTTTGTTTCTCTGGAGCATCTGCCATGGAAATATCTGTAGAGCAATGACTGGTCTGCAACTCTTCTTCTATGTTCTAGAGGGTGAAGGGTATCTGTGAGAGTTGAGCTGTTTATCAAGCCAATGGCTCTTTTCTGAATGGAATCTAGAAGACGAAGAGAATGCCTTGGTGCTGAATCCCAAATGTGCGAGCAATACTCCAGTAGAGGTCGGATTTGAGCCTTGTACGTCGTCAACAGTTAATCAGGAGTAAAAAACTTTCTGGCTTTCCACAAAAAACCTAGCCTCTGGCTTGCCGACTTTGCGATGTTAGCAACATGGTCATGCCAAGACATATTATTGGACACCGTGACTCCCAAAATCGAGATGGAGGGACTTGGTTCAAGGGTATTTCCGGACATTGTGATGGGATGATTTGAGGAATTCACTTTCTTGGAAAACGTGGAACTTTGTGTTTTTTGGGCGTTAAACTGAACAAGATTGTTGGTTCCCCACTCGAAGATTGCTTTAAGATCTCTATTGATGGAATCAACCTGTTCCTGCCTGAGTCTATTTGTATCATTCACCGAAAGTGATCGATAGGATGTGAAAGTTGAGACAAGTGTGCTATCGTCTGCGAAACTGTAAATGGGGTTCGTGGTGGTTTTCAAGAGGTCGTTGATGTGTAAAAGAAATAAGGTGGGGGACAGGATGGAACCCTGGGGGACCCCGGCATTAGTTTTAAACGCATCAGAAGAAATACCGTCAATTGCCACATGTAAGGAGCGATCTTGCATGAAGCTCAAGAGCCATTGGCGCAGTTTTGTTGGGAGACCGTAGGCAGATAATTTACTTAACAATGCCTGGTGCCTAACGCAGTCAAAGGCTTGAGATATATCCAAGGCTATTGCACGGGATTCACCAAACTTTTCAATAGTGTTTGTCCAGAGCTGAGTGACATAAGCCAGCAAATCTCCAGTAGACCGAAGTTGTCGAAATCCATATTGTCTGTCATGGATTATAGTTGTGTTTCTTGAGGGTTAAGGTAAAAACGCCTACGAGTGAGTTAACCCTGGTATATCGGACCAGTACGTGAGTATTTTCCTCCCCGCCCAGTCCGAAATAATTGTTTTGGCGGCACTTGTGTTGACTCGAAAAACCGGTTCTGGTCCAGTGAACGTAGATTCGTCCCCCTGTTTTGCAAGAGTGTAGGCTTTTTCGTTTCCCTTTACCCCCTGGTGCCCAGGTACCCACAGTAAGGTGACCCTGTTGTTCACACCAAGGTATTCTAGTGATTCGATGCAATTCCATACAAGTTTATAATTTATCTTGTTGGAGCTTAGTGCTTTTAAAGCAGCCTGGCTGTCTGATATTATACTTATGTTTTTGTTTGCTAGAGGTCTGTTGGTCAACTCTCTTGCATACAATTCGATAGCGAACACTTCAGCCTAAAAGATTGTAGCATACCTGCCAAAACTGGCAGATATTTCAATCTTTGGTTCCCTGCTGAAAACACCGGCCCCAACTCCATCAGAAGTTTTTGAGCTATCTGTGTACATTACGTATTAAGTATCTGGAAAGAGGATTTCTCACCTCACCCATTCATCTCTCTTCGGAAAGAGGACTTTGAACGACTTTTCTACGTGTATTTTTGTGGCTAGCAAGTCAGGAACTTCGTGGTTTTTTGTTTCACTCAGTATCCCAGAGTGATCCCCGAGTTGCTCTTCATTGATTTGCCTTTCCAAAGACAGGAATCTGTAGGAGACTATCCTGGCCTCCCTCCCTTAGAGAATATCTAGGGGAGGAAGATGTAGGAGGTGTTCCATCGCTGCCGTTGGTGTGCTGGACATAGCTCCAGTTATGGCCAGGTATGCCAGCCGCCGAAGGCCAGCAAGCTTTGCTCTTGCTGTCTGTTGTAACCCTTTGGTCCACCAGACTACTGAGCCATACGTGACCATAGATATTATCATTGTTTGATAAATCCAGTAAATCTGTTTGAGGTTCTTTTCCCAAGATTTGCCACATACTCTTCTGAGATTCCAGAGAGAAAACCTGGCTTTGTATATTGTTTTTTCCAAATGGGCGTTCCAGGTAAGTCTTCTATCCACAACTACACATAGGTATTTCACTTCCGCCGCAAATGGAATGCTTTTTCCGTATGGGACAATCTGCCGAAGCTTTTCTAGCTTTTTCCTTTTTGTGTCGGTGATAGAATACGTCCATTTTTTTTAGATTAGCTACAAAAATATAAAAATATAATCAATTTTATACCAGTAATATTGCTTTTATTATTAAACTTCACTTACTTATCATCACTCATCTAATGTCCAATATACAGACCTTTTCCTTTGCTTGTTGAGCTTTTCGAAAAAAGAATCGGGTAACTGTTTACCAGTCAGAAATCAGAGTGAGTGTTCGATTTAGATTTAAAATATTCAAATTCACATGTTTTTGATTTGTGGCTATAAAGGCGGCAACTTCAAATTTCGATAGTTATGGTACGGTAAATATCGATCGTCAGTGGGTAAAGTATCCGATACTGTATCGTGAAACTGTACCTACTCATATGATTATGTGAAATGTACCTTTTTTCTCAAACAGTGCTTTCATTTTAAAACCAGCCGGTTGAAATAACTTTTGATTTTGCGTAAATGTAAAAAAAAACAAAATACATTTCAAATTTTAAATCGGAGAAAAGGTTTGAAAATGTTTTTCTGCTGTTTTCAAGTGGCATCCCTTTAACATCCCCCAACCATTCTTTTAAATGTTAAATAGCAAACACTACCTTGTGATACATCAAATAAAAACCCAAGAAAAATGCAAATCAGCCGTATAGGAAACAATTTATTTTAATGATTTATTTTGCTGATGACAACAAATTATGTGAAATAACATAAGACCATAACAAAAACGACTTACGCCACTGTTGGAAAGGTCAAATTAGGGATCAATTAACTTTCTTCTGATTACATGTCACCTTTTTTGACATTTTTTATAATTTTGTTTCTAGTTTAAAAAATATTAATAGTATATTTAGTTAGTTATTCGTAAAGTTAAATTAGCCATTATTTGTAGCTCTAGCATCTTGAGTTATTTTAAAATTGTGTATCTTCTGCAAGAACGAATAGCCATAAAATGTATTTACGTTCATCAAAACAAGTGCGCTCAAGGAACAGTTAGAGTTTTTATTGAAAGGCATCCTGATGGACATATGGGCCACCAGGCCATCATAGAGTGAGTACGGAAATTTTGACTAACTGGTTTCGTTTGTAATAAAAAAATAAAAAATCGACGAAGCTGCACAAATTAAAGTACTGGGTCATTTTGCTATAGATTCCACCTTTTCCATTTCAAAAGTATCAAAATTTACAAATATTTCTGTTGATTCCGTACACAAAGTGTTAAAATTACATAAGTTTTTTCCTTATAAAATATAAATTCATTATCAGCTTAGTAAAGACGACTATGAACGCAGAGTTTAATTTTGTGAAACAATGTCCCAAAAAATACAAAAAAACGCAAATTTGGTCACAAAAGTTTGTTTCAGTGATATATCAACGTTTGATTTAAATGGCTTTGTTAGCAAACATAATTGAAGGTATTGAGATGACGAGAATCCTTACGTGTTTCGACAGGATAATACTTAGTTTCCAGCGAAGATTAAAGTATAAGCTGGTACACTAGGAAATAAGATAATTGGACCACTTTTTATTGACAAAACTCAACGGGATAACTGTTCTTACAATTATTAGACAATGAAATTAATCTAATTATTACTCTGTAACTAGAAAGACAAGTCGATGAACGGGAAAATATGGTGCTAGATGAACAGAATATATACCTTCAACAGCACGGAGCTACACC
This sequence comes from Agelastica alni, assembly GCA_950111635.1. Taxonomy (NCBI): domain Eukaryota; kingdom Metazoa; phylum Arthropoda; class Insecta; order Coleoptera; family Chrysomelidae; genus Agelastica; species Agelastica alni. The sequence continues at coordinate 53,901,635 of OX467712.1, read as the reverse complement.
ACATTACGCCCTAGCTGTAAGACAATAGCAAAACATTGGATTGGCAGAAGGGGCTTTATAGAATGGCCGGCAAGATCTCCAGATCTAACACCACTTGACTTTTTTCTGTGGGGATATTTAAAAACATTAGTTTACAAAACTCCTCCCGAACACATTAAAGAACTAAAGTTTGGAATAACTGAAGAATGTAGACGAATTACTAGCGAAACTTTACCAAGAGTTTGAGAAGAATTGAAAAACAGGTTATATTATTGCCTACAAAATAACGGAGCACACTTTGAACAGTTACTGTAAATACATTTAAGGAGCTGTTTGTAATTACCTTCATTTTAGTTTCCGTTGTAATTTCGCTATGTTTAAGTTTATCCGCAAAATAAATCGATAAAACAAATTTGGGTTTATATGGCTGATTTGCATTTTTCTTCGGTTTTCATTTGATGTATCATAAGGTAGGGGTTGCTATTTGAAATTTTAAAAAAGGCGTGGGGAATGTTAAAGGGGTGTCACTTGGAAACATCAGAACATTTTTAAACCTCCCCATTGATTTGAAATTCGACGTGTTAGCTCCATTTTTTAGTTTTTAATTCTTATTTATTAATTTTTCTTGTTTCATGAACTAACATTGTCAGTTCTTGCCATAATATTTTTAATTATGATATTTAAAAAATCGTTGAAATAATTTGGTATTAAGATGAAGTAGAAATTTCAGTTCTAGTCAGATTTATAAATTAATGTACCATCAGTATTTTGTTACGAATTTATGTAAAACTTACTTTTGATACCGCTTATCAATCATATATATAAAAATTGATAAAAATGTTAATAAGATGAAAATGTTTAAAGTAGACAAGTCACGAAGAATAACTCAACAATAAATATCGTTGGTATCTAACTTTAACTGAAGTTAAAAAAACCGGTTAAAACTTTATCTGGAAATGAGTTACAAAATTTGAGACACTGGGTATAAATGAAAAATTCCAGGTGTCGAAGTTGTATGGGGTCGGACAATTTTTTAGGACAGCCAATTCAGTATTTTAGGAAAGGAAAATATATGCTATTGCTCTACTTTAAGATCTGATAGTCATAGATATCTAAGATGCAAGACCTACGTCGTTAATCAGGAAAACAGTTTTTTCTGTATAAAGAGTATGGCAACTTAGGAATTAAAAAAGAGGAAAATTGCTTTAAAAATAAAAACATTTATTTTGGCAGTAGGAATTCCAACTATTAAGCTGCTACTTTGGAAATGGAAAGAAGATGTTGATGTCAACTCGGATGTAAAATCAATTTTAACACAAAAAAGAAATGCTTAAGAGAAAGACCTGATTTTAAACGCGAAAATAGTTGCGATCGAATTATTTAACTTCTTGATTTAAATTGGATTTATTATTTAGAGCCGATTCTGGTTTTTTTTGTAAATTTTAAATACAAAAGGTACTTAAATAATAGTAGCATAACGTCTAACTAAAGCATACGTATTATAAAATTTTACATGCTTCCACCAAACAATATTATTTTTTTACTTTCAAATTTTACCTTACAGAACAATTTTTTTATCGGCCTCTTTTTACCTTCTTTTATGTTGTCGTGTAACCGAGTGTCCATAAAAAATAAACAAAAAACTAATTTATAGTACCATTTACAAAAAGGCCGAGTGTAAAAGAGGAAATTACATATGGTCTTAAAGCCCTCAAAGGGATGTTTTATCGCTCTTCCGGTCTCTAAATTTCTCTTCCAAGCTGGGCAGGTCCAAAACCAATTTTTTTCGAACGAGTCGCATTAAAAAACATTTTTAAATAGAAAGAAGTAAAAAATAGGTTTAAACATTTTTGAAAAATATATTTGGGTAATTAACACCTCCCAAAACAGACTAAAATCTCATAAAAATCAATCAGAAACATAATGATGCTCATTAATAAAACTCAACCCTTTTATGCTTTATTAGTTTCATAAAATTTATTTCTAGGATAATTATCAGAAAAAGGGTGGTATTCTCTTTAGTCAAGATTACCCATATATTGTTGAGCTAGGTAGGTAAAAAAAACCCTTTTTTAAGCTTTTTATGTGAGCGAACAATAAAGTTTATGTTGTTTTCACAAAATATTATGGGCTAATTTTAGCTGGTTTGTAAAGTGTGATTTTTTGATTATTAAACCAGTTGTGTTTTTATTATAACAAGGTATTTATTATGCAAATAAAAAAGTATTCTTTGAGAATTAAATTTTATAAAAAAATATTTTTCTTAATAAAATTTCTTTGTAACACAATGTATACAATTACGTACTGCTTTATTAATAGTGGCACTATTATGCTTAAAGTTAAAGGTAATACCATATTCCACTTCGTACAAGCAAATAAAGTTTTTTTTTCAAGTGGTTAATTAAGAAATTTTTAATGGTATATAAGCGGTTGAACGGCTAAGTAATTTTTTTTAATAAATATATACAGGGTGTTTAAAAAAAGGTGACCCCGTCTGTAGGATAGGTAGAAAACTGAAATATAATTGGGGTTTGCTTGGTTAAAAATTTTCGTAACGCCATCCGTATTCAAAATAAGTGGCGTTGAAGAAAAAAAATGTATACACATTTATTACGATTTTGCCGAAACTACTGGAAACATTGTAATGAAATTTTATACGAATATGATTTAGAAGCTAATACATCCTATGAATTTGTTTTTATATCTGACGTTCCCACTATTCGTACCAAGTAGTATTAAACATAACTTTTTTAAGGTAAGATTTATTAATTAAAATTTCAACTTAAACATCATTTAATTTTACACCAAAAAGATACTCTTGGTAAAACTCGATACTGTGTACCGTTTTCGGAATATTTTGATTTGAAAATTATGAAGTAATAAATAAATTTCGAGCACAAAGTGTCATTGCCACTCTTCAAAAATTACCTCTCTTTATCGAGAGACAATATATCACTTTGCACTCTTAATACACAAATAGCTTTTAAGTGATGGCAGAAATTTCCACTTTCAATAATTTCTTGGGGCCTTGCGAAGAGCAATAATAGCTATACTTCAACAAAAAAAAGATAACTTAATCCATGTAAACATCTATTATAAATAATAGTAAAGGACAGACCTCTCGTTAATATATTTCTTTTTTAATAAACTTAAATTTGAGTGCGGGGATGTCCTTAACCCCAACACGGCGCGTCCCAATGGCTGATAGGGAACTTCCTGGCTTACAGGAAAGGTGTCTAATATTAAAGAATAAACACCCGCGGATCAACTAAGGACATGATATAGGGCAGCGGCTATATCATTACTACCTTTGAGTACAAGGGAGTTAGTTCACTTCCTTGTATTCAAACTAGACAGGTGCGGTTGGTTTGTTTTAAGCCAGCCAAGCTTACCGCGATCATCAGGCTTTGCTCAAGGTGTCATGCGACCCGTGCCAAGGGGCGTACTATATGTATGATATCTGTGCCTGCCCCAAACAGATATCGCAAACGGAGCCTCTGGGATACCAGGCAACCTCCCGGTAGTACTTTTGCCTTGCTACGGTAATGCAGAGCTCTGCCGTAGTCGATCATTTTTTCTCTAGCTACTCGTGGGAACTATATGAGTAACAAAAAATATAAAAACATTAAAACCATCTGCGACGAAGGTAATCTTCTCGCAGACGAACAAATGCAAATGGAGGTGTCTACTACAGACCGTCCTAGCAACCAAATCTCGCAGGAAGCTGAGAGGGTACTTTTAAAATCCCCCACTCCCGAGAAAACGGACCTGACAACAGGGGGCGAGGCTAAGCAAACGGCCAGCATAAACCTGGACAAGAAGGTCAAACTTGCCGGCGCGACGAGAAAATGTCTTAGCCGATTGATCAAGAGCGGGGTACCTTACAAAACCGCCTTAGATCAAATACTAAAAGAACGGGATGAGAAAAGGAGCGGGGATCAATCCCCCCCTGCTCTCACCAGCAAGCGAATACGCTCGGATGGTAGCACTCCAGAAGCGGTGGTGAAAAAGCCACGCACTATGGAGGACTCAAACGAGTAAAAACGCTCCTTTGCAACTGTAGCTCAGGGCATCAAGGTGGGCATAATCCACCCAGAACACCCAAATGCTCAGCTGTCAAACGAACAGCTACGGCTGCTACAGCGATCCATTATGGACACTGTAGACAAACTACCGGACGATGGTCCACAAGTGCGATTCCAGAGCTGCACCATTCGACCTGGAATCCTCCTTCTGTCCTGTACGGACGCTGAGACGGTCAAGTGGATGGAGGAAGCGATATGCTACCTTCAACCCTGGGAAAACGCCCAGCTGAAATTAGTTCAGAAGGAAGACATACCGAAACCCCACATCTGTGTGGCTTTCATCCCAGACGATGAGGGACTACCCAGACTGACGGGTTAACAGGTAACCAACCGTCTGCGGAAGATGAACCGTACCCTGCATACCCAGGAGTGGACCATTCTACACAGGGAAAACGCAGGACCTGGTCAAATGTGGACGTTCTCAATGGATAAGGTATCCATTAAAGATTTGGAGCGGCTAAATTTCCGCCCATATTTTGGCTTTGGACAGGTGCAATTCCGGTCCAAGGAAGCCAAGAAAGATCCATCATCGGTGGAAATTCCAAAGTCTTCGGAGGTAACCGTTAGAACCAAAGAGGGAGGTAAATCTACCTCGGCGGCGACAGCGGGACTGAAGAGGCCGGCCAAAACCAGCAAAAAAGCCGGAAAAGGGAAAAAACCACTTCATGGTAAAGCGCCGACAAAACGACCTACACCAGGAAACAATACGGAGAAGGAAAGTAAACCTCCCCACTCTACCTTTAAGTAGAAATGGCTAACCACATCCAATTTCTCCAGGCGAACATCCAACATGCTAGAGCGGCTTCATATGTCCTCAGCAGGAGGTTCGCCAAGGAGCAACTCGATGTGGCACTAATCCAGAAACCCTGGACTTCCAATACAGGCAGAATAAGTGGCCTAGGAAACTGCTCCGATAAGTTAATAGCGTGTACTCTAGGTGGTAAGCCAAGAGCATGCATACTAATCAGGAAAAACATAAACTATTTTATGTTAACAGAGTTTTGCACCCCTGATGTGGTTGCAGCACAACTTTTGATCTCAGGAGGAGACAGTAGTGTAGTTGTAATCGTCTGCTCTGCTTACTTCCCTGGAGACCGAAAAGAACACCCTCCTCCAGCAGCAGTGCGAGATCTAGTCGCCTTCTGCAAAAGGAACAACAGGCAACTGATCATTGGATGCGACGCAAATTCCCACCATTTGGATTGGGGCAGCAGCGACATCAATGAAAGAGGTGAGTACTTATATAATTATATAATAGGGGAAGGGCTAGCAGTCAACAACGTAGGCTCTGAACCAACCTTCGTGAACAGAATTCGCGGAGAAGTTCTAGACATAACTATTAGTACACAGTTTATGAGTACCAAAATAGTTAACTGGCAGGTATCTACCGAGCCCTCATGCTCAGATCATAGACACATACGTTTTGACGTGAGAATAGGACAACGTCCCATAGTGCAATTTCGAGATCCAAAATGCACAGATTGGAAAGGGTATTGTGAATCCCTCCAACAGCACCTAGGTAACGGTAATAGCACTATACATAATAGAGCTGAAATAGAAGCGGCGAATGAGCATATCACATCCGCCCTTCTAACGGCCTGTAAGGAAAACTGCCCATTAAAGAAGAAGAGGGACCATAGAGGTACACCATGGTGGAGCAGAAGCTTAGACAAGCAAAGAAAAGAAGTTCGACGTCTCTTCAATCGAGCTAAAGAAACAGGTTGCTGGGAAATCTATCGTACAGCTCTAACGACTTATAACAAAGAAATAAGGAAAGCCAAAAGGGAATCCTGGAGGAGGTTCTGTAAGAGTATATCAGATCTACCTGCCAGCACAAGAATCCACAAGGCTCTCGCCAGAGATCCGACGCAAGAGATTGGATCGATAAAACGACCAGATGGCTCTTTTACGGACTCTGGTAGGCAAACGTTAGAGACCCTCTTGCAGACCCACTTTCCCGGAAGTCTGCTTCTGAGGGACCAGGAGCAAATTCCACTCTCAATGGGATAGACATCACGACCCAAAAGGGAGGACTGGAGAAAGGTTTCAAAAGTGGTCACCCCAACATCTGTACAATGGGCGGTGAATTATTTCTCCCCATTCAAGTCTCCAGGGGAGGATGGTGTTTTCCCTGCCCTCATTTAGAAGGGCAGCGAAATTTTACTACCTCTTTTGGTTAAACTATTCAGAGCGAGTTTGGCGTGGAGTTATATTCTGCTGGGCTGGTCAACGGCGAGAGTTGTATACATACGTAAAACGGGTACGGTGAATCATTCCCTACCCAAATCCTTCCGGCCGATCAGCCTTACCTCATTCTTAATGAAAACTCTGGAAAGAATTATTAGACATATTAGAGAGGGGAATCTTAGGGAACATCCCTTAAACCCCCACCAATATGCCTACCAAACAGGCAAATCTACGTATTTAGCTCTAAACAATCTAGTAGGAAAGATCGGCCATTCCCTTAAACATAAGAAAATTGCGCTGGCAGCTTTTCTAGATATAGAAGGAGCGTTTAATAACGCCTTACCACAGTCACTCTATACATCAATTAGGGATAGAGGGATAGACGGTAAAATCTGTAACTGGATCAAAAACATGATTGAAAACAGATATATAATATCATCACTGCATGGAGAGTCGGTTAGGTTCAGGGTGGCGAAGGGGTGTTTCCACAAGGCGGGGTACTTTCCCCCCTAATGTGGTCACTTCTAGTCGACTCTCTGCTGAGCGAGCTTTCCATGCAGGGAGTAGCTTTTCAATGCTATGCGGATGATCTGGTTATAATAGTTAGAGGTAAATTTGAAGCGACGATCTCAAACGTCCTCCAAGAAGCTCTTAACACAGTATACAGATGGTGCGAGAGGGAACAGATGTCTGTAAACCCCCGAAAAACTGTAATTATTCCTTTTACGAAAAGGAAAAAGCTAGATAAGCTTCGGCAGCCTGTCCTATACGGAAAGAGCATTCCATTTGCGACGGAAGTGAAATACCTGGGTGTAGTTCTGGATAAAAGACTCACCTGGAACGCCCACTTGGAAAAAACAATAAACAAAGCCAGGTTTTCTCTCTGGAATCTCAGAAGAGTATGTAGCAAATCTTGGGGAATGAACCCCAAACAGATTTACTGGATTTATCAAACAATGATAATATCTATGGTCACGTATGGTTCAGTAGTCTGGTGGACCAAAGGGTTACAACAGACAGCTAGAGCAAAGCTTGCTGGCCTTCAGCGGCTGGCATGCCTGGCCATAACTGGAGCTATGTCCAGCACACCAACGGCAGCGATGGAACACCTCCTACATCTCCCTCCCCTAGATATTCTTTTAGAGAGGGAGGCCAGGATAGCTTCCTATAGATTCCTGTCTTTGGAAAAGCAAATAAATGGAGAGCAACTCGGAGATCACTCCGGGATACTGAATGAAACAAAAAACCACCAAATTCTCGGGATGGTTCCTGACTTGCTAGCCACAAAAATACACGTAGGAAAGTCGTTCAAAGTCCTCTTTCCGGAGAGAGACGAATGGATGAGGGGACAAATCCTCTTCCCAGAGACTGAATACGTAATGTACACAGACGGCTCAAAAACCCCAGATGGAGTTGGGGCCGGTGTTTTCAGCAGAAAACCAAAGATTGAATTATCTACCAGTCTTGGCAGGTATGCCACAATCTTTCAGGCTGAAATATTCGCTATCGAATTGTGTGCAAGAGAGTTGACCAACAGACTTCTAGCAAACAAAAACATAAATATAATATCAGACAGCCAGGCCGCTTTAAAAGCACTGAGCTCCAACAAGATAAATTCTAAACTTGTATGGAATTGCATCGAATCCTTAGAGTACCCTGGTGCGAACAACAGGGTGACCCTACTGTGGGTACCTGGGCACCAGGGGGTGGAAGGAAACGAAAAGGCCGACACCCTTGCAAAACAGGGGGCCGAATCTGCGTTCACTGGACCAGAACCGGTTTTTGGAGTCACCACAAGTGCCGCCAAAACAATTATTTCGGACTGGGCGGAGAGGAAAATACTCACGTACTGGTCCGACTTACCAGGGCTAACCCACTCGAAGGCGTTTTTACCGTTACAACCCTCGAGAAACACAACTAAGCAGATCCTAGAATGGAGCAGAAATGACCTGCGTATTCTAACAGGACTGCTTACGGGACACTGTCGTCTGAGATACCACCTTAGAAAGATAGATCTGAACTAACAAACGGACTGTCGGTTCTGCTGCGTGGAAGACGAAACTGCTGATCATGTACTATGTTCATGCCCCGGCCTGGGAAGAATAAGGTTCAACATATTTGGTTACACTAACCTAGAACCTACCGATTTTAAAAAAATCTCACCCTATACAACCATGAATTTCGTAAGAAGGGCTGGATTGTACGGTGAACTGTAGCCTCTAGGGGTGAGCCACAATAGACCTACTAAGGGTCGCGGTGGAGGGGCGACCACGCCCCACTCACATAAAACCTAACCTAACCTAAATTTGAGTATTATATTTGGTTATTTTAAATTGTTTTTATATTTTTTTATAAAAACTACAAAAAACTACAATAAACAAAGAATAGCAAAATGAAAGTATAAACTTTTGTCTTTTAGTAAAAAGGTTTTTTACTGGGGTTTTCAATAATACTTCTTTTAAAAGTACGAGAAATTTAACATCACGAATCCCCTCTGGGTAGGTCTGGTGGAAGATATTAACACCTTTACCTTTTATAAAACTCCTAATAATTACTAAATGAATAAAAATGAGAGATCGCAGTAATTTTTCTTCATGGAAAATAGATTAAAAAACTGAAATTAGTATTTTCATTCGATTTAAGCTGTCATAAGTAAATTATAATGCTCACACCTCGGTAAAAGTTTGATTGACCACGCCACCCTTGACTTGAAACACTCATCGTATGCCGCCCCTCATAATATACACAAATTTGCATATAATCACCCTGTTTGGTTTCTAAAATCGATTATATTAGATTTCAGTTTTGACAGGTTTCGGTACAGATCTTAGAGGACTAATTTTATTGAGAGCGTGCTAGTTGAAAATAAAAAATATACCCGAAAATTGCCTCAAACCACAAAAAAGGATGGTAAATTATTGGAATGTCAAGTTGACACTGAGAAGCATCAATTTAATATTAAAAATTTTTAAGTTAATGGTCTCAAAATTACGTTTTTTTCTACACTTGGTAAAAAAAAACGCTATATTAAATTTTACAAAAAATAAATACATACTAGCTGGTGAAAATCCTTTTAAATATATATGTTACTGTTTAAGTCCGAAATCTAGATACTACTTAAAAAAAATTTGTATCTATTCGCTCCAACAGTTCAGCAAACTTTTTATTAAACTTCTTTTTAAAACTTTCTTTCTGATCAACGGACATTTTTATACACTGTAACTCTAGACATGTACAAGAACAGTCACAACATTGATAAAGGAAAGTATCAGCCGAGAATGTAAATATATATAATATGCAAAAATTAAAGAAAACTGTAATACTATTGCAAAAAACTATAAAGAGTATTTTAAGTTAGGACAGCGTAAATAGGTGTGAAAATATGTAACTGCTGTATGTACCTATTTTTTACTATAGGTGTGTGTGTGTGTGTGTGTGTGTGTGTGTGAGTGAGTGAGTGAGTGAGTGAATAAGTGAGTGAGTGAGTGAGTGAGTGAGTGAGTGAGTGAGTGAGTGAGTGAGTGAGTGAGTGAGTGAGTGAGTGAGTGTGTGTGTGTGTGTGTGTGTGTGTTTGTGTGTGTGATTTCTTAAGTACGTACTAAACTATTCTAATGCCCATCTTTAACTCTGTATTGGTGAAGTTTGTATAAGAGTATTTTCCTATCTACTGTTTTAAATGCTGATGTTTTCCAGCTGTCCGGGCAACATCCTTCCAGTAGAGATCCATCAATAATTTCTAAAAATTCCTCTTTTATTGCATTAACGGCCCTTTTTAGAGTATCACTTGATATTCCTTCTCCCGTTTTTTTTTTGGGAGTCCCATTACTATCTTTTTCAGTTCCTCTATTTTAACATGAATAAAGTTTTTCATAATGCTATCCTTATTCCTTCCAATGCCTGTTATGATCCTTCTTCTATTAGAGCTTTTAGATGTATGTTGTTGTATTAAGTTAACTATGTTACTTTTACTGGTACATAATAAACATTAAATTTATCTGCTATATTTCCTCCCATTATATCATCCAATATCTCATCGTATTGCTTTTACTTTAATTACTTCTTTTAATGTTTTCCACATCTTTGTCGAATCCTTTTTACTATCATCTATTATCTTTTTATAATATTGCTTCTTCTTATCTCTGATTAATTTAACCACAACATTTCTTTCTACTTTAAACTGCCGCCATTGATCTTCTGAGCCAGTGACAATTGCTACTTTTTAAGTTTCATCTCTTCTTCTTGTTGCTTCTTTTATATCTTCAGAGTACCATTTTTCCCTTCCCATACCCTTGGTATCTTAACTATTCTTCTAGGTGCAAACGTATCTAATGCTCCTACTATGTTATCAACAAACATATTTGCTCTCTTGTTTTATCCATCCATGTTTCGTTATCTTTGGCTCATGTACCACCTGTACTCGTGCATTTATATTCGCAAACAGTAAGTCTATAGTAGTTCTACTGTCTTGCGTTATTCTTGTTGGCTCGTTAACATATTGTGTCATCCTTAGGCTCTGCATTCCTGTTATTAATTTCTTTTTGTAGAACGTTTCTACTGGAACATCTATATTAAAATCACCTATCATCAAACAAGTACCTTTTATTGTTAATTTCTCTGCTATATTTTCAATATGTCTTACAAAGTCAGCATCCGAGGCACTTCGTGAGTGATACACGGCGACTATGGCCCCTTTAAAATGCTTGTCTTTGACCTCTATTCCATGAAGAGAGGCACGGCACCGAAAGAAGAAGAAGTTTCTTATGATTGTAAAACACAGTAGTTGTAAATCTCCTGAGTGAGGGAAATATCCCAAGGATGTTGGATCCTGGGCCAACTGTAGAATTAAAATAATGTTTTTAATAATAAAAAAACACAACAATTTACAAAATTTTACTGCAGCGCAACAAGCATTCTAATTATTATTATAATACCTAACAAGAAGCAATAAGAATTATTTCAATTTAAAATTAATTAATATTTTTATCAACTCATAATAAAGGTTTTAGGATTTATTTTGTCATCACCCCGATTTTTTTATTTGAAATATAATGTAACTCTATTTTCATATTAAAAGTCACAAAATGAAATCGAGGTAAAATAAATAAATATACATCAAAATACCTTATTAATTTTACATATTTTCGCAAAGAGCATAATATTACAAAAAATACACCACAAATACATCCTCGGATTTCTTATTGAGAGAATTTGGAGAAAGTTAATATTTAATTTTTATGTTGTGGTAGTTCCTAAATCGCCAGCAATATTTGGCAGCTTTTAATAAAGAATCAACTGTGACTTATGGCATAGCCTCAAGTACCGCGCCTACTCTTAAATAAGTTATAAATAAGCGCAGAAAATAAAATCCTCAAATTATAGGGTGCCTAATAAGGACAGCGAGAACGCAACTTTTTGACTTATGGTTTTGTAAGAAATCCAATTGAAATACTGTAGAAACAAACATCGACATCGCTTAAATACCGTGTTGCAAGAAGTAGCTGTATTTTTATTTTATTACTGACTTATATTGGCGAATTTGTATTTTATTTGCATTTAAGGATCTACCAACAAACGATGCATGTTTATAAACATTGCGTTGATTTTTCCCAATACCTATGAGACCTACATCACTTTTTGCAAAAATTCAGCAGATTAATTAAGTATTATCATAAACAACCAATTATAAAACTATGGATATTAAAGGGCATTTTAAATGAATTAATATATAGGGTGTTTACTAGGGTGGCCCTTGTTTTTCAAAGTATAAATTTTTGTTGCATTACACGCCAGTTTGGTGCCATTGCATCAAAAAAATCTGTATAAAATTTCAGCTCAATTGGATAAAAGGAAAAGATAGCGCAATAGACTTGAAAATAAAAAAAATATATAAAATTACAAAAGATGTCTATTGCAAAAATAGGTTTGATAAAAGTTGTAGAAATATAAAAAATGTTTTCATCATTTATTAGTTTTTTATGTACGACTTAACTGTTTCCGAGAAACTTGATGCTTTTTTAGAATGTGGAAATTTTTGTCACAAATAACTTAAGCACATATTGTTTATGTTGTTTGTTTTTTGTGAACAATGTATTCTAATTTCCTACCCTTTCACACTTATCACAGCCAAATCATTTACAACTTTCAGTTTTTTAACAAATTTTAATCCCTTTACAAAACTTTTATTTTGCTGCTACATCGATGGATCTATCAAAAGAAATTCATTATTCAAGTCAAACTTTTTGAAAAATTCTCTAGTTTCGGTAAAAACGAATTGTTTAATTATATCGTTAATAATTTCAGGGAATTCATCGATTAGTATTTATATTCGCTTCTCATTTTTATTTGATAATTCTGTTTCCCGATTTAAAGCATTTACCATTTTCACTTTCGATTCAAATGGCAAATTATAATCGAAGAAAGCTAATACGACAACTTCGGGGCTCAAATACCATAAAAAGTTTCGAAAGAACACTCTAATGCTAATACGGTGCTTTGACAGCAGAAGGCGCAAAAAACCATGATTCGATAGAGGCACTCACAATAAAAATACAAATATCACAAATTGCATTTTGTTAATTTTGTAATATTACAAATTCATCACGAAACAGCAGGATTTTTAAGCAATAAATGGCTTTTGCCATTCACCTCACATGATGGAACGCCCAGGGAACACGGAAAGATATTCCACAAGATGGTGTTTCGCCTACAAAAATTGCTGTTAATCTATTAATAAATAAAAAATTCCCAACAATTTTCTCTAGGCTGATGTTTGCTAAAAGTATCTCCAAGGTAAAGATATTCGAGATATATCGCCCTGATTTAAGTATCTCATGATCTTCAAGAACCTCAAAAATATTACAAAAAGTTACCTTATGAGGTGGTAATCTCATAGGATTCCTGCTAATCTCAGCCAAGACAAGCGTGTGGTTCGGATACTAACCAGAGAATATTAAATCAACGAGAAGCGACAACGTTTGAGTTTTGCGGGGTCCATTTTCGGTGACATTTTAAATACAGAAAAAAAGATGAGCATCATAAGAAAAGAAAATTAAATTTTAGACGTGATAAAAACTAACTAAAATATAACTATATATTATATGCGACAAACTTCACAGGGTGATTAAGCATGTAAAAATAATGACAGTTTGTTATAAAAACGTTTGTCCGCAAATGTTTCGTTTTCAGAGATACGCGGGTTCTGGTTTAATGTTATTGTATTAGATAGTTCTTGATAATGTACGAGGGCGGTTTGATAAGTTAGTGACTTTTTGAATAAAACAAATTTTTTTCCGCAAATAAACATTTTATTTTTCTACATAATCACCTTTTAGCTCGATACATTTAGTCCAGCGTTTTTCTAATTTTTTTATTCCCTCCAAATAATAGGTAATAGGTAATGACTTTTTCATTCGACTCAAATCTCTTACCGCCCAGCCATTTCTTTAGGTTTGGAAACAGAAAATAGTCGCAGGGGGATAAATCTGGAGAATATGCTGAATGGGGTAGCAGTTTGTATCCCAATTCGTGGATTTTGGCCATCGTGACTAGACAAGTGTGCACACGTGCATTGTCTTGATGGAACAGCACTTTCTTCTTCGCCAAATGCGGCCGTTTTTGCTTCAAATTAACGTCGAATCTGTTCATAAGCTTTGAATAATATTCGCCGGTGATCGTTTTACCTTTCTTGAGGTAATCGATGTGAATGACACCGCGTACATCCCAAAAAACTGTGGCCATGACCTTGTTGGCTGACAGACGACTCTGTTTCGCCTTCTTTGGTCCACGTTCACCCCGAGCAACCCACTGTTTCGATTGTTCCTTGGTCTCTGGCGTGTTGTGATGGATCCATGTTTCATCCACAGTAACAAAACGGCGCAAAAATTCGTCTGGATTACGGCTGAACATCGCTAAACACTCTTTTGAAGTGGTCACACGATTGCGCTTATGGTCGAGTGTGAGCAATCGCGGCACCCATCTCGCAGAGAGTTTTTTCATGTCCAAATATTCGTGTAAAATATGATGTACCCGTTCAGTTGAGATACCTACAGCATAAGCCAACTCACGCACTTTTATTCTCCGATCATCCAATATCATTTCATGGATTTTATCGACGATTTCCGGCGTGATCACTTCTTTTGGGCGACCTGGACGTTCGGCGTCACTAGTGCTGGTACGACCACAACGGAACTCTGTAAACCACTTCTTAACCATTGAAATTGATGGTGCCGAGTCCCCGTAGTATTTATCAAGTCTTTCCTTAGTTTCAGTGATGGATTTTTTACGTAAAAAGTAATGCTTAATCAGCACACGAAATTCACTTTTTTCCATTTTCGTAAAAATTCACGAGGTTGTCTGCTTTGAACGGCTATCAAACACCAACTGCACGACGTAGCTTGCTCAAAATTAGAAAGTTGCCCACTGATAGATTATAGTTGACGGCAGCACTGTTGCATTTGGAGTAACTGCGTGGGAAATTCAAAAAGTCACTGACTTATCAAACTGCCCTCGTAATAAAGAAATGAAAAATACACGTCAAAATTTTTTTGCATAAAAACGGCGCCCTATACGAAATAAAAGGCAGAAGAGATTTTTGTCGCAAATTTACCGAGGAATTTAAACATGATTTTTTATGTGAAATATCTCAGTGGCGTACCATTTTTTTTTAAATTGGGATCATTATCTGTATGCGCGCCAATGATAAACATAAAATTTTTAATTGCATGTCAAAAAATACGCAATAACTACCTATTAAAACCCACCAAATTTCATTTGCATATCTCGACCGGTTTCAGAGTAATAAATAAATCGACAGATTTTAAGAAAAATTTTAACACGCCGTATCTCTAAAACGAAGTATTTGCGGACATACGTTTTTATAGGAAACTGTCCATATTTTTTCATGAAGTTTATCGCACTTATTTACTAAAACCCTGTATACAATATTGAAAAGCCGTTACCTATTACCAACTAAACTTTCTTTTTAAATCTTTGTAAAACCAAATAAATTATGTAATAAATTAAAAAAAGATCAAAATAAACAAAAAAAAAATAAGTAATTATGTTTCGCTTTACAGATGTGGAAAACAATTTGTGAAATATAGGTTTTACAATGCATTTGAATGATATGTACTCTAGCCAGCTGACCAGCACAAAATATAACCATCGCGTTGGATAATCGAGTATTTAACCCATTTAGACCACTATAGACGGTTCTTTTTTCTACAAATTGTTGTATCATGTTTCAATCTTCTCAATTTAGTCGCAATCACACTTAAGAATTACGAAGGTATACTCAACACGATTGAAAATAAAATAATTCCTTGTATACAGAGAGTTTAATTTTTAAAAAATAATTTTAATATTTTAACATCATAAAAAATTCTTAATTTTTAAACAAATATTGCAATTTAAATGTATATTGCTAAATCAATTAATTAAATATTTCTAATATTGCTGTAATGTTTTAAAGTTACATGATTAAATATTTAGCCAAAAATATCAATTTTATTTAAAGTTTTAAATAAGTAAGAACGATACAAAGAAAAGTCTGTAATTTTAATTCCATATTGTATTTTAAATAAAACTTTACAGTCTAAAAATAGGTTTATGGTAAAAAGTGCAATTTTAAAGAAAAACTTTAAATGGTTATTTAAAAAATGCTGCTAAAATGGTTGCTAAAGAATTATTTTAGGTTTTTACTTCAGTATATGAGAGACGGAAAGTAAAATAAAGCGAGGGGTGTTTGCAGGAAAACAAATGAACGGTGCCCTGTATAACTTAATAAGCAGCCAGAACGTGTCAAAAAAGGCACGTCTAGCTGTGCATGTGTTGGTTCCTACACTTATGTATGGTAGTGAAAGTTGGTTTTGGCAAAAAAAGCATAAAAGTAAGAACAATGCTGCGGAGATGAGTAGTCTAAGAAGTATGTATTTATAGCAAGAGTGACTCTGATGAACAAAGTGAGAAATAGTGAAGTACGGTAATGCTGTTGTGTGAAAGACGATGTGGTAACATAGATAAAGGAATGCTTAGATGATTTGAACACGTAAATAGGATGGATGAAAAAATAATTATAATTATAATAATACTATAATTATTTTATTTTCAGGAACCTCAGCACTTATTTTCATAAGAAAGATTATTTGTTTCATTCATTGCAGAAAATAATATATCGCATGCAATGAAACGTCGTAGTCTCTTTCCTTATAAATACGACATACACATCCTCGCTATAATTTTCATACTGACAGCTGGTTGTGCTGGTAACGAGTAAATCCAGCGCAGACACGCGCCGCCGCTTTAGCTAGCTAGAAGTAGGGACAAATGTAGAGTGGTCTTGAATACTTGATTATCCATCGCGACTATCTGTTTTATTTTGTGCTGGTCAACTGGCTAGATGTATAACCATACATGTATTGTAAAATCTATATCCCGCAATTTTTTTTCCACATCTATACAGTGTGGAACAGCCAAATGAAATAAATTCGATAATGAATAAATGGGAGCGTGTTGGGAAAAACGCTTGGACATGTTGATTTGTATTTTTAGATGCGAATTTTTTTCAAAAAAAAAATAATTATATAGGGTGTGTCATGTGACAGTGGCCGATACCATCTTTCTTATTTTAAAAACAACCCCCTGTATTTTATTTATTTTTTGGATTCTTCGAAAAATTCTAGACATAATTCCTGTACAATGTCCCATACCTATCTTCAACTATTTCGGAAATATTACGTGTTTTCAGATGTATTACAAAAATTAACATTAAAAAAAGAAAATTAAAAGGTGATTATGTAGAAAAATAAAATGTTTATTTGCGGAAAAAAATTTGTTTTATTCAAAAAGTCACTGACTTATCAAAGCGCCCTCGTATGTCAAAAATGTTTTCGTTCTATGATTTGTTTCTTCTTATTAGAAGAGTGACTTATACAGCTAAGGATGTTTAATAAAGGAACAGACTGTATTTTGTTAAATATAAGTACTTAACTACTGATTAATTACAATAATAACAAAATTAAATAAGATTATTATTATTATTATTAGATAAGATATAAGATTATTGTCGTTATTTGAAATTAAAATTTTTCAACTATTATGGATATTTGCAAGAAATAAAAAACCTTTTTTTCTTAATTCAAAAAATGGTTTGTCAAAACTTTGTCAAAATTAAATTGTTTTAATATACTCGTATAAACTGCAAAAACCCAATTTAGTTAAAAATTTCCAGCTCAGAATAATATATCCTTAAATTTATTTTTATTATAACGATTTCTATAAACTTTTATTAATGTCTGGCATTAAATATTGTATTTTGAAGAGAGCCAAGGAAATGTATGCTTAAAATTTAATTTACGTGTCATTTCTATATAAAAAATGTACGTTATTAGTCTCACCAAAAGATTGGTATACTTCATTAGTTCGGCTTGAATCGAAGCTTCCGCAAAATAAAAATGATTTCGGTGCCACAATCAAAACTATGACTGTTTCTGCAGGATACTAAAAAAAAACAATGCAAATTGCCTCTCGAACTTTTATTCCTAATTCGTTTCATTCCTAGGTGTTCGCCTAGATTTGAGAAAGACTCCGTATGGGGCAAATCGCTTTTATTCAACGTCAAAAATATGGTTTTTGTCATTTGATCTTCACACTTCGGTGCTGTAATCTTGTAAAATATTAGATCTATAGAAGTTCTTTTTAATTAATATCCCCTACATTTTTCCTTTATCAATTTAAGTAATTTTAAAATATTACATTTTTTTTATCTTTTTACTGCGTAACAAATGCAACGATGCTTTGGCTGTAATAATTTTTTTTTAACACAAAATATCAATCAATCAAAATGTTGAATAATTTACAATTTTAATTACATCCTTAAAACGATGTGATGATGGCTACCAAAGAACAACAAATAAAGCTTTTGACAAGAAGGATATACTGGATGTTTCATTGGCAAATTTAAACATTGAATAAAGGTGGTTCTAAATATACTTCATTTATTGGGTCTTTATAGCCAAGGTACACATTTTTTAAAAAATTTTAGGGTCAATATTAACGTACCACCAAGTATTTTTTTATAATTTGTCCATAAATTTTGATTTGAGAATGCTAACAAGCAGCTTAATAATTGAAAGAACAATCTTAGTCTTTATTAAATATAACACACACGTTTTCCAAGAAAGTGAATTACTCAAATTATTCCATCACAATGTCCGGAAATACCCTTTAATCAAGTCCCTCCATCTCGATTTTGGGAGTCACGGTGTCCAATAATATGTCTTGGCATGACCATGGTGCTAACATCGCAAAGTCAGCATGCCAGAGGCTAGGTTTTCTGTGGAAAGCTAGAAAGTTTTTACTCCTGATCAACTGTTGACGACGTAGAAGGCTCAAATCCGACCTCTACTGGAGTATTGCTCGCACATTTGGGGTTCAGCAACAAGGCATTTTCTTCGTCTTCTAGATTCCATTTAGAAAAGGGCCATTCGGTTGAAAAACAGCTCAACTCTCACAGATACCCTTTACCCTCTAGAACATAGAAGAAAAGTTGCAGACCAGTCATTACTCTACAGATATTTCCATGGCAGATGATTCATGGAAATAAAAACTCTTGTACCACCATTGGCCACATTCGGCCGAAGAACTCGGCACGCTGATCAGTCTCACCCATTTACTCTCAAGATTGACACTACAAGGACCAATCTTCATCAGGAATCCTTATTTTACAGGGCTGCTACGGAATGGAACAAGCTTCCAAAATCAGTTTTTTCAGAGAACTATGACCTGCAACTTTCTAAAAAGTAAGTCCATAATCATTGCCTTTCTATAATCTCTTCCCCTTCTAATAGTCGCAGTGCGGGCCGTCCGCGGCCCACACGATAAAAAAAAAATAAACAAATACTGTAATTTACCTAAGTTACAATTAAAAAACGAAAAAATATTTTTAAATAATTCAATAATTATTAGAATTTCCACCTCTAGCCTCAATGCAAACACGAATTCGACTGTTTTTAAATAAATTATTCATTTCTGCTTGGGACAAATTCTGTCATACCTCCAAAAATATTTAAATCTCTTGAACCGAGGTTATTCTGTCAGGCCCTAATCTTTCTTTTACATACAGTGTAACCCATTTATATTGGATACAACCCTGTAAAAGGGTTTAATAGTTAACCAGTTTCAACCAATTTTTTTTAAATGTCAAGTGCCATCAGGGCAAAATTTAAAATTTTTATTCCAATTTTTAGGGCATACTATGTGCTTTATAGTTGTTAAAAATGGATAATTTTACTAAAATTAGTGTAACTGGTTTGTTGAACAGTATCCATTTTCAGGTCCTGATGAATATTACAGTTTTGGATGTACCAGGGCACGAGAAGATTTAGGCAAGGAAACACGATGTCACCCAAACTTTTTATTACCGTCCCCGAATGGGAACAAAGAGGCATAAACATCGACGGTAAGTGATAAAACAATTTGCGTTTTGCCGACGACATCGTGCTAATCGCTAACGATAAACAAGAAGCCCAAGAAATGCTTACAGAACTAGCACTTGCCACCACAAAAGTAGGACTACAAATAAACACACAAAAGACAAAGATAATGACCAGCCTAGTTCTCGGAGAAACTCTCACATTAGGAAATCACAACATCGACGAAGTAAGAAAATATAGATATCTAGGCCATGACATAAAAATACACAGAGA
The DNA here is from genome assembly GCA_950111635.1 of Agelastica alni. NCBI lineage: Eukaryota > Metazoa > Arthropoda > Insecta > Coleoptera > Chrysomelidae > Agelastica > Agelastica alni. The sequence goes on along the minus strand of OX467712.1, from coordinate 53,881,681 downwards.
CAACCAAACGCAGGAGCTACAAACGCTTGGATGGGCAGCCTATGATAAGCTGAACGGAGTATTCAAGAGTGATATCCCGATCTGTTTAAAGCGCAAAGTGTTTAATCAGTGTGTGCTCCCTGTCGTGACTTACGGAGCAAAGACACTCACGCTAACAAGAGCGAGTGCAGAAAAACTTAGAATAACTCAACGTAAAATGGAACGCTCTATGCTGGGAATAAAACTATCAGATCGTGTTAGGAACATAGATATCCGCAAAAGAACGAAAGTGGAAGACATAATAACAAGAATTGCGAAACTGAAGTGGCAGTATGCAGGACATGAAGCTAGAGGCAATGATGATAGGTGGACGAAGAGATTATTGGAGTAGCGACCCCGAAATGACAAACGAAGTGTAGGAAGACCTCCCACAAGATAGCGAGATGACAAAAAGAATCGAAAATCAGTGGATAAGTGTGGCTCAAGATCGTAAACAATGGAAATGTAAAGGGGAGGCTTACGTTCAGAAGTGGACTACGATAGCTGGGTAAAGAAGAAGAAGAAGGCGCTTCCACGATGTTTCTTAGAATTTATTCTAAAACCTTTGATTTGTATAACATAAGTTTATTATGTAAAGAAAGCGTGGGCATTCTTCCACTAAGCCAGTAAATTTTTGTGTTATAAATTTTAAGTTCCTCTCTGTTTTTCTTAATGTGGGCTTTCCAGCGAAGCTTGGCATCAAGGGTATTTCCTAAGTATTTTGCCGTGTTTGCAAATGGTATCCGGTTTTCGTTTATATTTTATGAGTATGTGTTGATTAGCTCTGTTTGTAAAATGTGCGTGTTATATAGACTTTGAATCGTTTAATTTGATCCTTCACCTTTTTGTATAATGATTAATAACAAAGTTACATAACTTAACATTTGAAAACTGTCTAAGCCAACAATCACAAAAAAAACCCTGTACCAACACATGAACAAAATATTTAAAATAGCATAAACATTTATTGTAAGTAACGGACTACATTTAACTTTACACGTAATTGGAAACATTCGTAAACACTATGACAAATGTATCAAACTAGATATTGAATTAGTAGAGGTAACTAGGATCTATATTAAAATACGATTTTGCAGGAAATTCTTCAGTTTAATTATTAGTTAATTGCGTTTAAAATTAAATGTAATTCCTTTTATTTCGTTTACTGTTTACACTATTTTAAACATTTTGACAGCTTTTGATCAGGAAGTATATATGCTATTTGTAGACTTGCAAAAAGCGTATGATAGCGTACCCTTAAATAAACTTAGAGAAGGCAAATATAAATAATGGTATAATAAAAGCTGTCAAACAACTCTACGAAGAAACAACTGCCTAGGTAAAAATGAAAGGAAGACTGTCTCAAGGATTAACAGTAAACAAAGGACTCAAACAAGGATGCTGTCTATCGCCAACCCTTTTTAAGATATACTTGGAACAAACCCCTTAAAACGTGAAAGAAGAGATGCAGTGGAATGGGGATACCCATAAACAATGACAACACTCTATATATATACTATGTTATGCAGATGATGGTATGCAGGTGGTATTGGCACAGGACTACGATGACCTGGAATATATGACCCGAAAATTAATAGAAGAATAACGAAAATGGGGTCTGGAAGTCAACATAGGAAAGACTAAAAAAATGTGTATGGGAGAAAATGACCAATACATAGTGATGCAAGATGGAAGAGAAATTGAATGTTGCTCAGAATATAAGTACCCAAGCCTAAAGATAACTAAGGACGGAACACTGGACGAAGCTATTATAAAACGAAATATGCAGAGCAGACAAGCAATCTCTATGCTTAATGGTATTCTTTGGGACCAGCGCATCTCAAAAAAAAACAAAAAAAGGATCTATAATTCCATCGTCAAAATCGTAGTAACATATGATAGTGAAGTATGGCAGCTCAAAGAGAAAACAGAAAAGATACTTACAGCTACAGAGATGGATTTTTGGAGGTCAGCTGGAAGATCGAGACTGGAGAAGGTGACAAATAAAAAAATTAGACAAATAATGGATGTAAAACACACCTTAGTAGATGATATTAAAACAAAACAGCTAATTTGGTATGGCCACGTACAACGCATGACCCATACTATATTGCGACATGTTTATAAATTAGCTTCAACATATTTATTCAAAAATATCAGATAAATGTCGGATGAAGTGCATTATAAAGGGAGATTTATAAAACAAAAAGTGCTAAATAAACGATTGAAAGTTGTTGCAGCAATGGCCGAAGCGGGTTTCGCGGGTTAAATACATGCGGTGTTGTCAGCTTGTTATTACTTTATCCCTTCCTCCACTTGGACGCGATAAAAATTTTAATATTTATTAATTATTAATTAATAAATAATAAAAAGTATTAATAATAACATCTCAGGAATTGTAACTATTAATCAAACTTTTTTTAAAAAAATTATTAGTTGCAGTATTTTTTTATACCAATCGTAAGGAGAGTTTCTAAGTTAAAATCATATTTGTTGGTAAAATTTTCGGTATTCCTAATAGCGCAATGTATACAGGGTGGTCCGTAAGTAATGATCCAAAGTGAAATGGAAGATTCTCGGTCTTGAAATATTATAATCTGACGTAATTTGTTTTTATAAAATATTCATAATAAAAAATATACAGGGTGACACAGTTAAAATGTAAAAAAATATTTTTTGCAATAACTTGAAAGATTTTAAATATACATACATAAATAAAGTCACGCCTTTTTCCCATAGGAGTAGGCAAAGACCACTTCCTTCCACTTGCTACGGTTCTTACACAGATCTTTTGCTTCCTCTACTTTTATCAGCGCTCTCATACATGCATAAATATTGTGGCTAAAATTATTTTTCCCTGTTAAGATTAAGTTTAAAATCGTCAAAACTTTTAAGTACATATCCTGTCGTTGAGAGAAGCAGTTTTTTAAATAATTTAAGATAGAATTCGTTTTGAGATACCTTATAATTAAAAAAATGTTAATGCTATTAAATATCAAAGGTCAATCTTAATAAGTGCCTATCAGAGTACACCTGCAAAAATTTGGGTAAATGTCTGATTTGAAACCTCTACTTTACTTCTTTCATGGTGATGTAGTGAAATTCGGTAATTGTGTTAATTGCGTGGGATCAAATTAGGATGCACTATACTTTAGCCCATAACAGGTTATTTCGGTAATTTCGGAATCGCCGGATGCCATAGAGCACACAAGACCATCGCGTGTCTGTTTCTTTAAAAAACAACGAAATAAATAAGCGAAACTTTTAACTGTTACTGCGTTTTATTTCATAAAAATATATTTCCGAAAAAAATTTCTATTTTTATCTCGACAAAATATCTCTAAAAATTTTACTTTACCTTAAGATGTTTTTTTATTAGTTTCTACTTTTAAATTAGATTACCTAATACATTTCATTTATTACTCTAATAGTCCATTGAAAAGTTACATTTGGGGTTGGTTTTTTTACAGGACGCAATTTTATTTTGTGTAAAGCTAAAACCAAGTTTGTGGGGTCGCCACCCTTGTCCCACGGCAGCCATCTTGAAAATAGGGGTTGAAATGGTTTTTACGATATATCTCTTAAACTATTTATTTGATAAAAAAAATTTATTAACATTTTTTGTTGCAAATTAAATTCTCTACAACTTTGGTTCAGTAATTTTTTGTCGTAGAACTATAAATAAAAAAGTTATAAGCGAAAATCTTCAGAAATTCGAGAAAAAAATTTTTATGTATTTTTCGATATAACTTTTTTTTTATAATCATGATGATGAACTGCCGACATTAACACCCTTTCCTTCTCCAGTTCTCCCACTGGTATTTAATTCAGAAAGCCGATCAGATGCTGAGCCGCAGCCTGGTCCATCGAAACGACTGAGGACGGAGTAGTTCTAATTTAGAAAATCACCGTGGATTATGCCTATTGGGGATAACACGTAAAAAAAAACGCGCCTCTAGACTCTACCTCGTGGTTGGTGGGGAAAAGAGTCAATAATTAATTATTAATAATTTTGCAAAATTTGTAATTAAAAATGTTATAATAACAAAATAAAAAAAAATAAAAAAAAAAACAATAACTGATGACATATTATAGACACACGTATAATATAGGTATAGTTAAGAATATTGAAAAATAGTACTCACTTCGGAGCGCTGTAAAACCTTAGCTATTGACTTAATGAAAAAATGATGCAAATAAAAGTTGTTCCTCCAAAAACGATCTACAAAAATGGTCGGATATTATTTTTTCGTAAAATGATAAAAAAAAAAGTTTTATCGAAAAATATTAATCTTTTTCTCGAATCCCTGAAGATTTTCGCTTATAACTTTTTTATTTATAGTTCTACAACAAAAAATTACTGGACCAAAGTTGTAGAGAATTTAGTTTGCAATAAAAAATGTTAATAAATTTTTTTTATCAAATAAATAGTTTAAGAGATATATCGTAAAATCAATTTCAACCCCTATTTTCAAGATGGCGGCCGTGGGACAAGGGTGGCGACCCCACAAACTTGGTTTTAGCTTTACACTGACCCCCCCTACACATCAAAAAAATAAAATTGCGTCCTCTAAAAAACGCAAGGTAAGGCCTAAAAAATGTAACATTTCAATGGACTATAAGTAAATCTAGCAAAAGTTTTAATAAAAGTCCGGGAGAGATCGACCATCGGGAGAGACCGACCAGTACCAATAGCTTACGAACACATAAATGATAAAATTAGTTGAGCTTGTTGCATCCAACATGTTAACACAGCCCGAGACCAAAGTGTAAATTTATAAACTGGGTTTTAAGATATGTGCTAACTTCACAGTTTTTTAAATTATTTACTCTGTTGGTGATATTTTGAAGACGGGTAAGTTTATTTAAACTGCTTGAATTCTGGATGATGAGATATGCATGGAACTACAACATAACCTCAAAAATGTAGGCGTTTCTCATTTTTTCTTCTTAGATGTTCAGTAACGTTAGAAGACATTTCTTACCAGATTAGCATGTTGCCAAGACGTTCGCAGCGAACATTTTGAACATCTCTTACATTAAAATTAATGTTTTTTTTTTACATTATTTGTGAAATAAAATAATTTTCTTTTTTTAATGTTAATTTTTGTAATACATCTGAAAACACTTAATATTTACGAAACAGTTGAAGATAGGTATGGGACATTGTACATAAATTATGTCTAAAATTTTCTGAAGAATTCAAAAAATAAATAATATACAGGGGGTTGTATTTAAAATAAGAAAGTTGGTACAAATCGACGTGTCCAAGCGTTTTTCCCAACACGCTCTCAATTATTCGTTATCGAATTTATTCCATTTGGCTGTTCCACAATGTATAAATATTTAATTTTGCAGGATGTATAAAAATAATACACTTATGTTTAGTAGTGAATGTTGGGTTTGGCAGAAGCATGAAAATAGAATTAATGCTGCGGAGATGAGTAGTCTGAGAAGTATAGCCGGAGTGACTCTGTTGGATAAAGTAAAAAATAGTGAGATAAGAAAACGCTGTGGTGTAAAAGAAGATGTGGTTACAAAAATAGATAAAGGAATGTTTAGATGGTTTGGACACGAAGAAAGGATGGATGATGGAAGATTAACGGAACAAATTTATAAGGTTAGTGTGAATGGACAAGTCGGTAGAGGTCGACCTCGACGAACATATCTCGATCAGATCAACATTGTTTTGAAGAAAGGCCAGGTCAAGAGCACCAACAACCGACGAGCATGTATGAGAGCACTGATGAAAGTAGAGATAGCAAAAGATGTGTGTAAGAACCGTAGCAGGTGGAAGTGCTCTCTGCCTAACCCTTTGGGAAAAAGGTGTGACTATATGTATGTATATATATATATATATATATAGGGTGTTCTATTTAAAATAAGGAAGTTACAGTCATCTTCTGGTAAAACCGGAAATGGTAGGATGCTGGAAACCCCTTACCCCAAATTTTCAGATTTTACTCTAAAACGTCTAATAAAGCTCCCAAAGAATTATCCTGTATATAATAGTCAATAAACATATGTGTACGTTCCCTATGACTCCATTTTAATGAAATTAGTGACGAATTCATAGTCCGATTTTAAAGAAGTTTTGTAAATGTTAATTGATTGTTTCAACCTGCTCCAACTTAAATTCATAGTTTTCGGAGTCAAAGAGTTTAATACTGATATTCCCAAAGCCCACGAAAGGGGTGAAAGGGAGTTGAAATATAAAAGTTATCAAAAATTGTTAATATTAGTGACGACTTCATAGTTTTTGAAGTCGTTGAGTTTGTTAGTGACATTCTCAATTTTGTTAGCACCTCTACGAATAGGATAAGAAGGGGTCTCTGGTATAAAGAGCGCTGTTTGTGCACATTGCATAATTGATATGATTTCAGCTTAAAAATGTAGCATATTCGCTCAGAGAAATCGATTTCCCGATCCGATTCTGACGACCATGTATACATGCATACACACTTAATTTTCATTAAATCCGAATAATTAGCAACAACACTCCTATTTTACAACCTGCCGACTCGTCTATAAAATAAGAGATAAAAATTTGTTACCAAAATAATAAACCCTACAGCTCAAAAACCAATCGCTTCAAACATCATGTTTTATAAAGTTAACCAAGCAGAATCCAAAATTAAATAAGCAAAATGGTGAAAGTCATTTAACGATGCGGAGATGAGTAGTCTGAGAAGTATAGCCGGAGTGACCCTGATGGATAAAGTGAGGAAAAGTGAGATAAGAAAACTCTGTGTTAAAAAAAAAGTGGTAACAAAGATATATAAATAAATATCTACTTAGATGGTTTGGACACGTAGAGTGGTTGGATGAAAGAAGATTGATGAAACAGATTTATAAGGAGAGTGTGAATGGGCAAGCTGGTAGATGGTCAACCTACGGTAAAAAGGCGTGACTGTATGTATGTATGCATGAAAATGTTTTTTGAGACTTGTTGGAAATCAGTACTTCCAACTGTTCAATTCCTCTTTGAAAAATTCCTTGATTTTTAAAACTACTCAGTACGGCCCTGACACCGACACAAATCAATAAAAGTCACGCATTGATTACAAGGAAATTAGCTTTCGTATAAACAAAGGGTCCCGTGCTATTTATAGATCATATTAAGAACACGTGCAATTATTTCGAGAACATTTGTCACGTGCCTATTTTTCCCCTTCTACGGTTCATTATAATTGTGTCTTACTCGTAAGTAGTGTTGCATACAGTACTCTGTTATAACTCGAATATATCATTCGTTGTAGATAATATTGCATAACTTGTAGGGGTAAGATTCGATAGTTGGTTTGCAATTTCTGTGTGAATGGGACTGGATATCCGCACGGACGAGGCACAGATTTGAGAAGATTGTGGGTTGACGTTTATTCCGCGCCATTTTTCTTGATTTCCGGGATAGGAGCGGCAGTCGTGTTTTGAGAGTCTTGGAGGCCAGGTGTCGGTAAAAGTTGTTGGGGACGGTGTGTTATTAGCACGTGTGCAGAACCTCTATGGGATTTCTTTCATATCTGGCTGTATTTGGGCCATCTTGATTGGATTTTGAAGAAAAACCATTTGATTTTTAACTTGACCATTTTGTCTTGCCTTTGTTGTGGGAATTTTTTTTGGATTTCTGGCGTCAAGTTAAAATAACCGTTATCGGGATTTATTTGAGGGAAGCCATTGTTATCTAACCGGTACCGCCCCATAATCTAACCAGCCACAGGAGTAGGCCACAGGAGTACTTTGTGAATTCGCATACCCAAAGGTTATCAGTGATTTATTTTTAAATATATAACGCCGTGTCTCATTCGGCACCACGAGTAAGTTTCGTTTTAGTTTATAAATATAGTACTTTGTGAATTCGTATACCCAAAGGTTATAAGTGATTTATTTTTAAATATATAACGCAGTGACTCATGCTGACACCACTATTACGTTCTGTTCTAGTTTATTAGTATAGTACATCGTTGGAAACTATTTATTGCATTAGATAATATGCCAAAACTAAACTTGGATTAAAATACCCTTCTCAATAATTTTTTATGTCCAAGTAAAAATATATTTTCTTCCTACTTATTTGTAAATATCCTACAATCTTAATATTTGATAGGTCAACCATTGTAAAGATATTTTTAAATGAACTCGATTGTTTTGGCAGTGAAAATATTTATGTAAACGGTTAACTAGTGAATCTTTTTTGCCTTTATGTAAATGTTTGAATTAGTGTTATTAATGAGTTAACTTATATATATGTTTTACCTTTTGTTCTTTGCCTTTATGTAAATGTGTGAATTAGTGTTATTAACGAGTTAACTTATATATGTTTTACCTTTTTTTCTTCGCCTTTATGTAAATGTTTGAATTAGTGTTATTAATGAGTTAATTTATATGTCTTACTTTTTGTTGTAACTTGGTAAAGTCTGTTACTCTTACTTCTGTTCTGGTTATTTTATAAAGTTGTAAATTTTACATTTTTGGTTTGTTTTAGCAAGAAAATTTTACCATAGCTGTTAATTTCGACTATATTTGTTATGATGTTGCTATTGAGCTGTGTACCTTAATTATCTATTGTGTGAGTAAAGTATCCAACATATTTTTGCTATAATTTTATTTATTTGGTTCACCATAATCATAGTTGTTTATCTTGTAGCTCTGCTAGTGCCTTTAAGATCTAGGGGTTTCCGGCTTATACCGTTTAAGTCGGTGGCGCAGATCACTTTTATATTTTTTTCTTCTACCCTCTACGGCTGAGTTTGGGCATAATTTGCCAGTAGAGAAATCGCTAGCAGAGTACTCTTTAGAGAACGAAAAAGACGTGGCACATTCCAATCGTCTCGCACAGTTATTAGCAAGCGGTATACGGTGCCAGTGGCCTATCAAAAACGCTTAATTTAAAACGAAAAGCCACATTTGAAACGGTTTCTGCTTCTCGAGCCTCTTTCGTTTGCCGAACTTCAAGCAATGCAGAGCACAGCGCTTCGCTCCCGATGTCGCATATCATTCAGCCGAGGTATAACCTCTAGCGTTCAGAGCAATACTTTAAAAAACACCACGTGGTAAAATGCACATAACTTTAATCAAGTAAAATACATCAAACAAAAGCTAGTAACCAGTGAAACCATTCTTAAGATACAGGAGGCTTTAAAACTGTAAGCTCCATGTATTAAAGTTAACAATATATTATCGATGACACGTGTTTTTTTCATTTACTGTAAAAATACCAATTCCCGGCGATAAAAGGCAGTAAACCCGTTTGCCTACAGTAGTTAAAAGACAGATCGAGCCAGCGATTACTGAGTTATCGAAGGATTCAACATTTCTACGTAGTAAAACGACGCCGTCCTAGAGCAAGGAAGTCAGCACGCAATAGAGGTTTCGGAGGGGAAGCTGCTCACACCTCATCACGCAGCATACCTACAAGCCCTATTACGCCTGGTGGATTCGGCGCCGGCGCGCAAGACTTTGGTTATTATCTATTTTAAAGCCTAAATATTTAATGTTCTCGTCATCCAGTATCCTTTCGTTTTTGATTTGAATATAAAGTGTTGTGTTAATTATTTGATTTTTGATTATCATGGTTTTTTTTTTTAATATACTAAGTGTGTTTGGTTAATATTTGGGAACTGTGAAATGTTTTCAAATAAAGAATTTATTTTAACGATTCCATTTCCAAAACTATAATCGCTTGCATCATTGACACAGTGTCATATGCAAACACATTTAAAAATTTACAATCTTAGATGTAGTTGATGTCATTGAGATACAGTAGAAATAATAATGCTACAAGAACACCGCCTTGAGGTCACCGGTAGTTCACCACAGAGTACACCATTCACTCTTGTTCTTTGATACCACCTGTATGTTATTTACGAGATACCATAATATTAATAAAAAATGATACTAAGGTAGAGCTGCTAATATTGTACAAACGATATTTAAAAAAATTGCTTAAGTATTATCTTAGCGTTATATCTATTGGTAGCGTTAGTTTATTATTTGCTGTGTGTTTTTTAATGTATATTTATATTTTACGAAAAAAATTACCTGCATATGCTAAAGGGGTAAAAAAAGAATAGGAAAAAAATGTATTTTACTTTACGCGTATTTTTTTACGAAAAAGACCATTTTTTTATGTAGGCAACGGTTTTTATGTATGTATTAAGTGTAAACTTTTGATATTTTTTATTCGACAAAAAAATGCCGATATAAAGCATTCGTGACTTAAATTCGGTAAAAATGAATTTAATTTAATTTTATAATGATAGACTGGCGTTTGTTTGAGATTAATTTGACTGGGTGTGTACATTTCGCATTTTACACGAATCATCCTTTTTCGGCAGCTCTATTTAATTCATTTTCGTGAATATTAGTAATTTCGAAGCCATTATCTTTTGTTTTATTAAAGAAAATTATAAACCTTATTAGATTGGGTGTAATTTGAAAATTTGTTTGCGTTTAAGTGCCTTTAAAATATATTATCCAATAATTTAACAAGAACCGACTTCAAAGACTTATATGGTTTTCTCGTGGATGCCACTGTCAGAACTGGACCAAATCAAAATGGTATCACACGGGAAGCACCAGCTTTTAAATAAAATAAGAATCATCAAAATAGGTTTACCCAGTCGAAAGTTCTGAGGTCCTTGCGCTAACTAAATAATAAATTTAAAATAAATTTATAGCAACTAATATATTTCTCACAATTTTAGTAAAGGGACTAATTTATTTATATACGTGGTGCGACAAAAGACAGTTACTGTTTAGTATCACACGGCGGTCACTCTAATAGGCAAGATCAGATCATGTTTGAGCTTTCCTCCTAACTGTAGGTGGCGCTATAATCAAGGGGAATCGTAAACATGCAATAGAAATACTTGTATACATATAAAACTCTAACCTCACTTATAACCAAATTATTCGTGCGCCCTTGTGATAAAAAGTGTATCGTGGTGAAAATCGAATTATATTAGATTATCAATCAATTATTTCCATCAGGCCTTCAATATGGTTAGGAATCGCTGTGTAGCAGAACCAGCAAAAAACATGGAATTATTTAAGAAGTGGGTAACCATTTGTCAGAATAATAGACTTCATGAAAAGGGGGTCACACCACAAATGATATATGGAAACTACAGAGTATGCAGGAAACATTTTGACCACAATGATTTCTTTGGTCAGAAACTGAAATCTTCAGCTGTACCACACATCAACATTCCAGTGCCAATTAAAGGTGTGGTGTAATAAGATCTTAAGGATCTGCAGTAATGTTGAAAACTAGAACAGTGAGATCAATGCAATAATTACTATTGCCAATGCCAAACTTTTTAATGTCTGCAGCATGGTTTCAAACTCATAATATTTATAGAATAAATACTCTTCAATTCAAATTTCCTAGGAATCACTTGATAATTAATATGCATATAAATTAGCCACCATGACTTCATTCCTTGTATTACTTCCCTCCTAAGTGCAAACTTGGATTCACAGAATGACATTGACTGTCCAATCTATCCGTATAGGATCTATGGTTTAGTATACAAGTTACGTTTGTCTGGGTCATATCGCCATGGTTGTGCAAAACCGTATAAAGCACAGCACATCCCCACATAGCAATGCAACTCGCATGTTAACGTTGGGGGAACAAGTTTAAGCGCCCCAGACGGATGGCAGGTGAACTAATCACCAAGGCAGCCTTGTTGTTTTACAAGTTTTTGGCCGTTGAGATCCAATTTTATTTTGAAAGATAAACAAGTCATTTGGGTTAAAAAGAAAATAGTAATAACTTGTTAAATATTTAAATTATGTATAATTAGTTATTACAATTAAAATTATATAACTTATATAAATATATATGCACGTAATACTAAATTGTAGATTGTTGGGAGGGTCATGAAGGCTATGCAGCCTCTCAAGCACCTCGACCTCTCAGATCTTTTGTGCATAACCCTTAATCTATTCGGGGTCCGGAATTCCGAGACGTCGTACAAAGTTTATCAGTTTGCTGGGAGCTAAATTCCTGACATCGGAGGGCTTAAGAAGGCCCCTTCCAGGAACTTAAGCCTCCTGCAGAAAAGCGCAGTTTTAGCGGAGATTTCGCAATAGCGGCAACTATCACTTTCTGTTTTGCGCATCATTTTCAGGTAATACCTCAAAGGGCAGTGTCCAGTGAAGAGTCCCGTTACGTTTCAAGCCTTTCTTGTCCAACTCGAGAAGCTCACTATCCTTTTCCGCATTACCGCTATCCGCACTGGTCGATGTTTTGCTGACAGTTGCTCCCTGCTGGGCTCCACTGGACACACATATTTTTACGACCGGGCCGAGAGGTTACCTAGGCGTTGTCCTATCTGCCACCTGGAGACGAGCCCGATGGGCAGCTTTATCCTAAGATATGGTATAAATTACAAGTAATTTTCTGTCCAAAGTTTTAATTTAAGCTTTTTGAAAAATTGAAAAAACAATAACAACTAAAAGCATGTCATTGTAAGATAATAACAACGAAATTTTTTTTTTTTTACATTTAAAGCACTAAAATTTTGTCAATAATTCTTATATCTGGACCAAAGGATTTTTTTCACATTTAATAAATAAAATTAGGTATAACACAGCGGATACCAAATAACTTTGAAATGGGATTGATAAATTTATTGAAGTAAAAAAAATTAGAGGCAGTTATATCATTTAAAACACAAAAAGATTTTTGGGAATTTAAGAAAAAAGTTTCGTTGTTTTTATTTTTATTATTAGGAGACACTTCATTTAACCTAATTCGCAGTGTATCTATATTTATAGAAAATTATACTCATGATATTTATTTACTTTATTGGAATGGGTAAACTATTATTATTTATGACATACCTCAAAAGTCACCGAATACATTTCTAACAAGAAGCTTAAACCCTAAATGCGAATCAGAATGAAAGTGATTATTTTTTAGTCAAATAGGTCTTTAGTCAGGGGTTCAAAATAAAGATTCCATCAATCAGTTCTTAAGAAATAATCAAAATTCTTAACAATTTCGGCGGCACGTTCGGCCCCACATCAAAATCCCCTTACCACGCCCTGCCGGTCAAGAATTGTGGATTTCGAAAGCCTTCAATTTTTAAAGACGTTAGACACAAAGAGAATATCCACACTGATCGTGATCATTGTTATTCTTTATAACTGTATCGAAACAAAATTTTCAAGGAAGGAGCTTTATCTTTCAGAAAAGGGGTGACTGTATGCTCGAAAAATAATTTGCTAACACGTTCTTAAAATAAAATATATATAAATATATATATATATATATATATATATATATATAAATATATATATATATATATATATATATATAAATATATAAATAAAATATCCCTACATAAAATGTCCGCCAAATATTGTTTCGTATTGTATATTTTAGAGTTTGGATTTTTTTTATATCAATGTAAAATAACTTATATTCTAAATGTAGTATAAAGATTATAGAATAAAATCAAGCATTTAACTAAAAAAAAATCTAAAACATTTCCTTTCAAACTTACGTCACTGTGTCTTATATTTGCAACTTGATACATTGATTTGATAATATTTACCTGCTAAAAAATTGACGTTGGCTTAACTCTAGTTAATATATTCGACGTTTATTATAATAATATGCTTTAATGACTTCAATTCAAAAATCATAATGCGCTCAGTTTGTAATTAAGTGACTTAACAGATTAATGCCTTAATGGTTTTTGTTTCACTTTTCGGATAAATATGGGCTTTAAAAAAACTGTTGTTTTAAGTGGCAGCTTCACTTATTAATTATACACTTTTACTTTTTTTATATTGTAAAATATACCTATCGATTGAAAAAAAGAAATGAATCCCAAAACCGATTGCCACAAATATACCGTTCAGTCAAAAAAAATTCTACCTGAAATTAACTCATTTACTTTAAAATATTGTTTAATTGATAATAAAATTTCAACCTTACCAAAATTGTCAAATATGTTTTTTGTAGACATTTTGCAACACCCATATAAGTAAGATTACAAGAGTTCTTGTAAGATCTTGAATTGAAATGATATTTTTTTTTCATTAAAAATATTATGTAAATCTGAAATTGTACTCTATCATAAAAATGTTGGTAGCATTTCCACTAACAAATAAGAATTTCCCTTAAATTGCAAACTTTGCTATTAATTATTTATCGATTATAATATTAAGAATTAATATTAATTAAGAAATTTATTCAGGATTAAAATATATTTTTCAAACCTTTAATATAGGATCTTTAGTTCTATAACAACATGATTAATACTTATATCAATATGCAATTTTTCTTTAACCTAATTAAATACGATTATTGTCTTATAGCTAATGCACTATTCACTAAGCTGACTTACTGGCTAATATATACATCGTGTCACGAAAAGATTGGTCATAAGTTACACCACAATTCTTCTTCTTCTACTTCTTGGAGATCTGTCGATCTGTTAATTTTAAAGCTGCCTCTGCTTTTTTTCCTGAGAGGTAAATTGCTAACTATTTTTTAGGTGGCCTCCCGGGAGGTCTTGAGCCGGGCGGGTTGTTTTCTGGGGCTATTTTTGGAAGTCTGTTCTCGTTCATCCGTCTTACATGGTTGTACCACTGCCTTTTACGTTGTCTTCCCCATCTCATAATATCTTGTATTTCGCATTGTTCTCTGCGTTTTTTACTCTGTCTCTTCTTGTTTTCCCCACTATTGTTCTTAGTATTTTCATTTCGGCCACCCTTAGTATGTGTTTCGTCTTGTTAGTGTCTTCACGGACTTCTGATACAAGTCTTGTAGATTCTAATTTTGCTATCTTTGCGCATGTACGGGTTTCACCAGACTATACCTCGTAGGCATCCTGATAGTGCGGATGCTTTGTTAATCCTCAGGTAACTGGGTCGTGGGTGCTTGATATGTCTATGCCCCGATATCTGAATTGCATCACCTGTTCTATGAGATTGTCCTCCACCACTAGCTTACATCTGAGCGGATCTTTCGCGATTGTCATACATTTGATTTTGTTAATAGAAATGTTAATATTGAGTTGGCGGCTTACTTGTAAAAACTGGAACAGTCGTCTCTGTAGGTCGTTTTCTGATTCGGCAATAATTGCTGCATCATCGGCGTAACACACCATACCAATTCTTTTGTTGCCCAGTCTGCATCCGAGGTTTAGATCTGTTACTTTATTTTTAATTTTATCCATAAGAAGATTAAACAAAAAGGGAGTAAGGCTGTCACCCTGTCTAATTCCTCCCGGTGTTGGGATGTTTTCAGTGATCTGATCTCATGATTGGCAGGGACAATCAAACCTGCGAAATCAAAAGAAGGATAGGGCTAACGTGGACCGCCTATGGGAAGCTGAAACACATTTTTAAGTCCGAAACCCCCATATGCCTTAAGCGGAAGGTGTTTGATCAGTGTGTTCTGCCGGTTCTGACTTATGGTTCGGAGACCCTAACTCTAACACGAAAATCGGTAAATAAAGTAGGAGTGGCCCAGCGAGCCATGGAACGCTCCATGTTGGGAGTCACGCTGAGAGACAAGATTTCGAATGATCGAATACGTCAGAGAACAGGGGTTACCGATGCAATCCAGCGAATAACATATTTAAAGTGGAACTGGGCTGGACATGTCGCAAGAATGACCAACGAAAGATGGACCAAAAAAATCATAGAGTGGAGACCTAGGCAAGATGCGTTCAGGAACAGAGGTCGTCCGCCGACCCGGTAGACGGATGACATAAAAAGAGTAGCACCAAATTGGATCCAGGATGCCCAGGATCGAAATAAATGGAGATCGTTAACGGAGGCCTATGTTCAGCAGTGGACGAGACAGACTGTTTGATGATGATGATGATCTCATGCTTTAAACGAACTCTGTCAAACGCCATTGTTAGGTCAATGAAGCAAATATACGCTGGCATATTGTTTTCTATAGTCTTTCCTTTTCACCACAATCAAGGGACCGAATTTTACAAACTGCTAACGAGTTTCGTCAAAAATTTTTAGTTTTTCTAAACAATTGGTTTTCCTTGTTGCAACGATGTAGATCGTGTATACTGGAAGGAAGATGTTATGTTCAACACTTGTTGAATTAAGTTACTATATCTTGTTTGTTTATAAATTATGATTAAATAATAATGACGTTTGTGAAAATGTAGTTTAATTTCAATATTTTTAAAATGTAAATTAAAAGGGTAACTGTGTTTTTTAAATAACAATGTTTAAAAAAAAATACCAGGAAACAAAAAAGTTTCAGAAAAGATGTTTGATTCCCGTGACATTTTATAAAACGTTACCCTAAAAAAAAGTTGAGGGTCAAAGGAGCAACGTTAAAAAATAGATACAGATTTCTAAATTAAATACCCCGTTCCCTTTTTGTGCGTCACTTTTGATATATAGGTAAGTAAAGTTTTTAACCACAGAATAAGTGGTGTAATTCATGACCAATATTCGTGACACCCTGTATATACTATAATAAATGTTTAAACCTAATGTTCTCTAAAAGACATATAATAACAATATTAAGTCACTTCCTGTTTAATCGGAAACAAACCTAACTTTTAAAGTTTAAATAACATACTGTATATTTAATTTAAAATTTGATAAAATTTGATAAAATTTGAAGTACATGCATAACTATAGTCACGCCTTTTTCCTCTAGGAGTAGGCAGAGACCACTTCCTTTCACTTGCTACGGTTCTTACACGCATATTTTGCTTCTTCTACTTTCATAAGCACTCTCATAGATGCTCGTCGGTTGTTGGTACTCTTTACCTGACCTTTCTTTAGAACAATGTCGATCTGATAGATAAGTTCACCGAGGTCGATCTCTACTTACTTGCCCATGCACACTCGCCTTATAAATATTTTTCGTCAATCTTTTTTCATCCATCCTCTCTACGTGTCCAAACCATCTAAGCATTCCTTGATCTATCCTTCTTATATTATTCCACATTTTCTTTCACACCACAGCGTTCCCTTATCTCACTATTCTTTACTTTATCCATCAGAGTCACGCCAGCTATACTTCTCAGAGTACTCATTAAGTCACTGATCTTTTGCTCTCATGCTTCTGCCAAACCCATCATTCACTACCATGCATAAGTGTAGGGACCAGCAAACCCATATGCACAAGAATTTGAATTTTACTTACAATATCATTTTTAACAGGAAATTACACTTTGTATTGTGGTTTAATAACAAGTAAATCAAATTAAATTATTTTTTTTTACAGCCATAACACTTTTACTCTCTTTCCTAATTGTTTTTAATTAAACACTGAGGTGCATTGTATGTCTTTAATTTCATTTCCTTACCAGAAGTCATTGTGTTTTCATCTTACAACAGCTCTGGTTAGTTGAATCAAATGATGAGCAGTAAAAGTGACGTAGAACTGACTTCCTCAAGAAATACTGAAACCGCTAAAAAGGCATGTGTCAATTTAATTTCAGAAATATTAAAAGAAAAATATGTTAAAGTCTACAAATCCTTCACACATTGGCAAAGGGAAGAAGGTTTAGCGTTAAATGCAGAAACTGTATTACTTGCATTCTTCAATAAAATATCTCAGAAATTGAAATCCTTAAAATGGACGCAATATTTCTTGTTAAGGATCATGCTGAATATTAACAGAACTGTAGACAAAATATTCAAAGCTTAAAGCATTTCTTACTAGAAATTCAGTTGGCTATAGGCCGAAGAAATCCAAAATTTTCTCCACAGATGAAGTCGACAAGTTCATAAAAAACGCTCCGGATGACATTTATTTACTTGAAATTGTTCAATAAACTTGTTTAGTATATTTTTTAATAATTATTTGAAAAAATATGTTGCTTAAGATGTTATTCCTGATACTAATTGTACAATTATAATACTGTCGAGATAAGTTAGCTCAGGGGTTAGGTGCTCGCTTCACAATAGTTTGGTCGATGGTACGATCCCCACCTCACATTCACTTTTTTATTTAGTAAATTTTTGTTTTTGTTTTTAAGGTTCTATGAATCATGGGGATTATGGATGCTTCTAGAAAAGACGAACTTTATAAAATGAAAACAACAGATTGTATAGACTTGGATTCAGTAACATTTCTTGTACAAATACCCAATGCAAAAATAAAAGTGCCTAGAAAATTCACATTTACCGGTGTATTTTATGGTATTTATAAAAAATATCTTCGTCATAAATTTTAAAAAATATGATCAAAATGTTGTTCTTTTAAGACACCATTTGGCTGAACGCAAAAGCTCATGATACGTTATATTTTTTAATGTCTTCCTGCTTCTTTTGACAAACTCAATATTTATACCATACATAAGTGTAGAAACCAACACACCTCTATGCACAGCCAGACGTGCCTTTTTTGACACTTTCTGGCTATTCATAAAACTATGCAGTGCCCCATTCATTTGTTTTCCTGCCAACACTCTTCGCTCAATATCACTGACATACTTTCCATCTCTCGTAAACTTTAAACCCATGTACACAAATTTATTTACTTGTTTCACTCTTTCTCCCTTAATCAGAACTTTACAGTTTGTCATGCTTTCTTTTCTTTCAAAAACAATTAAAATTAAAAAACTAAAAGCCCCATTTTGGGTACCAAATTAGGAAAATAATATTATTACAAGTACTCGTCGTGGCACCTTATTTCAAAGAGGGTAAATAATAGTTAAGTTTATTCTAAAATACGTTTATTTACAAGTCAAGCAATATTCATGTTTATAGTATAGGTGATTTCCATACAAATTGGCAAGAATTTTTATGTTTAAATTTTCCACTTTTCTCATTATTCAAAAATTTTATAAACGAGACAATTTAAAAAAGATCATTTTTAAAAATTTCTTCCAAAGAACCGAGTGTACCTTAAACATTCCCTCTTATTTTAAAATTACAACCAATGATGATTTTACTATGTTCAATAACAGCCGACGACGTTTTAATGACCCATTTTTTCCCAACCCTTATCGGGGCAAGTTTAAACAAAAAAAAATCATAGAAAGCATATCTAATTACAAAAACTTTAACCCAAATTCCAATAGTGAAACTTAAGTCACTCTACCTGTCGACTAAGCTACTAGGAACTATTTAGCTTCTGTTATAGAATTTGATACATCCGACGTGATCATTAGTAATGAATCAAATTACTGGGCAATCAACATTTTTTTTTTGTATACCGTTTTGTCTCAAAAAACGCAAACCTGACATTGTTTCCTAAAGATCTGCTGCAGTGTTTTCAGTCGATATCCATTTACATACCACAAACAAAATCATTTGATAGAAGCAACACGTGTTGCTAACAAATGTTAAAAACATTCTTTCACATTTTGACTTTGAATGTAGATATTATTTCTTTTTGACTTACTTTAATATATTTTTTTTAAATCAATTTCTTTACTATCAGGTGTTTTTTACATTGATGTGTACATTTTATGATGCCTAAGTATCTGGGATAATATTTAATTTACAAATTGTGATATAGCACACTTTGTCTTCCTTAGTCTTTTCCCCTAAAATTGCATTAAACAAACATATTATTTAACTAATGCATCCATCTAAACATTTAGTGTACTTTTTTGGTACTTGGGCATCACCTTTTTAAATTATTAATCATTGGAAAATAAATGGTGCAAGTGGAAGGAACCGTGGATATTTCTATTGAAGTGTGTGGTGTAAGTAAAAAAAGAAAAGGATGTAAGTTAAAGAAAATGTGTGTAGAAGTTTGAAAACCAGTTTCAGAGAAAAAGAAAGCTTGGTTGGATTGGCTGGCTACAAAATCTAATCATAAACGCAAAATGTAACAATTAAGGAGGTTAACAAGGCAAGGAATAAGTATAAAAGGTTAAAATGTGGCAAAAAATTTTGTGGTAAAAAAAAATGAGAATGATAAAGATGAATTTGATAGGTTATCTGACGACAGAAAAACATTAAATTCTTCTGAAAATCCATAAGAACAGCCAGAAAAAAAATACTACCTCGCAACTGGAATAAATCAGAAACAACGATGGTAATATAGTGATAGGAAAAAAGTTCGTTCTAAAGAGATGAAAGAAATATTTGGAAAGTTTATTTGTTGTTGTTGTTGTTGTCGTGTCCATGATCTGTGCAAATGGAGAATAAATTTATTTTGCTCCGAAGCTGTCAAAGACAGCTTCGGCGACTTCAACAGCTTTGTCAGAAAAAATTATTGCCTGGGTCTTTAAGGCTAATCTTGATAAGCCTGGCTTGAATTGCTGGGCAGCCAAAGACTGGTTTTAGGCCGTTATCGTTCCGCTTTATAAAGAAATAAGTTCGCAGCAGGACTGTTAGAACTACTGAGGCATTAGTAAACTGTGGTCGACATTGTCTATGTATGGGGTGAGTGATAGTTTGATATGAATGCTGAAATCACTTTACGAGAATTCCACTACTTGTGTCCGTATTAACGGAGCTTAGTCGAACTGGCTATATAGGGGCGCGCCAAGTCATGCGGCCGCCTGTGTGCAAAATATAATTTAACACTCCTTACCCCCTTTTTAGCAAAAATTTCTGCATGGGTGGGTAAACATAAAAAAAATTAAAATACGAGCTAATACCTATATTTAATTTTGATACTGATACATCAGATAAATTAAAATAATCGCTATTACTTATCTAATTTTAAAATAAAATGGATGTTATATGTTAATTTATATACTGTATAATCTATAATTTTAAATCATCATTTTCATTTGATGTTTGCAAATAAAAAAAATGAGTATTTCCGAAAGATCAAATAAAAAAAGTGTACAGATTTTAATCAGCATGATACCTAACTACTCATCCCTATAACATTTAGAAGATCTTAACAAGTCTTAGACATAAGGATTAACAAAGAAAAAATCTGATTTTTGACGTGCTTTATCATTCAATTGAAATGATAAATTTTCACACGAGTTTTCTAATTCTTGTTTATTCAAGCTGAAAATTTGATAAATAAATCCAAAAACGTTATTAAATTGCTCCATCCCCTTGAATATTTCATTAAGTATTTAATATAGAGAAAAATACTTATACTATTTTGTAATTCATAAAACTAAGCCAAATTGCCTCACTTGAATTTTGCCGCCCTTGGCTTTTGCCTACATTCGCCACATAGTTGGCGCGCCCCTGAAGTCATATTAGCAACATCTAAAGAGGAGTTGCAGGCAATGGTTATTATTATGCATGATCGGAAAAGGTGGCTTCACCATGGCTATTTGCCTTACATAGACGATTGTTTAAAAGATTTGAAAGAGGGTGCGTATGGATTAAAAATAAATGATTTGATCGTCAAATGACTTCTTTGGGCCGATGATCAGGTCATATTAACGTCATCTGAAGAGGGGTTAAATACGATGTGTTATATTATGCATGATGCACTTAAAATCAAAGGAATAAAAGTAAATGTAAGCAAGACGAAAGTAATGGATTTTAAAAGAGAAGAAAGCATGACAAACTTAGAGGTGCTGATTAAAAGAAAAGAAATGAAACAAGTAAATGAGTGTGTTTAAACTTAATGAGAGACGAAAAGTATGACTGCGAAATATTTCTTTAACAGAAAAGTAAAATATATTTGTGACAAAAGGCATCAGATTAATGTCAATACATTACATTTTTTCAAGCTTGATATTAATTAATTTTTTTTACAATTCAAATTGATTGGAAAACAAATGTATTGGATCTAAATAACAACTCCAATGTAAGGTCAGCTGCTGTGACTATTATACATAAATAAACTGTATTTTGGATGCAATTGTTACTGGTTGCCTAGGTCAACGGCGAGAGTTGTATACATACGTAAAACGGGTACGGTGAATCATTCCCTACCCAAATCCTTCCGGCCGATCAGCCTTACCTCATTCTTAATGAAAACTCTGAAAAGAATTATTAATAGACATATTAGAGAGGGGAATCTTAGGGAACATTTCTTAAACCTCCACCAATATGCCTACCAAACAGGCAAATCTACGGATTTAGCTCTAAACAATCTAGTAGGAAAGATCGGCCACTCCCTTAAACATAAGGAAATTGCGCTGGCAGCTTTTCTAGATATAGAAGAAGCGTTTAATAACGCCTTACCACAGTCACTCTATACATCAATTAGGGATAGAGGGATAGACAGTAAAATCTGTAACTGGATCAAAAACATGATTGAAAACAGATATATAATATCATCACTGCATGGAGAGTCGGTTAGGTTCAGGGCGGCGAAGGGGTGTCCACAAGGCGGGGTACTTTCCCCCCTAATGTGGTCACTTCTAGTCGACTCTCTTCTGAGCGAGCTTTCCATGCAGGGAGTAGATTTTCAATGCTATGCGGATGATCTGGTTATAATATTTAGAGGTAAATTTAAAGCGACGATCTCAAACGTCCTCCAAGAAGCCCTTAACATAGTATACAGATGGTGCAAGAGGGAACAGATGTCTGTAAACCCCCGAAAAACTGTAATTATTCCTTTTACGAAAACGAAAAAGCTAGATAAGCTTCGGCAGCCTGTCCTATACGGAGAGAGCATTCCATTTGCGACGGAAGTGAAATACCTGGGTGTAGTTCTGGATAAAAGACTCACCTGGAACGCCCACTTGGAAAAAACAATAAACAAAGCCAGGTTTTCTCTCTGGAATCTCAGAAGAGTATGTGGCAAATCTTGGGGAATGAACCACAAACAGATTTACTGGATTTATCAAACAATGATAATATCTATGGTCACGTATGGTTCAGTAGTCTGGTGGACCAAAGGGTTACAACAGACAGCTAGAGCAAAGCTTGCTGGCCTTCAGCGGCTGGCATGCCTGGCCATAACTGAAGCTATGTCCAGCACACCAATGGCAGCGATGGAACACCTCCTACATCTCCCTCCCCTAGATATTCTCTTAGAGAGGGAGGCCAGGATAGCTTCCTATAGATTCCTGTCTTTGGAAAAGCAAATAAATGGAGAGCAACTCGGAGATCACTCCGGGATACTGAGTGAAACAAAAAAACCACCAAATTCTCGGGATGGTTCCTGACTTGCTAGCCACAAAAATACACGTAGGAAAGTCGTTCAAAGTCCTCTTTTCGGAGAGAGACGAATGGATAAGGGGACAAATCCTCTTCCCAGAGACTGAATACGTAATGTACACAGACGGCTCAAAAACCCCAGATGGAGTTGGGGCCGGTGTTTTCAGCAGGAAACCAAAGATTAAAATATCTACCAGTCTCGGCAGGTATGCCACAATCTTTCAGGCTGAAATATTTGCTATCGAATTTTGTGCAAGAGAGTTGACCAACAGGCCTCTAGCAAACATAAACATAAATATAATATCAGACAGCCAGGCCGCTTTAAAAGCACTGAGCTCCAACAAGATAAATTCTAAACTTGTATGGAATTGCATCGAATCCTTAGAGTACCTTGGTGCGAACAACAGGGTGACCCTACTGTGGGTACCTGGGCACCAGGGGGTGGAAGGAAACGAAAAAGCCGACACCCTTGCAAAACAGGGGGCCGAATCTGCGTTCACTGGACCAGAACCGGTTTTTGGAGTCACCACAAGTGCCGCCAAAACAATTATTTCGGACTGGGCGGAGAGGAAAATACTCACGTACTGGTCCGACTTACCAGGGCTAACCCACTCGAAGGCGTTTTTACCGTTACAACCCTCGAGAAACACAACTAAGCAGATCCTAGAATGGAGCAGAAATGACCTGCGTATTCTAACAGGACTGCTTACGGGACACTGTCGTCTGAGATACCACCTCAGAAAGATAGATCTGAACCAATAAACGGACTGTCGGTTCTGCTGCGTGGAAGACGAAACTGCTGAACATATACTATGTTCATGCCCCGGCCTGGGAAGAATAAGGTTCAACATATTTGGTTACACTAACCTAGAACCTACCGATTTTAAAAAAATCTCACCCTATACAACCATTAACTTCGTAAGAAGGGCTGGATTGTGCGGTGAACTGTAGCCTCTAGGGGTGAGCCACAATAGACCTACTAAGGGTCGCTCACATAAAACCTTACCTACTGGTTGCTTATTATTATTGCTTATTATTATTTATCAAGACTAAAGTGAAAAAGTTCTCTGTGAAAGCGTCCACTAAGATGTGCGAGGTCTACAAAGCATACTTTATTTTGGATGTCGGGGATCAAAACAAGCCCTATGTAGATAAACATTAAACCATACCATATGCCATGTTGATTAGTTTTTCATCGGTCAATTTATTTTGGAAAGCTCTCATGACCTGCTCAACAGTAATTAATAACTTTTTTAGTCATACAAAATAATACAAGTGCTCGTCATTTGTCCACATGCCAATCTAAGTCATTTTTTTATAAAGTTGACTCGATTTTTTTATCTTATAATTTACAATTGTCAAACAATTTGGTAATTTTTTCGTTATCAGAATTTTGATACATGGGTTTTTTTTGCTATAGCACAATCCAACATTAAGTAGATACCTACCTACCTACTTTTCCAAATATGATTTTTTCAAAGATTTAAAAAATAAATATAACTACGCGAAACCATAGTTCCGGATTACGACTCCAAAAAGGGGGCATGGACATCAATTTGGCATATTGGATTTTTCTTCTCCTATCTTCCTTGTGCTCTTCTAGGATGCAGTCAATATTTTTAATCCAATAAAATACTTTTTCTACAACTGCTTAGCAAAGTAGCCTTTGACGCTTTCAAATTTCAACGCAACGTCATTTTGTGACAGCTTTGCCGCTCTGGCGCGGAAATATTTCAAAAACGCTTGCATCTCTTACTCATTCTTTTATCATGGAAAATAGTGATAGTGAATTATCGAACACACCTCCTGATAGATTCATAACCTGGTGTCAATCGAAAAAGATCAATAGGTATTCAGAAAATGTTTTACAGGCTTATTTTGGAAAAAAATCAAAGACTTCGAAGTCATCAACCCTTTGGTCTATATATTCGATGATTGAACATACTTAAATGTTAAAAATAACATCGAAATCAATAAGTATCCTAAACTCATCGCATTTCTCAAAAAACAATCCGTTGGATACAAAGCGAACAAATCCAAAACATTTACCACTGAAGATATTCACAAATTTCTACGAGAAGCTACCGATGAAAAATATCTACTGAAAAAGGTAAATTTCAATTATACCTTTCACCCTCTGTAGTTTGATAAGCAGTTAGAATAGTTTCTTAGTTAAATAATACCATAAAACTCTTGATTACTTGAGCAGTCATCACGTTTTTTTAATTTACGAGTTATTTTCGCTTCTATTTCGTTAGATCGGTGACATAGAAGATAAAGATTCAATTTTAATAGTCCCAATTCCAGATTCGAAAACGAGAATTAGCCGTGTTTTACGATTGTTAGTCATAATGAAGAAAATTTAGTTGATTATCTATCAATTTGTAAAAAATACATTGCAATCAGACAACTTTGTCAAAATAACAATAATTTCGTTAAAGTGGTTCACTGCTCTTAGGCAATCAAAAATCTAAAAACCCCGATCAGCCGGTTTAGACTCTTACAAGGAACTATGGCAAAATGGTATGCAGAATGTCTCCCAAAGTTCACATCCTTGATTTTATTCAAGGAAAACATGGGAACTTACTTCGAGGTACAAGGCGAGCCCTTTCACCAGGATAAAATGTACTTTAAACGTCGATTTCAAGGACATTAAAACAAAAACATAATGGGTGTTACGAACTTATACACCTTGTATTATTCATTTTGTTAATGTCACTTGAATTTAGTTAGTTGGTCATAGTTGTCAATGAGACAGATACTGAAAAAGTCTAGTCAAAAAATATAAACTGATTTTTGCCGTAAAATTAGTGTTTTGCACAAAACAATGGGTGACTATGTTTGGAATCATCGAGAAACCTATTTTGAGTGTATCACAAAATCTGTTCATTTTAAAACATTTTAAATGGTTTAAGTTGTCTTTGTGAATATACAGTGCAAGTCTATGGGTTTTTTTCTATCAATGGATGAAAATAGTACATCGTCACACACTATATTTTTCATATAATCTGCAATAAAAATGGGAGTTTTAATGTCTGGAGCCAACCAGAGCTGGGCAATTTCTGACTAAAAGCGAAAAAAAATCATACGATATTAATATTTATTGAGAAAATTCATAACTATAATTACAAAAATTAGTGGTTTAATTTTTATTACACAAATTTTTTGTAAACAGTCAGATATATTAATTTAGATTGTTCAGGTAATAAATCCAAAGTTGCAGCTTTTGCTTTGTCAATGTTGTGATGTACTTTCAATTATTGCATCAATTATTTATTAAATCCTTATTTATTGTATTCTTATTTATTTTAATCGCAAAAATATAATATCTGTCAGTTTAGAATGGTTAAGGCGAGTTTATACAGCAAATAAAATAAAATAAGAAATAACATAAAATAAAATAAGGAATAAATGCAAAAAACATTGGTTTATACAGATGACTAAAATAAAATAAAAAATGAACCGATGAAATCGCAACTTTTTTGACAATGACTTTTGTGTTTTGTGCATAATCTCCAAATTAATTTGTTATTTTATTTCAAATACGGATTTTTTAAATTTTATCATTATCTCAAATTATCCAACTATATATCTACCATCCATTTCCTATTAAAAAATATTATAATGGATGATGTCATGTTGATAGAGCAGGTATCGACCTTTTCTCAGTTATATGCAAAAAATGATGGAAAATACAAGAACAGCCAACTGAAAGAATATGCTTTGCTCACAATTGCTAACATAATGGAGAAAGCACGTAAGTGCCAAAAATCAGAGAGTTTAACGTTTTTTAAATCACTTTTTCTGTAGCTGAAGCTTCTGAACACAGATGGAAGCTTTTAAGAAATAAATGTACGGGCCATAGAAGGAAAATCAAAAATGCTTTGCTCACAATTGCTAACATAATGGAGAAAGCACGTAGTGCCAAAAATCAGAGAGTTTAACGTTTTTTAAATCACTTTTTCTGTAGCTGAAGCTTCTGAACACAGATGGAAGCTTTTAAGAAATAAATGTACGGGCCATAGAAGGAAAATCAAAAATACCTTCACAAATAATATTATTAGGTTGGGTTAGGTTGATTGTAAACTGGGAACATTAAGAATAGAAAAGATTTGGGTCATGCGCATTATCAGTTTTTAAAAAAAATAAAATAAATTAAGACAAAGAGATAAAAGTTGGTCGTCTTTTGTTCTTATTCTAATTTCTTATTTTATCGTATTTCTTGTATAAACGCTTTTATAGTTTTGGGCATGTTTATCTATCTTATTTTGATTTATTTTGTTTCTTATTTTATTTTATTTGCTATATAAACTCACCCTTAGAATGACAGAAGGCTTGAAATAAACAAAATATATTCTGCCAGGATCGAAAATAAAGCTGCAAACCTAGGGATGAAAGTAATTGGTTTCTGCCCGGCAACAGTCACATTATTCTGAAATAGTTTCGGTTGGCTCAACAGGCATCGAAACTCGCATTTTCAATGCAGGTTACATGAAAAATATTTGATCCTTTTTTTCACGTTTCGTCTCTGTAAAAACGGAATTTTTGTATGCTGAGGTTACAAAATAAAAATTTGTAATGAAAACAGCCCTTTTTTATTGATTTTAAATGTAACCAGTTAAAATATAACATTTAAAATATTATTATCATATTTTGGTAAATACTTTGTAATGTGTAAAAAATACTTAATTTATGAAGTAGTTCTTTTTATAGTATAAATGCTTAAGAATATAAAATTCTGGTAAAATATTCTTCTATAGATACATAAAAAACATACATTACCTTTGGGCAAATTGAGATCAAAACAGAAAAAAAATAGTATTTGACAATAAAACCACATTAAGCATCAGGTAGCCAATTTAAACAATATATGTTGTATGAGAATTTTTCGACTAACATATTGTAAATTAATAGTAGGTTGGCCCCGCTTTGGACCAAAATATAACATGGTGGGCGTTGTCCACCAAATTAAATTAGGGAACTTTAGTTTACATCGTTAGGGCAAATGACTGAGGTTTCTATGGTTATACTGGTAGAGAATAAATTTTCCTTAATTATTAAGAAAATTACTACAGTATCGAATTAGTTACGAAAATGTTTCAAATATGAAATGAACTTAATCCATGTAGTTATAAGATTTAGTAAAAACGATACTTCAATTCAGATTTGGTTGTTAATGATAATCCGAGGGCGGTTTGATAAGTCAGTGACTTTTTCACTAAAACAAATTTTTTTCCGCAAATAAACATTTTATTCTTCTACATAATCACCTTTTAGCTCGATACATTTAGTCCAGCGTTTTTCTAATTTTTTTATTCCCTCCAAATAATAGGTTTTTTTAAAGCTCTCAACATACGCGTTTGTTTCGGCAATGACTTCTTCATTCGACTCAAATCTCTTACCGTCCAGCCATTTTTTTAGGTTTGGAAACAGAAAATAGTCACAGGGGGCTAAATCTGAAGAATATGCTGGATGAGGTAGCAGTTCGTATCCCAATTCGTGGATTTTGGCCATCGTGACAAGACAAGAGTGCACACGTGCATTGTCTTGATGGAACAGCACTTTCTTCTTCTTAGCCAAATGCGGCCGTTTTTGCTTCAAATCAACGTCGAATCTGTTCAAAAGCTTTGAATAATATTCGCCGGTGATCGTTTTACCTTTCTTGAGGTAATCGATGTGAATGAAACCGCGTACATCCCAAAAAACTCTGGCCATGACCTTGTTGGCTGTAAGACTCTGTTTGGACTTCTTTGGTCCATGTTCACCTCGAGCAACCCACTGTTTCGATTGTTCCTTGGTCTATGGCGTGTTGTGATGGATCCATGTTTTATCCACAGTAACAAAACGGCGCAAAAATTCGTCCGGATTACGGCTGAACATCGCTAAACACTCTTTTGAAGTGATCACACGATTGCGCTTATGGTCGAGTGTGAGCAATCGCGGCACCCATCTCGCAGAGAGTTTTTTCATGTCCAAATATTCGTGTAAAATATGATGTACCCGTTCAGTTGAGATACCTACCTACAGCATGAGCCAACTCACGCACTTTCATTCTCCGATCATCCGATATCATTTCATGGATTTTATAAACGATTTCCGGCGTGATCACTTCTTTTGGGCGACCTGGACGTTCGGCGTCACTAGTGCTGGTACGCGACCACAACGGAACTCTGTAAACCACTTCTTAACCATTGAAATTGATGGTTCCGAGTCCCCGTAGTATTTATCAAGTTTTTCCTTAGTTTCAGTGATGGATTTTTTACGTAAAAAGTAATGCTTAATCAGCACACGAAATTCACTTTTTTCTATTTTCGTAAAAATTCACGAGGTTGTCTGCTTTGAACGGCTATCAAACACCAACTGCACGACGTAGCTTGCTCAAAATTAGAAAGTTGCCCACTGATAGATTATAGTTGACGGCATTACGGTTGCTTTTGGAGTAACTGCGCGGGAAATTCAAAAAGTCACTGACTTATCAAACTGCCCTCGTATACAGTCGATGAATAAGAGAATTATTAGGATGATCTGGACTCGTAAATAATATAGAATTTAAACGAATAACTATTTTGATGCCCACAAGAGCAACAGGACTTTTATAAAGTCTCGTCTCGCCAATGAAATAAAAAGTATCACCAATCTCGTATCGCTTTGCTTCTCGTTAGATTACTTGCTAATTTGAAACGGTACAAAAAAGAAATAGCAGCTATAAAAAAATTTAATCATATATTTAATAGTATATTACGTAACAAGAGTTGTAAGTAACCCATTACGCATGAAATGAAAAAGTTCATGTACGAAGCCGCGCAGCATAAATTTCATGAGTGCGTAATGGGCTTACAACTCGTGTAACGTACTATACTTTTTCTACGCCCATTCATTTTCTTCCATTAAATAAAAAACATCGCAATCATTTAATCTTTATTATAATAGTTGTTAATAACAATTGAACAATTATTGTAAATCGATTGTGCCTTATTATTTAATGGTGATGACCGGTTATTTATAATTGTAGTACTGCTCGGTACATCAGAAGACGAAGATTGATAATTGGTAATTGCCTCCGATATTCGTAATGCGTAGTCATTTTTATTTTTAAAAGATTGATTCACATAGCCTTCCGCTACTGTAGAAGATTGCCAGCCACCAAGTCGTTTTAATGATAGCATATCACCTCCAGCATCAACTAATGTAGTGGCTGATGATCTCCTGAAACAATGGCCAGTATTTTGCTTTGGTTTCGGCAGCTCAAGATATTCAGCAATTTTACGTGGTGTACTTCCGATTGTGTTTATCCCCACAACCTGTTTTATGCATTTTTCATTTCTGTAATTAAGAAATAAAGGAAGTTCCATTTCAGCAGGACGCAAATTCATGTATTTTTGACATGTGATATAAAACGTTTCTGGTACTACAAATGAACGTCTCGTTTTAGTTTTAGAATCTGGAATATCAATTATCAAGGATTTTCCTGTGTCCTGAATGTGTTTCATTTTTATATTTCTAAGTTCTTGTTTACGACAAGCCCCGCTTAATCCTATAATGAAGATAACCTGAAAACAAAACACCAAAACTCATTTTTATGTGATGATAATTATACAAAATTTTAATTGTTTATTTTTAACAACAAATGTTTATGGTCTGGGGCATCTTTCAGAAACTTATTAATTTGTTCAGTAGAAAGGATTTTCGATTTTTTACTTCTAAAACCATCCGATTTCCGCTTCAGTAGGGCGATTAGTTTTGGATAATTTGCAATGTTAATGTTATTATTAATGTTTAGTGTAGTTCTTAGCATCAAAAATTGGCCCTTAGAGAAGATGGCTTCATAGTTTTTGATATTTCTTCAAAATACGCAAGTAAAACATTCTTCGAAAAGGATTTAACGTTATGCTTGTGTCGCCAATCCATAAATTTTTGATAGGTAATTTCGTACCTTTCTTTGGATTTTAGTGGTAACAAATTATATGTGGCAGCTTGAGCTTTTTCTAAAATCTTCGGTGGAGTACTCATACTTTCATCACTTTCACTACTATCAGACATATTCGTAGATAAAGAGAAAGAGAAAATGTTCAGATACAATTATATTTTGTTCAAGAAATTGACAATATAAATGACATGACATTTATTTTCATAGCATGCTACTTAAGAAAACGTGTCCTATTTTTAAAGAAATTGCATAACGTGCTGTCTACATTTAGGGGCATCACTCTTTCAATCCTAAATATATCTCGCTAATGCTAAAAGTTATGTTTTTTAATTGACTAAATTTGTGTAAATAGACCAAATAAAGTCTTACGTAAATAAAAATTTGATTGTAATTTAATTAAACCAAGAACTTTAAGTTTTCTTCTCAAAACGCACGTGTATGTTATGAGATCTCATTACGTGCATGTTATTGTTATATGTCATTTACAAGGAATGTTGACAGTGCGATTTTTGACGTTTACAGACATGGGCGTAGAAAAAATTATATAATGCAAACAAAACACGCGGGTAGCGGGTAGATACTCTTTATGGTCCTAGTAAAGATAGATATACCTCAGGGATGCGAACCTGCCCACGCAAGCCTTGATTTCTTCCTCACGCACTTATCCAAAGAAAATCATGTCCCTAAACTTAATTTCTGCTAAAACCCAAATTATCCTTCCCTATAACCCTATCCTACACCGAAATACTGCAGGTATAAGCAGTACCCCTCTTGCTGGCCAACAGCTACTGGTGAAGGAGCTGGTAAGAGGTGGGGCAATCTCTTGTCCCTGGATTGAGAAATCGGTCCCTAAAGGCGGATGAGTCACGATAGTCAACGACAAGGTAATGCAGAAGGCAACGGGAAACCACTGCATTAAAGATCTTAATAGATTTCCCCAGGACATTCTCCTGTATTATATAACTGTCATGTTGAAGGAACGAGATCAAAATGGCCCCCAGTCACGGGCAGACCTTAAGTGGTCAGGGGGTGCGAAGAATCACCCGGCTTCGACGTGACAGTATAATAAAGAGAATTGCCACTTGAAACCTTAAAAGTTTATATACAGCATGAAAATTACAAAATCTGATCCAAGAGATGAACAGGTTAAAAATAGATGTCTTTGGAGTGAGCGAAGTACGCTGAACTGGCGTAGGAATGATTCAATCAAGCGGGAAAGTTTTTTACTATTCATTCATGTACATGGACCCGAACCATAGAGGTGGAGTAGGAATTTGATTGGATGGAAAGCTACAACCATCAATCAAAGCTGTTGTCCCAATTTCCGATCGTGTTATTCTCATCCAACTGCGTGGCCAACCTATTGAAATCAATATAATCCAAGATTACGCACCAATTGCCGATAAGCCACACAAAGACCTGGAACTATTCTACCAACAAATAGATAAGGCGCTAAAAGTAACAAAATCCAACGAAATAAATATCCTTATGGGTGATTTTAACGCCAACGTTGGAAGAAGTCGTGTAGAAAACATAGTCGGGTCACACAAATCGGGAGAAAGAAATGACAGAGGGGACAGGTTAATTGAGTACTGCCAAGAGAACGAATTCGTTATAACGAACACATGGTACAACTTACCACCCCGGCGCCTTTACACCTGGCGATCACCTCAAGATACTAACCGGCACATTGTACGCAACCAAATTGACTTTATTAGAAGAACGCAGGAAATGCAAGGTCCGAGGAAATAACAATGAATACCGGATTTTGCAAAGAAGGATCCGCCAGAAAATTAGAGCAGCGAAAGAAAAATGGATGTCTGAACTGTGCGCTGAAGCGGAACGATTTTCCCACCTTGGCGATAGTTTTAATCTCCATAAAAAAATCAAAGAAATTGCGGGAGTGCACAAGCAAAAAGCTATCATGAGAATAAAGGACAACAGAGAAGAACTAGTAACCAACAAAGATGAACTCCGAAGTATCTGGAAGTGGTATAGTGCAGACTTGTTCAACGACAACAGATCTACAATACCACCACAAATAGAAGAGAATCCAATGGGTCCGAGTATTTTAAAATCAAAAGTAGTTCACGCCATCTGACTAATGAAAAACGAAAAAGCTCCTGGTCCGGACGAAATGTTTTCAAAAACTTTAAAACTTTTAAATAAGAAGAGTCTGGATGTAGTTGTCAGTCTATTCAATAACATATACAGCACTGGGGTAATCCCCAATGACTGACTACAATCAACTTTTATACCGCTGCCAAAAAAGTAAAACGCACATTTTTGCAAAGACTATCGTCTCATAAGTCTGATGAGCCACTTTTTAAAACTATTTCTACTCGTTTTACATACTAGACTATATAGAAGATGCGAAGAAGTTACCAGGGATAGTCAATTCGGGTTTAAAAGTGGATTTGGTACCAGAGAGGCTATTTTTAGCCTGCAAATGCTAATCCAAAACTGCCTAGATCGACGCACAGACGTATTTATATGCTTTATCGACTACGAAAAAGCATTTGATAATGTCAGGCACGATTTATTATTGCGATATTTGGAGTACTTGAGCCTGGACGACAAAGACGTTAGAATAATTCGCAACCTCTACTGGAACCAAACCACCCAAGTACGTCTGCCATGTGGAAGTGAAACAGAGAAATTCCCAATTAAAAAAGGAGTAAGACAAGGATGCATTTTATCGCCAATGCTGTTCAATCTGTACGTGGAAAAAGCCTTTCAGGAAGCTTGCGACAAGCACTTTAGGAATTAAAGTTAACGGCATCCCTATCAACAATATCGGATACGCTGAGGATACTATGATCTTAGCTGACACAGCAGATGATTTACAGTCGCTATAGAATTCCGTAAATGATGCAAGCAATGCGTTATAGAATGCTGTATAGAATAAGCGAGAGCCGCATTCTTACATCTACGTAAGTTTTAAGTTGACCACCAACTAGAGATTAAATTAAGACTCAAGATGACCAAATGTTATGTGTGGCCTGTTCTTCTATATGGCATGGAAGCGTAGACTTCGTCAATAAACAAGCTCGAAGCATTTGAAATGTGGACCTTCCGTCGAATGCTTGAAATATCATGGGTTGAGAGAGTCAGAAACGAAGAAGTCATTAGAAGAGCAAAACTAGAAGACAGAGAACTGTTCGAGACAATCAAAAAGAGGAAAATCGCATATTTTGGACATATAATAAGAGGAGAAAGTTATGAGTTTTCACGGCTTATATTAGAAGGAAAAATTAAAGGAAAAAGAGGTATTGGTCTTAAGAAGTTATCTTGGTTGCGCAACATCCAACATTGGACGGGAATTAAAGACTTTGGATCACTTCGAAACGCTGCAAATAAGATGTATATATAGAATATGGAGGACGCCTACGTAGTAACGACTGCATGGCACTTTAAGAAGAAGAAACAAAACACAAAACATTTTAGAAAATATTTCACAATTATAATACATCAGTGTTTTTATCATACCGAGGTATATAATAATATTTTGGAAGCTCCTGCATTCATTATAATTTGGCACGCGTATAGTTTATTGTGTAAACAACATCAAAATTGATTACAAAATCCAACTTTTTTTGTCTAGGATCCTTCTTCTTCCTCTACCTGACTGATCAATTAGACGTTATATTTATCTTTAAATTTTTTATATTAAGACTTTTTTAACTATCTGCCCCATCTTGTCACATTAAAAATGTTTAGCCTCGCATAAAATTTAAAATAAGCTAAACAAAAGTATTACGTAAGACTTTAAAAAACGAGACTTTCGTGGGTATCAATCACTACAATAATGAAACAAAATAAAGAAACAAAAAAGTACATTTGTAGTTTTGCATACAGAAAAAGAATAAAACCAAATCGCAGATTAAAAAAGATAGCCTCGAGTTTTTGTGTCAGTGCCTAGTCAAAAGTAAATGACACGACTAGTGGTAGTTATACCCAAATAAAATTAAACAATTTTTTTAATAATAATACACCCATAGGTAATTGGTAATCTTTTTAATTTAAAAAAATAATTAAACCTTTATTTATTTTAATGACCAATCAATTACAATTACCTATTTTTTGAGGTCGTTTTTAAAATATTAGGGTTAAAATTAAAAAGAATTTGCAAAATAACAAAAGGCCAATCCTGTGCATTTTTTGATACTTAACCCCAATGACATTTTCATCAAAGATTATAGTAGATATAATATTTGCGAAAATTTAAAAAAGTAAGCTGATTATGTTTTTTCAGGGTGGTCTGTTTTTTGTGAGGATCCTACTAAATAAAATTATGTGTTTTGAAGGACACTAAATTAAAGAGAATGGAAAGCCACCATGACAAAACAACCTAATTTTGACACTTAATTTGGCAATTTCTTGTTTTTTGCTCTTTTTAAAGAGTTCGCAATAAGGAGTCACGATAGTTTTATTATGAATGCTACAAACTTTCAATTAAAAATCCATTTACTTAAAAAAATATTAATGTATGCAGCTTTTTATTAAAGTTTCATTTTTCTAAAACACATTACAGTTTGTTATTATTAAATAATAGTTTAAATAAATTAATAAAAAAATTTAAATTTGAAAAAAAAATTGATAAAATATAAAAATAGTATCTATAATTTATTTATTTTATAAAAAATCTAACCAATTGTATCAAGATTATTTTTAACTTCGTATTTATATATTTTTTTAAATCACACCATCTTTTTAAGCCTAGCTTTAACAAAAAAAGCATATTTATTTAACCAACTTTAAGTTACTATTTTCGGAATAATTATTTTTTAGTTATGTAATATTTATTTAATTCATTTTTATTGATTGCACGATTGTGCTGCCATCTCTACCGTGCTAGTCTTTACAATACCTTTTCAAGACCATCCAATTCGGTTAAATGTAAAGAGGCCTATAACTTAGGTAGATAAATTCGTGGTAAATGTGATAGATGTCTCTCTGTGCCAATATGTGATGATAGCACTATCTAAAATACAAAATCTAAAAATAATTAAAAATAAATTTTCAAAGTAAACAGCAAAAATTCAAAATAAATTTAAATTCTTTTTTGATAGAAAAAAAACAATTTTTTATACATTTAAGAATTAATAAATTTGTAAAATATAGTTGTATTGATTTATAAAAACAATGAATAGGTACAATGGTTGTAGCAACGAAGATGTACTTTTATCTTCGTTGGTTGTAATAACTTTAT
Source organism: Agelastica alni (assembly GCA_950111635.1). Classification (NCBI taxonomy): domain Eukaryota; kingdom Metazoa; phylum Arthropoda; class Insecta; order Coleoptera; family Chrysomelidae; genus Agelastica; species Agelastica alni. The sequence continues at coordinate 53,845,532 of OX467712.1, read as the reverse complement.
TTTAAAAAGATTCTCCGAATGTAAATACGAGGGCGGTTTGATAAGTCAGTGACTTTTAAAAAAAAACAAATTTTTTCCGCAAATAAACATTTTATTTTTCTACATAATCACCTTTTAGCTCGATACATTTAGTCCAGCGTTTTTCTAATTTTTTCATTCCCTCCAAATAATAGGTTTTTTCAAAGCTCTCAAAATACGCATTTGTTTCGGTAATGACTTCTTAATTCGACTCAAATCTCTTACCGCCCAGCCATTTCTTTAGGTTTGAAAACAGAAAATAGTCGAAGGGGGCTAAATCTGGAGAATATGCTGGATGGGGTAGCAGTTCGTATCCCAATTCGTGGATTTTGGCCATCGTGACTAAACAAGTGTGCACACGTGCATTGTCTTGATGAAACAGCACTTTCTTCTTCGCCAAATGCGACCGTTTTTGCTTCAAATCAACGTCGAATCTGTTCAAAAGCTTTAAATAATATTCGCCGGTGATCGTTTTACCTTTCTTGAGGTAATCGATGTGAATGACACCGCGTACATCCCAAAACACTGTGGTCAGGACCTTGTTGGCTGACAGACTCTGTTTCGCCTTCTTTGGTCCACGTTCACCCAGAGCAACCCACTGTTTCGATTGTTCCTTGGTCTCTGGCGTGTTGTGATGGATCCATGTTTCATCCACAGTAACAAAACGGCGCAAATATTCGTCCGGATTACGGCTGAACATCGCTAAACACTCTTTTGAAGTGGTCACACGATTGCGCTTATGGTCGAGTGTGAGCAATCGCGGCACCCATCTCGCAAAGAGTTTTTTTATGTCCAAATATTCGTGTAAAATATGATGTACCCGTTCAGTTGAGATACCTATAGCATGAGCTAACTCACGCACTTTCATTCTCCGATCATCCAATATCATTTCATGGATTTTATCGAAAATTTCCGGCGTGATCACTTCTTTTGGGCAACCTGGACATTCGGCGTCACTAGTGCTGGTACGACCACAACGGAACTCTGTAAACCACTTCTTAACCATTGAAATTGATGGTGCCGAGTCCCCGTAGTATTTATCAAGTCTTTCCTTAGTTTCAGTGATGGATTTTTTACGTAAAAAGTAATGCTTAATCAGCACACGAAATTCACTTTTTTTCATTTTCGTAAAAATTCACGAGGTTGTCTGCTTTGAACGGCTATCAAACACTAACTGCACGACGTAGCTTGCTCAAAATTAGAAAGTTGCCTACTGATAGATTATAGTTGACGGCAGCACTGTTGCATTTGGAGTAACTGCGCGGGAAATTCAAAAAGTCACTGACTTATCAAACTGCCCTCGTATCATAACTTTTTAAAGTCCGACTATAAGAAATGCTAAGAGTAAACTTTTTATTATTCCTACGAATAGTTTTGCTATTCAAAACTAAGTGTGATGACAAAAAAAAAATTAAGAATGGGTTCTAATTTATTAATTCATTTTTAATTTCAAATACATAAAAGTGCTACTAATAAAGTTAGACTTTTGATATTTGAAAAATTATACACTGTGCAAAATAAATAATTTGCAGTTGTCGGGCAACTAAATAAATAAATTTTTGGTTACTTATTTTGAATTAATTAAAACAAATAATTTATTACACTTAAAATAGCATTTCCTAATTAATAATGTAGGTACTTACAGTGCAACAGAAGTAGCTTGGCGGGCGAGAGATCACAAAATCTGCGCACAACGAAAACATTCGAATAACGATCCGATCGGCGACGACGAAATTTTCGGTAATAGTGAGTCTCAAGTACAATCGGAGGAAGAAGTTTACGAATGTGAAGTATATTTGTTATTTTAGTAGGCTAGTAATTTTTTTCCATATTAAAAAAAATTATTGACAGAAACATATGAAAAGACTACATAGCTAAAATAAATATATTTTTTATTGATATAGTATATTAACAATCTACTCTAGTACATTTTGAATAATGGGTAAATGTTTTGTCGATTCTTCGCTTTTGTTGGGTACCATCCAGCGATGGTTCTCCAGTCTGTTTAGTAAGTTAGGTCTTTAGCCTAGGATCTTGTAAGCCTTTTGTCTTCTAGAGCAATCGTGTATGGTTGGTTGTTTGTCTGGCTGTGAGTGGAAGTCCGATTTTTTGCCTTGTTTGCGTCGGTGCTTATTACATCTTTGATAAAGGGTAACCCAAGATCATTATAAAGGGTTTTGTTTGACACGTACCATTGTGCGTTGGCTACCATGCGAAGTGTTTTGGATTGAAACGATTGTAATATTTTTGTGTAGCTAGGTTTGCTGCAGCCCCAGATGTTTATTTCATCCGTCTAGATGGGTTTGAGTATGGCTTTGTAGATTTAAATTTTATTTTTTATCGATAATTGTGACCTTTCTACTAACTGGTGCATTTGCTTTATTTTAAAATCTAATTGTGCCTTTTTCATATTTATATGATGTTTTCATGTAAGTTTTTGGTCTAAGTGAAGTCCCAGGTTTTATTGATATTGGAGCGTTGTTAATGTTGACCTGCGGACAGTTACTTCTTTTGGTGGTGAATGTTACTTGGACAGATTTTTCTTTATTGACGGTAATTTTCCGGTGTTTTAGCCATTGTTAAAGTAGTAAGTCTCGACAATAAAACATTAAATATTTTCGAAGTACATGGAGGTTTGCGTCAAGGATGTATCCTATCGCCGATACTGTTTAACGCTTACGGTGAAATTATAATTAGACGAGTCCTAGAGAATTTTAAAGGAGGTGTATCAATCAATGGTAAAAAGATACATAATCTCAGGTACGCGGACGACACTACCCCAATAACAAGAGATGAAAATGAGATGATTACACTTCTTGATCAGGTTGCAAATGAAAGCCGAGCGCTAGGTCTCGAAATAAATTTAGACAAGACCAAGCTAATGACCATTGATAGGAGTAACACTATACAGTTAAGAAATCTGCAAAATAGAATTAAAGTAGTAAAGGAATTCATCCATTTAGGATCGCTAATAAACAGCAAGAGAGGGTGCGAAACAGAAATAAGAAGACAGATAGCATTAGCGAGGACAGCAATGTTAAACTTATCCAAGAAATGGAAAGACGGTTGCATAACCAGAAACACTAAAAGAGCCCTGGTTAACACCTTAGTGTTTTCGATATTTTATATGGTTCCGAATTCTGGACAATAAAGTCGAGCGACAGGCAACGAATAAATGCATTTGAAATGTGGTGCTGGCGGAGGATGCTTCGCATACCCTGGACAGCACACCGGATCAATGTGTCAGTATCAAGCGAATTAGGAATCAACTATCGATTATCCACCAGTTGCCGACGTCGCATTCTGGGTTACTTCGGACACATCACCAGACGAGATCAAGACAATCTAGAAAGACTTATCGTGCAGGGCAAAGTGGAAGGTAAAAGGTCAAGAGGAAGATCTCCATCAAGATGGATAGACCAAATTAAAGAGATTACAGGGCAAACCTTGCAGACAAATTTAAGAGTAGCGGATGACCGACAGCAGTGGAGACCCATCAATGCTCATAGACATGATGCCACAACTCTTCAGCAATGAATATATGACTAAGAAAAAAGTTAAAATTATTTTGTAATTTTCTTGAAGCCGTGATGGGATCTGGATCTGCTGTTAAGATTGCAGTGTCTTTAGTATCTGGTTTGTCTGCAGTGAACAGGAGGTAAAGAAAGCGACCTAGGACACTAACTTGCGGGATTCCAAAGTTTATATTGTGGTATTTGGAAAGTAAGGTGTTAACTTGGAAAACGCTCTTTTAAGTAGAATTTAAGAAGCGAGTATATTTTAAAAGGCAGGTTTGTTTTTAATTTGTATATAAGTCCTTCATGTCACTAAAATAAATATAACGCTGCTACATGATTATGTGGGCGTAAAATGATATTTTAAAAAACGTAAAATTTAGGAGCAAAAAATACTTGTTATATTTATTATTACGTACGCCGTATTGGCATACTTCGTTATAATACTTTCACATTGCATACATGCACTAAAAAGAATGTGGCTTATCTTATAATTATGCAATCAGTATTTTACAACTTGTCAGCTGACAATTTACCATTAAAAAAATTAAGGGTAAACATGTCACCTGAAGAGACTTAAAATAGAAAAAAACTCCAATCATTCTATGATTAATTTAGGATGAGTCACGGTAAGTTTTATATAAATATAAGACTACCTGAAGTTTAAGATTCGTCCTCAACAAAAGCAACTGAAAGTACCAGTAAGTATAAAAAGATCTAAAACATAATTAGATTTTAAGCTTACAAATAATAATTACTTGTGTTAGGGATACAAATACTGTAGGTACTGCACAAAAAGAAATGAGAATGAAAATTAAAAAAAAACAACAAGAAATTTTTTTTTATCCCCTTTACTGGAATACATCTATTTCAACGATTTTTTCAGTCATCGAAACAGTTATTGTACTCAGTTTCTGGTATAGCCTTCAAAGCGGTCAGCGTATTCTCTTTTTGGCTTTTAATGACTTAACACGATGTCGAAAAAGTGTAAATTTTAAGCAGGGATGTAGAAAAATTCTTCATGGAGTCATATATGACGAATACGGTGCTTGCAAAACAAAATTTATTTGATTTTTAATGAAATTCTGTCGAATAATGATGGCAGGATGCTGTGGTGCATTATTGTGATGCAAAACCGTGAATTTTTTTTTTAACTTGACTTTTGTAAATGACGTAAAAGACATAAATAATATTCTTTGTTGACTTGCTAACTCATTATTGATAATTCCACGTAGTCGAAGAAAACAGTCAACATGACCTTGATTTTTTACTTGCTTTTTCTGGTTTGGATTTTTGTGTTTCTGTTGCAAAATATTGTTCCACACTTTTTTTCATTTTAAAACTTGCTGAGGAAGATTTTTATTAAGCAAAAAAAAAACGCTGCATTTTTTAACCTATTAAAGCAAATGGCATGAAAGATATGTCAGCTGTTCACAACAGTCATACCAATCTACCAAATAAAAATACACATCAATATTCATAGCGCGCATATTTTTAAAAATACATACATACATATAGTCACGCCTTTTTCCGTAGAGGTAGGCAGAGACCACTTCCTTCCACTTGCTACAGTTCTTACACACATCTTTTGCTTCTTCTACTTTCATCAGTGCTTTTATACATGCTCGTTGGTTGTTGGTACTCGTGAACCTGGCAAACAATGGCAAAAATACAATATAATTCAGTTACCTTTTTTTTTGTATTTCATTGTTAATTAAATATTATTTGCAATTAAAGTTAAATTAGAGGTGACCCGTGAAAATAATTCACGCCGATAGTTTCGTAATATAATAAAATGAAAATAAGTAAATGTAAATATTTATTAATTTTAAATATTTTAATATACAAATATACATACATACATATAGTTACACCTTTTTCCCATAGGGGTAGGCAGTGACCACTTACTTCCACTTGCTACGGTTTTTGCACACATCTTTTGCTTCCTCTACTTTCATCAGTGCTTTCATATATGCTCGTCGGTTGTTGGTACTCATGACATAGCCTTTCTTCAAAACAATGTTGATCTGATTTAGATATGTTCGCCGAGGTCGATCTTTGCCAACTTGTCCATTTACACTTGCCTTAAAAATTTGTTTCGTTAATCTTCCTCCATCCATCTTTTTTACGTGTCCAAGGCATCTAAGCATTTCTTTATGTATCTTTGTAACCACATCTTGTTTTACACCACAACGTTCTTTTATCTCAGTATTCTTTACTTTATCCAACCGAGTCATTCCGACTATACTTCTCAGACTACTTATCTCTGCAGCATTACTCCTATTTTCATGCTTCTTCTTCCAAACCCAGAATTCTCTACCATACATAAGTGTAGGAACCAACACTCCTCTATGCACAGCCAGTCATGCCTTTTTTGACACTTTTAGGCTTTTCATAAAGCCATACAGTGCCCCATTAATTTGTTTTCCTGCCAACACTCCTCGCTCAATGTCACTGTCATACTTTCCATCTCTCGTAAACTTTGAACCTAAGTATACAAACTCATTTACTTGTTCCACTCTTTCTCACTTAATCAGAACTTCACAGTTTGTCATGCTTACTTCTCTTTCAAAAACCATTACTTTCATTTTGCTTATATTTATTTTCATCCCTTTGATTTTCAGGGCATCATGCATAACAATAACCATCGCCTGCAAGTCCTCTTTAGATGACGCTAATATGACTTGATCATCGGCGTAAAAAAGGCATTTGACGATCAAATAAGTCATTTTCAATCCATACGCACTCTCTTTCAAATATTTTAAACAATCGTCTATGTATAAGTTAAACAGCCATGGCGAAGCCACACATCCCTGTCTCACAACATTTTTTTATGTTAAACCAGTCTGTGTAAAAATATAAACTACCAGATGTTATATTTGCAAGATTTAAATAAAATAACTTTACGATGAGTTTTGTTAAAAAAAATGCGAGTACGATAATTTTAAATGCACCACAACATCTCGTTGATAAATCGCAAGCTGCTTCTTTCAATTAAGTGAATGCAAAATAAATAAATAATTTTTCTTTCTGCGTTTTTAGTCTTAAATTGTCCCGTTTCGTCTGGCTATCGACATGAAAACTTTCAGTTTCAATGTCAAACACGATTTTAGACTGCGGGAGATATAAGCCCTGGCCTACAAGTCGGGCAGCCAAAAATCTCCCTCGTCTTGTTTCATCCCTTAACACATAATGTATGTATTTTGATTATGGGAATAAATTATTTTTATTAATAACATTAAACTAATGACTATATCATTGTCTACTTCTGGTAGATGTAAATATATATTGCGATTGGCATAATATTGATTTAATATTTTTTCGATATTTTTATTTTTAGTTTTCAATAATACTAAATATTTTGTCAGAAAGTACAGTACAATTACAATCGCACTTGTGAAGAAATTATGGGACACGTAATTTTAAATAATATGCCGCAATTCATACATGTACCCATAATATTTAGTCCTTTGACGCCGTTCCATTCATTGGAGCAACTCCTGCGTCTCTTTCCAGTCCTGCGCTTCCTGCGACGCCCTGCTACAAAATCGCTGTCGACGTCGAGCGAGTCCTGTCGAAGGCAGCCCGAGGTGCAAAGTGCGCTAAACGGGTGCGGATGTTTTCATGCATGTTGAGTTCGGCGAAAAATAGCAGGGAATCGATTCCGAGGGCAGTATTTCGTATTAAGTGCAGTTGTTAATATGAAGTCCCAGTTGTTGGATCCATTGTAATGGCTACACGACGCAACATCGACGGCAAATTTCATAAAAATACGTGTACCTCCACATAGGCACACAAAATGGAGGCATGTTTTTATGAACACACATTGACAGAAACGGTAAGTTATACGTCAATTCCAATCCCTGCACCCTAGCGATTACTTTTACACCTTTAACCCACAGCCCTACATTTCGCCCTTATTTGTCACACTTTTTCTCCCTTGTAAAACCGAGCATAATTTTCATTGATTAAGACGGCCAGTAAATAGGTCGTTAGGGAACCAGAGTTCCGGCTATGCCTTTGCAGTATGAAAAAATGTTTTGTTCATAATTGATTACGCATTTTAAAGAGTAACACAAAAGGCAGCAGATTCAATTTCCATAGTAATTTCAATTAACAAAGCGTTTCTGTTAGCAAACTAATGTAATATTATAAAAGAAAATTCTGTTAAATATGATATCACTGATGAAATGTTTTTTTGCTTAGCAATAAAGCTGACGTAGATGAAGTTGTACATGAAATAATTGACAAATTACATTAAATCTGACATTTTTAAGTCAGGGTAAGGAATTGCAATGATGCCAATGACCATATTGTTGTTTTTGTCATGGTGATAAATAATATAAACAAATTAATGTTTTATGCTACTGTTTCGTATCTGTTTTAATTTAATAACAACCAACTCTCAAAACAACATAGCTACATTTTTATTCAAAAAGCTAAATGGTGCTTACCTGTAATTTTTTTGTTAGTCAATAGTTTTTTTATTGATGTTATTTAAAAAAACAAGTTTATAAATAAAAAAGCCAAAATAAATAATAATAAATAAACCACTACTTCGTGATGAGTCATTAGCGTCCGGAAAGAGGTCAGCCCTGCGTCCTGCATCAGCAGTTTTTTTTACCATATCCAGTATTTGACTTAAGTTTTGATTCTGTAAATGCAATAACATTAAATGTATGCTGAATTTATATATTCTTAGTGAAAGACAGAACTTTTGAACTTTTAAGGTACTTTTTTTAAAATTAATTTTTGTCCTTTTTTCTAAGGTTATATATTTTTATTGTATTATTTTTAACTAAGTGATTTATTTTATTCTAGATATATCTAGGTACTTATTTTTGTTATTGAACAAAGTTGGAAATTAGAAATATATATGTTTTTTTTTTTAAATATATTGAATTTTTTAAACATTTTGGTTTCGTTATTTCATTATTGTGGTTTTGTTATTTCTTTAAATCATCCGATGTTTTTTCATTCTCTACTTCTTAATTTGTAAAATGAATCGTTGTTATCATGATATTTTCAGCAAAAATAAACCAAAAAAACAATCATAAAATGTACCTATAACTATATTATTAATAAAAATACAGGGTAGCTGCTAATTTGAACCATTTATTTAAAATGTATTTATCCAAACTAAACAGCTTTAATAGTATTTGAAAAATTTTTATTTCATTTTTTAATACTAGCATTAATTTCGCCTGTTTTTAAAACAATATATAGATATAACTTATTAAACAGAGCCCGAGTTAAATACAATACATATTTAAATAAAAACAGTTACGATAATATTAATAAAATAATGTAGTTGTTTTTTAATTTTTCCAAAACATTAAAAAACTTTTAAATTTTTTACTTGGTATTTAAACTTTTATATTTAACAAACAGCCATTCAAGTTTTTAAAAAAAATGAAGTTTTTTAAATTTTTTTTATTTTATCTGTAAGAAATCAATTAAAAATACAATATAATTCAGTTACCTTTTTTTTTTGTATTTCAGTTGTTAATTAAATATTAATTGCAATTAAAGTTAAATTAGAGGTGACCCGTGAAAATAATTCACACCGATAGTTTCGTAATATAATAAAATGAAAATAAGTAAATGTAAATATTTTAATCTACAAATATACATACATACATATAGTTACATCTTTTTCCCATAGGGGTAGGCAGAGACCACTTACTTCCACTTGCTACGGTTTTTGCACACATCTTTTACTTCCTCTACTTTCATCAGTGCTTTCATACATGCTCGTCGGTTGTTGGTACTCATGACCTAGCCTTTCTTCAAAACAATGTTGATCTGATCGAGATATGTTCTCCGAGGTCGACCTCTACTGACTTGTCCATTTACACTCGCCTCATAAATTTGTTTCGTCAATTTTTCTTCATCCATCCTTTCTACGTGTCCAAACCATCTAAGCATTCCTTTATCTATCTTTGTAACCACATCTTCTTTTACACCACAGCGTTCTCTTATCTCACTATTCTTTACTTTATCCAGCCGAGTCACTCCGGCTATACTTCTCAGACTACTCATCTCCGCAGCATTAATCATATTTTCATGCTTCTTTTGCCAAACCCAACATTCTCTACTATACATAGGTGTAGGAACCAACACACCTCTATGCATGGTAGTAAATGTTGGGTTTATTAGAAGCATGAAAATAAGATTAATACAGCGGAGATGAGTAGTCTGAGAAGTATAGCCGGAGTAACTCGATTGGATAAGTGAGGGAAGGGAACGCTGTGGTGTGAAAAAAGAAGTGGTTACAAAGATAGATAAAGAAATTCTTAGATGGTACCAACCGACGAGCATGTATGAGAGCAATGATGAAAGTAGATAAAGCAAAAGATGTGTGTGAAAACCGTAGCAAGTGGAAAGAAGTGGTTTTTGCCTACCCCTATTTAAAAAATGACTATATATATATATATGTATATATATATATATATAATTTTAGCAGTGATAATGTACTAGCCTAAGTGAGTTACTACTAACCTTGTACCATTAATTTATCTCTAATTAGTATTAAGGTAGTTTAAAAATTGAATGTAATGTCCGTCTCCCTGGTAGGAGATTGGCAGCAATACCTGTCCATGCAACTGGTATAACAACTTAGTTTTTACTTCATAACATGTGGCACAATGTTTGGTAGACAAATGGTTTACCGAAGCTCCCTGATCCGTCAATGAAGTAACAATTTCGAATTTTTTTTTATTTCATACAAAAATTATTTAGCTATTGCCTTTTGTTCTAGGTTTAACTTTTCATAAGGTGTCTTGCCTTTCGTATATCTTTTTCTACGTTGTAAATTTCTTCTCTTGTATGTTGGGCGACGGTTAGAACAGGAGTCTTTTTCTTCTTCTTCTAGGTGCATATTTTGTTGGTAGTCGCTCGGAAAAGTTATATAGTGGTGAGACCAAACCACGGTCTGAGATTTTTGAACCAGGAAGTTCTTCGTCTGCCGGGGCGTCTCTTACTATTAATATTACCCTGTATTATAAGATGTAGAATGTCATACTTTTCTGGGTGTCTCATGATATGTCCAAATATTTAGGTTTTCGTTGTTTTACAATATTGACCATTTCTGTATCTTTATGCATTCTTCCAAGCACCTCCTCGTTTGTGATTTTTTCCACCCAACTTACTCTTAGCATTCTCCTGTACAACCACATGCTCTAATCATCCTCATTCGCAGGGCAATCGATAGATCGTGACAGGTAAAACGTTTTTTCATGTGAATAAATGTTACAGGAGTGGGTAGTTTGAATTGTTCGCAAAAACGACTATATTTAAAAATATTTACCAATTCTTAAAGTGTAAGTTAGGTGGCGTGTGCTGTCTCTGTATCATGCAGACATTCTTTTCATTCGGCGTCAATCATGACTAAATTTAATTTTTCTGCAGCTTCTTGAAATGAGTTGCATAGAATTCCATCAACTTTACGTAAATCATTAAACGACTGCGGTCTTTTGACGTGCAGTAGTAGTGCACAAAAGTAATATCTTTCGATGCGTCCTAAGCACTTGGTATTTTTTTGCGTTTATTCTATCGTCCATTTGACCACACAAAATGTACAAAGTCAAATTTAAATAAGTAAACTAAAAGTACTTACTTGACTGACACGTTGTTTATATTTAATTCTGTTAAATTCAGACTTTAGCGCCATCACGACACTTTTAACTGTTAAAATATTGGCGACTATTATTTATATAAAATGTAAATTTTTAACATAAAATGTAAAAAAGTAATACAACGTAAACAAACAGATATCAAAAGCCATCTAAACTGTTGAAAAACCAAACTAAAAGCTAAAACTTATTTAAATATATTTTTAGTCGTTATAGAAAAAAATAATATTCAGAATGGCGTATCCAACATTAATTTTGATATGGTATTGAGGTGAATTATTTAAAAAAAATTTTTATTTCTTTAAACTTATTTTTTCACAAAATAATCTGGTAAATCACCTAATTTATTTATTGTTTCTTAAATCAAACTTTTCTCTTATTTCTCATTTTTACATATTTTGATTTTGGCTGAAAATGAACCACGTGAAATAAATTACGAATGTTTCTCTCCCTCCTTTCGTCTCTTTCAGTTATCTTTTATTCTTTTTTCATGTTGTTTCTATTTTTCTATCGTCAATTTTGCTTCAGTCTTTTTATTTCGGTTTTTTTGAAAACCCTTGAATTTTCCAATCTTTTCTACGAATTCTTCTCTTCTCTTCATTAATTTTCATTTTTTCCATGTCTTCTTTGACCTCCTGACGCTCCTTAGCCACTTTTATAAACTTATAGACTTGAAAAATGCCTATGACAGAGTGGTAAGGAGTGAATTGTGGTCGACATTGTCTATGTATGGGGTAAGTGGTAGTTTAATACGAGCACTGAAATCACTTTATAAGGATTCCACTGCTTGTGTCAGGATTAACCGAGCTCGCAGGGACTGGTTTAATATCGAAAAAGGTGTAAAATAGGGATGTGTGGATTAGCTATGGCTGTTTAACTTATACATAAACAATTGTTTAAAAGATTAGAAAGAGGGTGCGCATGGATTGAAAATGAATGATTTGATCGTTAAATGCCTTTTTTACGCCGATGATCAAGTCATATTAGCGTCATCTAAAGAGGAGTTGTAGGCGATCGTTAATGTTATGCACGATGCCCTGAAAATCAAAGTAAGCAAAACGAAAGTAATGGTTTTTGAAAGAGAAGAAAGCATGACAAACTGTGGAGTTTTGATTGAGGGAGAAAGAGTGGGACCAGTAAATGAATTTGTTTACTTGAGTTCAAAGTTTACGAAAGATGGAAAGTATAACAGTGACATTGAACAAAGGGTGTTGGCAGAAAATAAATAAATGGGGCACTGCATAGCTTTATGAATAGCTAGAAGGTGTCAAAAAAGGCACGTCTGGCTGTGCATAGAGGTGTGTTGGTTCCTACACTTATTTATGGTATTAAATAATGGGTTTGGCAGAAGAAGCATGAAAATAGGATTAATGCTGCGGAGATGAATAGTCTGAGAAGTATAGCTGTGACTCGGTTGGATCAAGTAAAGAATAGTGAGATAAGAGAACGCTGTGTTGTAATATAAGATGTGGTTACAAAAATAGATAAAGGAATGCTTAGATGGTTTGGACACGTAGAAAGGATGGATGAAGGAAGATTGACGAAACAAATTTATAATGCGAGTGTAAATGGACAAGTCAGTAGAGATCGACCTCGGAGAACATATCTTGATCAGATCAACATTGTTTTGAAGAAAGGCCAGGTCAAGAGTACCAACAACCGACGAGCATGTATGAGAGCACTGTACTACTTAAACTAAAAATAAACTAACGTAATTAAACGCAACAATGCCAAGACCGAAATAAATTTTCATTAAATAAATCAATTGTTCATATTTTTAACCACTATGAAAAGTTGTACAAATTAAGTAGATGAATTTTATTCAATTTAAAATAATATTTATTTACTTCGTACAATAAAATTTATTATTATTTAAATATACATATATTTCTTTAAATATAAATAAAAAACTATGTTTGTAGAGTTTTTTGGTATATATTTTTTTGTTTTACTTCGTTAATTTAATTTAAATTTTTTTCAACTAACTTTAAATTAAAAAAAAATTGATTGCAAACTACAAAGATAAAAAAAATGCTTTAGCCATATAAAAGGCTCGATCAATAAAACGTTGATAATAGACGTGAAGCTCAACCTTTTAAGTAAAAAATGCAGCGAAAAAATTTAATCGGGCTGAAACTTGCAATTTTTTTTTTTAACTTTCAAAACAAATTATTTCCACAATACCTGTTTTCTGTGTTTGGAAAAAATTCACCTCTCCAGTCGGCATTTTCCCGCTACTTCTAAGAATTCTTAAATGTATGCATGATCTGGAGCTTAGTTCTCCATGAATTTATTTAAGATAAGAAAAATCGCAACCAGTTACCGAAATGTAGCAAATAATATGGAAATGGTTTAATATAAGTCTTGTAGCTAAAACCCCTAAAAACAAACAGTCCTGTCAGTTAATATGCAAATGTTTGCCGATCTCTAAAAAACAATGCTAGGACAAAAAATCGTTCTATAAACTTGGAATGAACTAGCCATTAACGTCACCGATATGGTAAAGTCAAACGCTCTCCATCTCATTTAAAATATTCCTGGCTTAGTTGCTCGAAATAGATATTCCGTGGCGTAGTCTCTTTAAAATTACTTTTTCGATAGTAAAATAAATATTTGCAAAAATTAAAACTTAAATAACTGTGTGCCTTTGCTATTTATTACTTTATAGATCTAAAAATTTTGTTTAAATTGTAAAATTGTATAAGCTGATTGTAAGTCTTGAAGAGGGAAACATCCCAGTTAATCCTCTGATGAAATATCCTTTTCTTTATGTTCCGATGAGTCTGTATTTACTGTAAATACTAAGTGTTCGAGAGCGTTGTTCATGAGATGGTATTTTTTATCAGTTCTTCTTCATAAATTTCGTTTATCATATACCATTCTTGTTCAGATAACTCCTTGAAAATATACCTTGTCAGTGCCTCGGTATCAGCCAAATTAAAAGTGATATTGTGAGCTGCTACTCTATTTTTTATTATTGCCCATATTTTCTCTATGGGGTTCAGTTCTGTGTTATAAGGGGGTAAGCGTAGCACAGTGACTATGTTGTTCCAGCAAAGCATCCAACTTGTATATCATGGGGATCGATAGGTTGATAAATACTAACCATATTGTTCCAGCAGAGCATCTAACTTGTGTATTGTAGGGAAGGATAGGGTGATCCTCGACAGCAAATTTAATTGGTTAGACCACGCAATGTTTACCCAAAGAACCTATTTCTTCTGAGAAAACTCTTCCATTGTGTTGGTAAAACTTGTCTGAAAACCGTCTATTACGGGCTTATACACTCTGTAATAAGCAACTGTTTAATTGTAGGGGCCACTCTTCACATACATATACCCTCAAAATGGAAATAAATATATTACCCATTAGCAAGTACATAAATATGACACTCGTCATCTGTTTTACAATCTGTAAACATTCGGCTTGCAATAATAAAAGATGCATGTTATCGGAGCATATATACATACTCGTACATCCATTAAGTCAGTATAAGTTTAGATTCTGATTTGGTACATGCAAAAGCCTTTCGTCTGTGGATTAGGTCCAATGGGTCATATATCTTCAGTTTTTTTGTTGGCTGATGAATAAGGAGATTTGCAGCTAGTTCATTTGGGTTAACTCTCAACCGGTTCTAATAGCTCTCGGCTAATTTGGCACATTCTTCAATGACTGTTGGAACTTAAAGGTCTCTGTGAAGTACATAGTTAGGTGTTGGAATTTCCCTTCCAAAACTATATTAATTTTTCTTTTAAATTCTTAATTTTAAATTTGTCTTGGGCCGCCCCTGAGCGCAAACTTCAAGGCGAGTTCTGAAAACCCCTCTCCTCTCACCGCGCTCTCTCGAGTCGCTAATGGGGCAATTGACACACAGTAAGTAGTATCTCCCAAACGTCTGTTCAAGACGGTCGATAAATTCATTCACGGCGATCGAAATAATCGAAATTTCTTGATTATCCACGGCTTTGTTATTTCTTCCACGTCATCCTGTTTAGTAAGGGTGAATTTATTATAATTAGAGGTACAAGTACATAGTGTATTTTGAAGAGAGAAATATTCAGTGTTCAAAGATACTTAAAAAAAACCAGCGATCTATGATTTAAATCCAGTCCACTGTTATTGAAGTTAAGTGTAATTTCCCTGTGTACGGAAAAAGGATTTTACAAACTTTTTTACGTAGTTAGGAATATATTAAGGAGCACTAGCAGATAATTTAAGTAGTTTGGTCTGAAAACGTTGCATCTTTATGACATTTAAGCTGCTTGCTGATTTCCAGAGTTGTTTTTCATATAACCATATAGGATTTATGGTAGAAAATCTTAAGTTTTTTAATAAATTTAAATTTTGATATAAAATATCGTTGTCGATATTTTATGGATATTTTCCTGTGCTTACTTGACGAGCAAGCACTGAAGATGACTTCTAGGTTGAAAGCGTTTTGCTTGTTTTTCTTCGTATCCTGCCGTTCAATTATTAGTAAGGTTCTCGCTCCATCTCTTGTGAGATCTTCCAACGCTTCGGCGCCCTAAGGGCGACTTGTCTCTAGTTATTTTGACCATTATGTCGTCAATCATCCGGTCTTTGTGTTCGTTCCACTCTCTCTTTCTTCCCAGTATCCATTCATTTACATTGTCTATTTTACATGTTCTTCCTGTCAAAAAGTGTTTTTCCAGCGATCCTGCGCACTATTTTCATTTCGGTGGTTTCTAATATTCTCTTTGTGTTCGATGTATCTGGTCTAGTTTCCGCTGTGTATATTAATATAGGTCGTATGACCGCCTTGTAGATTCGGGATTTGGTCTCGATTCCGATATATTTGTTTCGGAGGATTGTATCGTGCAGGTAAGCTAAGGTTCGTGCTGCTTTTGCCGCTTGGTTTCTTATCTTCGCCTTGATGTCACCGTATCCTGATATTTCTATGCTTAGGTATTTAAATTTCATCTCCTGTTGTATAATTTTATTATCCACAACCAGTTTGCATCTTATATGTTTTTTTTTTAATTATTTACGCAATTAATTATTAATTTTTCGGTGTTTTCATTTAGATTGTATGAAAAACTTGAATTTATGTTTGTTTAAAGTTATATTTTAAAAAATATAACTATTTTAAACCAGTCCTTGGGCACTCAGGGGACTGACTACTCAAGGTACTGTTATTTTAGCGTATTTATGGATGAAGAACTTAAAAACTACATGACTTTCCAATTAGCTTTTTATCCTCCTGCTCCTTTTTAAAGATGGTAAAATGCGCAAAACAACAAACCTACATTTTATGACCTATTCCCAGAAGTGACAGTGAATGTCAACGATGTACAAAAATTTTAGTACAAGAACAAGGATATTACTACACCGTTGCAAGTGGCAACTGGATAAAAATTTTGTGAACACTATGTTAGATATTTACGTAGCAATTATGGAAACAGCAGTATTTCATGGTTACAAAAAGAACAGCATAAAATTCGTGGAAAAAATGCGTCGCTCTAAAAAAAAACGCATGTTCATATTTGACAAAAGCTTGCATCTCAAAATAAGACAAGAAATGTTAAGCGAATGCCAAAAATAAGAGTAGCCTTATACAGAGTGGACCAAAAGTCTGGAAACGGACAATTATCTCGTAAATTGCTAGTCTGAATTGTACAAAATTTGGGATAGGCATATTTTGAGATACGGAGATTCAAGATTTAACATTTGCAATGTTATCAGATTTGAAGTTTCTCTGATAATATTAGTCACTTTGGTTTTTTAAATACATCACCCTGTATATTCAGTCATTATTAGAATTTCCTCTTCAATACGAGTTTAGCCACATATATCACTCATGATTTTATGTAGTCTAAAAGGTCTTAAATAAATAAAACAGAAGTGTGGCAATGCCTAATTGTATTAATAATTTTTTAATGCAAGCAATTTTCAACTACATTAAAACGTAACAATTAAAAGATGACAACATTTTTAACATAATGATTCCTTAAACAAGTGTTCAAAATGTGCTCCATTTGTAAGCTGACAGTACCCTAATCAATGGTAGAATGCGTCAACCACATTTCTCCACGATTGTTTAGACCTGGACTAGACCTTTTAGAGTACATAAAATCATAAGTGTTACATAATGACTGAATATACAGGGTGATGTATTTTTGGGAATATTGTGTAACGAGTGTTAGAAAAATGATGCACAATTAAAATTACTGTTAACTACGTATATTTATGAAAATTAAAGAAAAACTTGGCAAGAGAGGCGATGTGCGTCAGTGTTGAAGTTCGTCGATAGACTGTTGGGAGTTCTTTGAGAGACTGTCGAAGTTTGTTGCGAGGCTGGTGGAAACTGACTGACTGACTGAAAACGAATGAATTTGTGTGCCTCTCTCTGTTCTTTTTATCTACTTTCCCCCACGTCGGTCAGTTTTATGACAGTCTGTTGATGATACATAACTTGGCTGAAATGCCTTTTTAAAATCATACCGATTTACCTTATTACTGTGATTGTATGTGAGTAGCTGAAGATGAAAGAAGATTCTGGTCATAAAAATAGGATAGTATGCGTGCGTTATTGCAAAGGAGCAGAACTAAGGGTCATAAAGTTTAGGGTCGTATACGTGCTTTCTTGAAAAGGACACGACTTAAGATCAAAAAGGTTTTTAGTGAAATTGGTCGTTGGAATTTTAGGGAATTTAACAATGGGAAATTCACGTTTCGTCCTCTATGCATAACTGTATGTATGGCCGCTACATATTTAAAAACCAAAGTGACTAATAATATCAGAGAATAGCAAATCTGACAACATTGCAAATGTCAAATATCTCAAAATATCTCAAAATAAGCTTATCCTAAATTTTGTACAACTCGGACTAGCAATTTACGAGATAATTGTCCGTTTCCAGACTTTTGGTCCACTCTGTATATATATGCTACGAGAAATAAAATATTGTTACGAAACTTACTCTTGGGATCGTTTGTTTTAAACACTTCGTACAATAACTGAAGAATTTATTCTAATATTTGTTTACAATAATTTCTTACTTTATAAATCACTTAAACAATTACAATCTCTATACAATCTCTTTATAACACTTTATAATTACTTCAAAACTTCACTTTAAAACTTTCGCGACCGCTGTCTTTTTATATACCTTTTTTTACTAAAAATAGTCGCAAAAAAGGGTAGATCTACAATTTATTACTCGAAAGAGCGAGAGGATTTTCTTTCGTTATTACCGAATTTGTTTGAACTTTCTAGACGCCTTCAATCTTGCCGCGTCAATAAATCATTCGCTAGATGCCGCCAAAGAAATAGATATGCGCCTTGTGTGAACAATACCGCCTCGGCCAGAACACAGAAGTATTTTTTGTAACAATAATTTCTTGCCAAGCGGAAGCTGATGCCGACAGGTTAATAATTGAATCCGCAATTAATTTGCAATCCGAAAAAATGTATTTTCCAAAAATGTGGATGTTTTATAATAAGTGTACTCTTATGAGAGCTTGGAAGCAATATAACCAAAGTGTAAACAGCATATCCTGTTCTTACGTGCTTTCACTGGCTGTGACACGAGGTCTGCTTTGAGAGCTATACTTGCAAAACGCTGCGGCTGATTTTGAACTTTTAACTTTTTTATTTTCGACTGACTTATTTTAGTACTTCGCTGTACACTAATATCAATAAATATTATTATTATAAGGGTTATTTCTTTGGGGTACATATTAGCAACTCTAACAGGAATAGTCTGATTTGTCTTAACAAAGGCTCGTGCAAGCAGTAAATGGTTGGGGGATTCTCTGCATAGCTGTACTACTCTAATTCGGCACCTAAGGTCAGTTTCCAATGTGGAATTTTTACAAACTTCGTTATCCGCAGCTTTACATGTTTCATTCTTTTAGCTGGAGTCGTTAAGACGAATTCTTCTCCTCCAAATCTTATGGTTCCTTGTTCACTCGCTGATCATATCCATTTCGGTAATGAATTCATCTTTTATATCTGCAACATATACTGTATCCACAATGTTAAGTCGTCCAAGAGTTAGTGTGACTTTAGCCTTTCCTCTTATTGGTGCATTTTCTCCAGTAACTGTTTGAGGTTTTAGATATTCTGGTCGAAGAATGTCGCTGCGTGCCAGGGAAACTGATGAACCGGTGTCTATGGTGCATACAATGCCTTCTCGCTTTAATTTCCCTCTAATGGTGAGACTATTTATTGTTTTTCTCATCCCGTTGACATGGATGACCCTGGGGGCTTCGTTATTGCTAGCTAGCTTGCGCTATGATTTGCTGGATAATCCTAGTTTTTCTGGTATTTTTCTGAGGACTCACTAAATGATTCTGAGGACTCACTAAATGGCCTGATCCTCGTAAGTGAGTGAGAAAGTGGTTGTGTTCTTGCAGGTGAGTTTGATAATGGTGGTACTCTCAATTTGCAATACTTTCTGTGCAGGTATTTTTTTCATAGTTAAACAATATCATTTGTGTATTCTTCTTCTTTAGATGCCCTGTCCTTCTCGGACGTTGGCAATCATCCGCGCTATCTGAACCTTGTCTACAGCTCGGCGGAACAATGTGGTAGTGCTCACTCCATACCATTGTCTTAAGCTCTTTAGCCAGGATATCTTTCTTCTACTCGGGCCTCTTCGTCCTCCAATCTTTCCTTCTATAATAAGCTTTAAAAGTCTATACTTGTCATTTTTTAAGATGTCACCAAAATACTGCAGTTTGCGCTTTTAAGTGTAAACAGAACTTCCAGCTGCTTGTCGAGGCGTTAAAGTACCTCGGTGTTACGCAATCTTTCTACCCAGAAGATTCTTAATAGCCTTCTGTACGTCCACATTTCAAAGGCCTCCAATTTTTTGCACATCGCATCTGTCAAAGTCCAAGCTTCCATTCCATAAAACAGTATGCTGAACACGTAACAGCGAAGCATTTGGACGCGTAGAGGGATGCTTAAATTTCTGCTGCAAAGTACCTTACGCATCTTCAGGAACGAAGCACGAGTTTGTTCTATTCTGGCACGAATCTTCTGCATGCCGTCCCACTTCTCATTTAGTTTAGTTGACACCCAAGATTAATTGTGTATAGAAAATAAAATAGTTTTATGTTAATTATATGCATATAACAACCAGCACTTGTTGCATTGATGTTTAATATATTTCTTCAATTTCTACTTATGTGCTCAATGATGAATTTACACAATTATTAATCACCATTTTTGTTGATTTAATTTCCGTTTTTTTTAAATATTTATTTAAATAATTAAAAAAAAAGTATTAAAACACGCTTACTTATACCAAAACAATGCTTACTTAATGAAACATAGCGTTGTTGTGTTTACACAGTGACTAAATAATTACCATGTACTAGGGGTCGCTCAAGGGTCAAAAATTTTTTTGTCAAAGAGTATACCTCCATAATTATAGCATATATTATTTATGTATCAATGCTACTATTTAACAAACTAAAATTTTTTTTAGAAAAAAGTACAAATTAAACAGTTAAAGTTTTGCAATGTTAAACAAATTCGATTAAAAAAAATGGCAAAATAGTTTTACAAAAATGTATAATATAATAACTAAATGTTTTTAGCCGTTTACGTTTTTATAACCAATAGTGACGTATCAACTTGTAGATGACAATGTATTCTTCTTCTTCTTCCAGTGCCTGTCCGTTACCGGACGTTGGCGATCATTCTGGCAATAATTATTTTATCAACTGCGGCCCTAAATAGACCCGTAGTGGAGTCTGCAAACCAAGTTCTCAGGTTTTTAAGCCATAAGACCCTTCTTCTGCCTGGTCCCCTCTTTCCAAGCACCTTTTCCTGTAGGATAAGCTGCAACAGATCGTATCTTTTGCTGTTTCTCATGATGTGTCCTAAGTATTCCAATTTCCGACTTTTGACTGTACTCATAATCTCCATTTTCTTGTTTAAAATGTGTAGTACTCTTTTGTTTGTAACAGGGCTGTCCGGCTGCAGCACGAGCCATCTTTATTCGACAACGTATTTAGAGAGAATGATCCCAACTCTCGATGATTGTAGTTCCCAAATATGTTGTAGTCTCTACCTTTTCAATAACTGTATTATTTATAATAAGCTGTCTGGGTGGTGGGGGATTTTTGCTTATCACTATGTATTTGATGCATTAAGATTACCAAAACAATATAATTTTATTTTTTTTAATTGGATTATACAAACCCAATACGTAATATAAATTATCCCCACCAATTATTCTAATTCAAATGACGTTTTATGATTAGTTCAGTCGTATTACACTTTCTCTCTCCCTTTCTCTGCAGTCAATAAGTGTAGACGAAGAGAGATAGCTACTAACGCATTCTTGTTACGCACAGTTTTTGCTGGCTAGCCTCGGTTTCCGTAACGTGCGATAATGAACTGTGTTCCAAAAATCTGTGATGTTATTTTAAAAAAGTATGTTTGGTTAAGTTTAAACTTATAGAGTACCCTGTTTATTTATAAATACCTAATTTTGGATCGCTGATAACATGCAAGACTTACAAAGACTGATCAAGTCAGTCGGTCAACATAGCAGATTGATGGGTCTAAACATAAACACTAAAAAGACGAAGTTTATGATAATAACAAGAAACCTGAATGCGTTTGAAGACTCACAGTTAACATTCAACGCAATGCGCATAGACAGAGTGAGCAAATTTAAATACTTGGGCATGTGGTTATCTGAAGACTGGACCTCTGATATCAAAATCAAGAGTCGCATTGAACAGGCCCGACAAGCATTCATACGACTGAGAAGAGTATTTAGTTGTTCGAACTTCGATCTTAGTCTGAGGTTGAGATTTTTAAAGTGCTATGTATGGTCGGTACTTCTCTACGGGATGGAAGGTTGGACCGTTAAAGTCAACAACATTAACAAGTTGGAAACGCTCGAGATGTGGCTTTACCGCAGAATGCTTAAGATACCGTGGACTGCAAGAATAACAAACGTAGAAGTTCTGTCCAGCATTAACAAAGAACGTGAACTGTTTACTACCATTAAAAAGAAAAAAACTGCATATCTGGGGCAAGTCATGAGAAACAAAAAGTATGAGTATTTACAGTTGCTGATCGAGGGTAAGATAGGAGGCCGTAGAAGAATAGAAAGGAAGAAATTGTCCTGGTTGCGGAACATAAGACAGTGGACAGGAATGAATGACATACAGACCCTAATTCATACCGCAAGGGATAGAGAGAAGTTGGAAAATCCATTAGCGGATAGCATCCGAAGAAGAAGAAGAAGAATTTGGATTATCTTGGGATGCTAAACATTTTTCTTTTAAAATTTTATTATAGGTTTCTATTATAAGAAATTTATCTCACTGTTGGGACACCCTTTATTCGTTTAAATTGCTATAAACGATAATTATTTATCAGTAATGAAAAAATATTTGACAAAATTTATCGTATATCCAATCATTTACAAAACTTCCTAGATTGGACTAATTCACATTCATCATTTACATTACATTACATTATTCATCAGGTTAGAGTGGTGCAGTGCAGGCTTTATTATGATATTACATTTAGTTTGGTTTGCATATCTGTAAATAACTAGAGCATATTGCATACTCGTGATATAATTATTACTCCTAATTATTTTATGGGCATTCTGTATTCATATATAAAGCGTTATTTGAAACAAGTAGGTTATATTAAATGAAATTCTTGGAATAAATTAAAACATTTTGTATTGAAAACACGGTAATCATTTAATAATAATGAATTTTGTAAATCATTAAAAATTTATCCAATATCAATTATTTTAGAAATAAACTTTTTTGTTTACGTTATTCCCCAACTTTCAATGCTTCTTTACATAAAGGAAAAAAATTAATTTTAGTGGTGTCTAACGATTGGTTTTAAAACCGCTATCAATTTATTTCACCTTTTTTATAAATTATCTTAGATTTTCTTTTATATACCGAATGTATAACCATTAATTTTTTTTGTGGAATAAGATTTTTTTTCGGGTTGTTTGTACAGAATTTAATTTAATAAGTCGAATTATGTTTTTGTATATTGTCACGAAAAATGTGCCTTTTACGAAATTCTGGTGTTTTAATTAAAGTGCTTACATGGTACATACATATAGTCACGCTCTTTTCCGTAGGCAGCAGGCAGATACGACCTCTTTTACTTGCTACGGTTCTTACACAAGTTTTTTGCTTCTACTTTCATCAGCGCTTTCATATATGTGGGAAACCAACAATCTTGTTCAGTTCAACGCCCAGAAAATACAAAGCGCCTCGTTTTCCAATAAAGTGAGTTACTTAAATTATTCCATCACAATGTCCGGAAATACCCTTGAATCAAGTCCCTCCATCTCGATTTTGGGAGTCACGGTGTCTAATAATATGTCTTGGCATGACCATGTTGCTAACATCGCAAATTCAGCAGGCCAGAGGCTAGGTTTTCTGTGAAAAGATAGTTTTAGAAGTTTTTTACCCCTGATCAACTGTTGACGACGTACAAGGCTCAAATCCGACCTCTACTGGAGTATTTCTCGCACATTTGGGGTTCAGCACCAAGGCATTCTCTTTGTCTTCTAGATTCCATTTAAAAAAGAGCCATTCGGTTAAAAAACAGCTCAACTCTCACAGATACCCTTTACCCATTAAAACATAGAAGAAGAGTCGCAGACCAGACATTACTCTACAGATATTTTCATTCCAGAGAAATAAAAACTTGTACCACCACTGGCCACATTCGACCGAAGAACTCGGCACGCTGATCACTCTCACCTATTTACTCTCAAGATTAACACTACAAGGACCAATCTCCATCAAGAATCCTTTTTTTACAGGGCCGCTACAAAATGAAACAAGCTTCCAAAATCAGTTTTTCCAGAGAACCATAACCTGCAACTTTTTAAAAAGCGGGTCCACAATCATTTCCTTTCTATAATCCTTTCCCTTTCTTATAGTCGCGTGCGGGCCGTCTGCGGCCCACACGATAGGTCTATCCTTTTTGCGACTATTTTCAGTAAAAAAAACAAAATATGCTTGTCGGTTGTTGATACTCTGGACCTGGCCTTTTTTCAAAACAATTATGATATGAGACACGTTCGCCTAGGTCTACCTCTACTGACTTGTGCTATTCACACTCACCTTATTAATTTGTTTCGTCAATCTTCTTTAATCCATCCTCCCCACGTGTTGGAATTGTCCAAGCATTCCTTCTCTCTTTGTTGCTACATCTTCTTTTACACCCTAGCGTTTTCTTATCACACTATTTCTTACTTTATTTATCAGTCACTTCAACTGTACGTTCTTATCTTCGCAGCTTTTTCGAGGTCAAAAACTAAACAGTCTACCACAAAAAGTGTATTACTAAAAAAAACAATTTGTAAGCTTGCTTTTTAAAAACGAAAATATTTCGCAAGTACTGTACAAAAATGTTTATCTTTTAAGAAATTCATTAACAACCAAACTAAATAGGCATATTTACATATTCGATAAACTTCTAAAACGGATATAAGAAAGAGATAAATTAATTTTTTAGATAATATCAAATTGCGTTATTTTTGTCAAAAGTTTATCAAGCTATCAAACGAATGGAAGTATCGCAAGACCCAGAAAAAGATGAAGTCACAATTAAAATTTTAAAATGTATTTTTAAATATGGGTGAAAAAGACTATTAATCAGTTAGCACGCCGGCGACGACGACGAGGAGCTAGCAAGTGACGTTGAAGCGTAAAGCTGGAGAAATGGGCAGCTTCACCTTAACCTCTAATACCTCGACTCACTCTTGCTTGACGATGTCTTCCGCAACGTAGATGTTGGATTCCTTCGATAATTCAGTCAAGCTGGCTCGATTGGTTTTTTACCTACTATAGGCTGAAGGGTTTACTCTTTTATCGCCGTGAATTTTGTTATAACAGTAAATAAAACAACACACTTGTCATCGAGATTATATTGTGTAATTTAATACATAGAACTTACAGTGACGGAGTGACTCGGTTGGATAAAGTTAAGAATAGTGAGATAAGAAAACGCTGTGGTGTAAAAGAAGATGTGGTCACAAAGATAGATAAAGGAATGCTTAGATGGTTTGGACACGTAGAAAGGATGGATGAAGGAAGATTGACGAAACAAATTTATAAGGCGAGTGTGAATGGGCAAATCGGTAGAGGTCGACCTCGGAGAACATATCTTGATCAGATCAACATTGTTTTGAAGAAAGGCCAGGTCAAGAGTACCAACAACCGAAGAGCATGTATGAGAGCACTGATGAAAGTAGAGGAAGCAAAAGATGTGTGTACGAACCGTAGCAAGTGGAAGGAAGTGGTCTCTGCCTACCCCTATGGGAAAAAGGCGTGACTTTATGTATGTATGTATTAATATGCATTTTACCATGTGGTGTTTTAAGGCGGTTCTCTGAACGCCGTTAGTGTTTATTGCTCGGCTGATGGAAGGAGAAAGAGATCGAAGGGGTGCTCTGAACGTTAGCGGTGTTCATTGCCTGGCTGCGAAAGAGAGCTAGAGACCGGAAGCCCGGTCAGACGTGGCTTAGTGTAAACCGTTTTTTTCACGTGATTGTATAGTTTATTTCTACAATTGCGCGCGACGATTTCGGAATATTCTGGACGGATAATGAATGCACGTGTTTAAAGTTGATTTTTTTGTCAACATCAGTGCTGTACTGGGTAGTATTAAAAATCAAGGAATTACTCATAGAGAAATTGTACAGTTGGAAGTACTAATTTCCAACAATCAGATTATTTAATTTTATTAAACTATTAAAAATAAATAGCTAAATCATGATGTATTTAAAAAGCACGATAAATAGTGAAACAACAATGAACAAAAGACTATAACAGTATTTTTTGTTTATAATTTCTATCTTTGGTAAATGCAAATAAAAAATCATGCTTTATCTATATTTTACCTCTATATCTTAAAGTTACTATATATGTTTTATTGTGTTTTTAACATTTGAAACTATTTTAAAGATATTTAAAAAAATTTATTTTTTTTAATTCTCAATTAACAACAGTTTTATTATTTGTGGAAAATTTTAAAATAATTACTATGTGCATAGTTGAAATCAAAAATAATATTTCCTGTTTCACGTCCAGGACCGGACTTTAATTGGATGCAAGGAAAAACTCAAAATATTTTTTGTCGATAATAGCAAACAATACGGCACGAAACCATTTTTATTAGCGGCATATAATATTGTA
Organism: Agelastica alni; assembly: GCA_950111635.1. Classification (NCBI taxonomy): domain Eukaryota; kingdom Metazoa; phylum Arthropoda; class Insecta; order Coleoptera; family Chrysomelidae; genus Agelastica; species Agelastica alni. Next base: position 53,819,185 of record OX467712.1, on the reverse strand, counting down.
ATACGAGTAAGTTTTCCTATATTTAGGAAAGCATTCACGAACTCCATACTTTTTTCACAATATTATGAGTGATGTACCAAGTTTAATCAAGATAAAATAGTAAATGGTTCGTCTTTTTATTAAGGTGTGATCAGTATAAAACGTTAAAAATTTGGAATAACAAAATTTAATGAATTACTGTTCGTGCAGTTTGGCAACTGTGCGTTTGGGTATTTATACAGGGTGAGTTTTAAGTATGGCACGCCTCAATTAATACGGACACGACTTGCATCATTTTTTCAAATTTTGCATCATGTGGGTTCTGTGATATGGCCGATCCTACAGCGGTATTTACATTGTTGTCAGATCTTTTGTTTTTCTGTAAAAATAATAAGCTTTGTTATCTCAAATGGATCACCCTTTATATATTGTTATTTTTATTTTTTTTATTTTAAAGGGCGTCGACTGCTGTGGTAATTAGCCCATTAGCCTATTAATATTTTTGTTCTGTTTTTTTTATTTATATCTGATTGTAAATATTGACTTCTTTTAGAAATTGTATGAGTCTTCTTTCGACATCTCGGTTTCCATTAAGGCATTGTTGCAATTTTGCTGGTATTCCTATTCGTTGTCTTATCACGTCTTTATACGGGCATCATGTTATATGTTGTACTGTTAACCTGTGACCACATTGTTCACACCTAGGTTGTCTTACCCCCAAGAGCATAAATGAATTTGTAAAGCGGGTGTGGCCTATTCTTAATCTACATAATACAACTTGCTCTCTTCTGTTACAGGCAAGAGAATGTGTATTTTTCTTGATACTTGGTTTCACACAATTTGGCTTATGTTCTATTCCATTCCCTTTGCCACATTTTGGTAATTTAATTTTTTAAGTGTGATTTTATGTCGTCGGGTCTGGGAGAGATATTTTCGAAGTTTTCTTGTGAAGCGGCCATTCTAGCTGACTGGTCCACCATTTCATTGCCTGCAATTCCTTGGTGACTAGGAATCCAAAAAAATCTTACTATTTTATTCTGGCTCTTTAGCCAATTGAGTCTTGATAGAACAATTTCACCACATGGTCTTTAGTAAAGGGGTTTTAAAGTGCCTGCAGGGAGCTGAGCGAGTCACAACATATGAGGTATGATTGGTGGATAATAAATTCAATATATAGTAGTGCCTGTAGAATAGCGTGAAGCTCTGTAGTGTATTTATTGTTATTATTAAATCCTTAAAAATATGAAATATATTCCATGTAATGTTTCCCATACCTAAATGCCACAATTTTGGAATTATAGGTAGAAATACTGTTACGAATTTTAGTTCTATCTTGGGTGCGGCGATTAAAACTCTCGATCCAGTAACAAAACAATGCCGTTGGCGGCAGACAAAGCAAAGCTGTCTAAAACGGACCCCAGACGCGGTCGATTTCTCGGTCACTGAACTTGATATTTAACAAAGATCCGTAATGACAATTTTGCGTAATAATAAATTTCATCCATAGGCAAGGTAAGATTACTTGTCTCACACCCAATATCCAGAAAAGGTTAATGCATGGGCTGAATAATAGGCTACAAAATATTGCGAGGCAATACTTAAGTAAAATGTTTCCCAGACGATTGATTGGAATGCGTGGTTTTATCGAATGGCCGTCACGATTACCCAATATAAATCCATTAGACTATTTCTTTTTGGGGCTATTGTAGTACCCTTAGCCAGGAAAACATGTAAAAAAGGTTTAATAAAGGCCCAATGAACCCGTTGCCTTAGGGCAACAAAAACTCACTACTTTAGTAGAACTCAACATGAATGTAAACATCAATAAGAAAACTACCCCAGGTGGTAACCAATCCACCCCCACTCGTGATGGGGCATGCGGGTCATCGGATTCTGGGGAACCTGCACTTTCATGTATTTCGCCATCACACCCGACTAAAAGTAAGAAAAATATTACATACCTAGCGACTATCAATATTAACTCCCTACTCAAAGTAGGTAAGCTTAAGCACACACTTCACGTGCTGGACAAATATAACATTAAAATAGCAGCATTACAAGAGACCAGATTTATAGACGAAGACGCGATGGAATCTCAAGGGTTTAGAATTTATAAAGGAAAACCAGGCAAGAGGGCAATGAAGACAGTTCCAAATTTGGGTACTGGTTTTGCTGTACATCATAAGATGGTTGAACACGTATTGGATTTTACCTCAACCAACGGCAGGACCTCCACACTATCGTTTAGGTCCCGTAATAGAGCTTATACCATAGTAAACTTCCACGCACCCACAAACGAGACCAACAGGAAAGACCTGGAAACAGTAGAGAGGTTTTAGAACACTCTAGAGGAAACCTTAGATAAGATCCCACATCATCACACCATACTACTCATGGGCGACTTTAACGCACAGGTTGGTAAAGAACAGAAATATCGCAAAATAGTAGGTCGGTACCCAGCCCACAAGAGAACCAACAAAAACGGGGAGCGTTTAATAGATCTCTGTGATAAGTATAATATGATCCTAAAATCAACATCCTTCAAGCACCTGCCTAGAAAAGCAAAGACTTGGAGAAGCCCCAATACACTTCTAGGAGAGTTCCAGTTGGATCACGTAGCCATAGACCGAGAATATCACAAGGAGATACAAAATGTCAAGGTAATGAGGGGAGCCAATATCGACTCTGATCACTATCTTTCTCTTATAAAAACTAACTTGAAACCCTTAAGAAAAAGAGTTACCACCCAAAACAATCCTAGAATACCAAAATTAAACACAGTGAGACTACGCGATGAGAATTGCAACTTTCAGGTCACCCTTAGGGAAAACACACTGAAGCAAGGATGGACCGCTCTACAGAAAGCTATATTAGATGCTGCCCAAGACACCATCCCTGCCTCATCCAACAAAGGCAACCATCCCTGGTGGACTACAGAATGCGATGCGGCTATAGAGAAAAGACGTAGAGCCTGGATCAAGTGGAACCAACATAAAAACGAACCTAACCACGAGTCCTTTATTGCACAAAGAAGGTTAACAGCGACCATTATCCGAAAAACTAAGAGAGATTACAACAGGACCTTGATACAACAGGCAGAAGAAGACTTTAACAAAAACAACTCAAGGGACCTCTACAGGGGGCTCAAGAAGCAGACTACCCGATATACGGCCCCGACTCTACACCTCCGGGGACCCGATGGGAAGCTTCAATTAAACAACAAAGATTGTGCAAATACATTTGCCAAATACTTCCAAACTCTGCTTAATACAGAAGAACCTAAAGAGAGACTCTCCTTCCACGAGCCTCCCACCAGGAATCCAGACTCCTTACCGCCCAACAGGAAAGAAATAGAGGAGGCAATCAGAGGGCTTAAAAACAACAAAGCTTCAGGTGAGGATGGTATAGTGGCTGAGATGTGGAAGAATGTAGATGAGCAGTCCCTACAGAGCATCCATCAAATTATACAGGACCTTTGGAGAACAGAGACCCTGCCAGAGGGATGGACCTCAGCTGTGATACACCCACTCCACAAGAAGGGTAGTAAGACGGACCTTAACAACTACAGGGGTATCTCGTTGTTATCCGTAACATATAAGATCCTTTCTAGAGTACTCCTTACTAGAGTTACTAAACAGCTAGACCCCCAATTGGGTGAATACCAGGCCGGCTTCCGAACAGGCAGATCCTGCACAGAGCAGATACAGAATCTTAAGACCATTCTCACCTATAAAAATCGGAGTAATCACCCATGGGTAGCGATTCTCGTCGACTTCCAAAAGGCATATGATTCGGTAGATAGACAGTCCCTCTTCTACACCCTACGGGAACTAGGCCTAGATGAGAAGACCACCAGACTAGTCCAATCCACCTTGACAAACACTACTTCCAGAGTCAAGTTCAGAGGTGAGCTATCCGAAAGCTTCCCCATCAAGACAGGTGTAAGACAAGGAGACGGCCTCTCCTGTATCCTCTTTAACTGCATACTAGAGAAGATCATCAGAGAATGGACAGCCAATTTACCAGCGGAAGCGGGACTGCGACTTGGGTACAAGAAAGACAAGCTAAACATATGCTGCCTAGCGTTTGCTGACGACATCACACTATTAGCCAATAACATGGAGGAGGCCACACAGCAATTACAAAATCTCTATAAGATAGCAGCAAAGACCGGATTAAAAATCAACATGCAAAAGACCGAGTATATTACCAACATCAAAGGAGCACCTTCTACAATCCCATTAGAGACCGCCACCATACGCAAAGTTCAGGCAGTCAAATATCTAGGGGAATGGGTCGCCACCGACGAGAGCGAAACGCTAGCTATGGACACACGATGCACAAAGCTAGAGAAAGCATACTATGCCTGCAAGAGTATCTACACTTCCTCTCTAAAAACCTGAAACTCAAACACTACACCTCTGTGGTGAGACCATCTGTGTTATATGCCTCAGAGTGTCTTGTTGTGACCGGGAAAGGTCAGCTCAGGAAACTAGAGCTTAAAGATCGCAAGATACTGAGAAGAATCCTAGGCCCAATAAAGAAAGAGGATGGTACCTACCGAATCAGACATAATAACGAACTGTATAACCAACTAGAGGACATAGTGACGTCTATGAGGAGAAGACGCCTAGCTTTCTATGGACACGTAACTCGTATGGCACCGCAGCGACTCACAAATAGGGTTCTCCTTGTAACAGGTACAGGAAAAGCTTCCAAAGGCAAATGGATCAATACAGTACGCGCAGATCTGGAACAACTAGGGATCTCGCCTGAGGCTGTGCAGAATAGGCCTAACTATAAACAGGCAATCCAGAAAGGAATATTCAGCCAATCACTTACAAGTAAAAAGAGCACAGGTAACAACGGCATTAAGTGGACAGAAGAGAGAAAGCAGGAACACAGCCAGAAAATGAAGGAATACTGGGTGAAAAAGAAGCAAAAGACACTTGTGAAGAGTTCAAACGAGCCCCGTGGTCCTAAGTAGTCCCAAACGACAAGAAAAAAAAAAAAGGCCCAATGAACTCAGTTGACCGTTCACGGGAATACCTTTGAACTCACTTAGAACGTGTCGCCAGACGCACGAAGTTATGTTTATGTTTATTAATCATTCGTATTTATTTCGCAACCAAGTGTCTCGGAATTGATTGACTGTTGATGTTTTATTTCGACGAGTCGTTACGCTGTCCTACATAGCAGCGACGGTCAAGTTCACGACAGAAATGTTGAATCACACAAACTAAATTAAACATATTTTAAGTTTAACGCTTTCTTTACTTAACGAGAGTTTTCCCGAAACTTCAACGAACCTACGAGCAAGAGACCTAACAATACATGGCGATCCTAATACATTACACTATTTAACGTTTATAAAACAAAACCTGCCAATAGTTCGGAATGGAAAGATAGGATTACCGCAGAGATAAGAAGAATTGAGCAGTTAGGCATATTGCAAAATGTATTGCAAAGTTTTAAAGATCGCATGACTTATTGTATTAAAGTAAACGGACAATATTTTGAGCATCCACTGTAACTGCTTTAACAAGCAAGAACAGACTTTACAAAACTTCGAAAATTCCTTGTAGACAGACATTTAAACTTTAAACTTAGATACAGAAGGCTGAGATGCTACGTGTGGTCGGTCCTACTATATGGGGTAGAGGCATGGACATTAAAAGTAAGAACAATAAGTAAGATTAAAGCTTTTGAAATGTGGACCTTGCGGCGAATGCTTAAAATATCTTGGACCGAACACATAAGAAACGAGGAAGTACTCCAAAGAGCTGAACTAGAAGATCTGGAACTTTTTGCATTTATAAAAGAAAGGAAAATTTCATACCTGGGACACATCCTACGCGGAGAGCGCTATCATTTTCAAAGCCTTATTTTTCAAGGCAAAATCGAAGGTGGAAAAAGGGGAATAGGTAGACAAAAATTATCCTGGCTACGAAACATCCGACAGTGAACAGGCATACATGTCTTCCAAGATCTGCAAATAGCTGAAATAAATAGAAACATCTGATGGACGGTCGCCAACGCAGGAACCCTGTAAGGTATCGTAAGAAGAAGAAGCTCAAGTTTGGAACATAACACAAACATGTAAAGATTTATTTTCAGTGGTAATTTTTGTTCCTCCTGATTTAGGTTTTATGTAAGGATATAACATATTAAATGTTATGCAAATTAAACGAGTTTTTTTACTTAAGAAGGGGTTAACCTTTACAAACATGTCAGAGTAAATTTGCGGTGTAAAGCGGGAAGTAAAAATCCCGATCGAAAGGGGCGGAGACCAATGACGAACAAAAAACGCTTAGCGCTGTTTGCGTCTCACTTCAACTCACTGTTGCGTTTATTTCGTAGTAAATTTGGTCTTGGCAGGTCTGCGGCCATCGCCGTCGACCGTTAGAATTCTCAGAATAGGCTTCCTTCTGTATTATCAAAAAATGTTCATAAGGATATTAAAAATAAAGTGAGTATCCTTTTCATCTTAATGAATATTTCGTGTATGATAAATATGGATTTGGGTATGTAGTAAATAAAAAAATAGATACACACAGAAAAAAGAAACGCTAAAATGCTGTTTATGGAAAAACTCTATTAAACATTTTCATACATAACAAAATATTTAGATATAATCTTCTTCAATAGGTATGAATGAATGACATTTTTTAAGGTATTTAGTAATATTCAGTATGCTCACTGAATTAAAAACTCGAAAACTCACAGGATATATTTGAAAACAAAATATACATATAACAATCTAATTGTACAGAAATAACTTATATCAATCTCTTATTTCCATATTTCTCTTGTATCTACTGTCAACTATTTCGGGCAGCAAATATTTCATAAAAAAATCTACTAATTTTGATTTCATCTTATTTTGCCAAAATGTATCATTACGATAATTTTTTTTAATTTTTATACCTTTATATGCCCATACTGTGAAATAACAAAACTCAAAGCCAGTTACATGCAACTGGCCTTGGTAATACCAGTTATGGTTTTCATTGAACTTCCCATTTTTCCTCCAACATCACCTAATTAGTCTTATTCGAGAATGCAATGAATCCCTTTCGGAACTTCTATTGACATCATCACACGTGCTAAAATTTTTGGAATAGCTTCAGTGCTATTTTTGGTTTTTATGAATAAAATTACGATTCATTCAACAATTCATGGTATCCATGTAAAAGTGCTTATTTGGTGCGAGGGCGTTCAAATCAGTTATGAAAAATGCTCCGTAATTGTGTCTGCAGGGGTTTAGCAAAAATCATTTTTGACCCGGTAATTCGTGATGAATAGTGATAATTTTTTTTTCAATAAAGACAACTGTATAATTAAGGCATCCTCAGAGTACTTTCTTGAAATACGATATATCTTGTGTGATAAAAAATAGTGAATATGGCCGAAATTTCGTACTTTTTTTCAAAAAATTAAAAAAGTACTCCGAGAGATGCCTAAATCCAACCTTTCTCAAGCAGAAAATGAAAAAAAAATCTCGATTTTTTTTAGCGAGGTTCGAGTAATATAATTTTTGCCATTCCTTGTTTCATAAAGTTTTACTATCAATCCCAAATAAGGTTAAACCTCTCTTAATCATAGTCAACTTAATGTATTATATTAACTTCGGCAGCAATAACGTATTTCTACCTGTAACTCCGAAACTCTGGTATATAGGAAAAGGGGGAACATTGCAAGAAATATATTTAGTATTTTTTATGGATTTTAAAAATAAAAAAATATATGGATGATCCATTTGAGATAACAAAGTTCATTATTTTTACAGAAAAACGAAAGATCTGACAACAATGCAATTACCACCGTAGGATCGGCCATATCACAGAACCCACAAATTTGTAATCGTGCAAGTCATTACCGTAATAATAAAGGCGTTTCATACTTAAAACTCACTCTGTATATATATTAATAATACTGACACAATTATAAAAAAATAATAATAAATCTGACTTCAACTATATGTATTTATCATATATTGATAAATATATTAATATAATTATTTTGATTCTAGGTTGGCCACCGCGGAAGAGGCTTTGTCGGCTCAGGCGGTGCAGTGGCAGAAGGCGGGGGCCGCCAAAGGAACAGGTGATAGAATGGGACGTGCCAGCGCAGCTGGATCTGGACAGGGGCCCTCCTCACTTTTTCTTTTTTCAGAGGAAAACCCCATTCGCAGATATACGCGCTTCATCATCGAATGGCCATATCCTTTTCTTACATAATAATTATTTACATTTATATAAATGTTATGTACCTACAGTTTTTCCAATGTCATTTTTAAACTGGACTTGTTTTTTATCCTATAGATTTTAAGTAATTTTTGCATATATTTGTTTTTCGTAGTTCTTTATTTATGGGTAAATGGGCAATAATAACGGGAACTGCAAAATGAAAATTATTAGACCCATATTTATATTCGATTGACAAAAAATAAGCAGAAAATTTTTAATTTATTCTGGGTACTTTAACTATTTTAAAATCACAGTAGACCAACATTCAAATTATAGTTGTATGGCACTAATCTTTACATCTATATAGTTAACAAACAGTCGTCAATGTTTCAAATATTAAAGTAAATTATTTAGTACCTACCTACTCTAAAATAAATAAACTAATAAATGAAACATTTGAAATAACCCATAGTGAACAAAAAGTACACATCACTTATTGATTTATTTTATTTTAAAATTAAATTAAATTTAAATTTGAGTTTTATATTTTATTCTAGCTTTTTTAAGTTTTCTTTTATTTTTGTAAAAAATACATAGTTTTTGAAAAAATTGGTGCAATTTAAATACACTTTATTAAAATTACCTTTTTTAATATACATTTTTTTCAAAATTTTCACCTGAATATGTCCTTAGATAATTAACTTCCATGTGTGTAATTATTGACCAAATTTAAATTTTAATGATTGTGTCATAAAAATATGATTAGCTGGTTTAAATGCCCATTTTCCTTAACAATATTTTTAATCCTTTTGAATATGCTGTGCTTTTGACAATCATAGCTAACTGCGTTGTATTAGCATTGGAGGAGCATCTACCCTTTCACGACAAAACCATGTTGGCGCAAAAACTCGTAAGTTATTATTTTTTTAATAAGCGAAAACGTGTTTTTGTATCAAACTTATTTAAAGTAATATTGGCTAAACCTCAGAAATAATAATGAATGAATACAGTGTTTGAAAAAAGCAATGTTATGTTTCTGTACATATTTATTTTTCAATATTTCTAGCTTGGTCATTTATTTAGTAAAATCATAATTTTGAACTTTGAATCAAGCAAGTCGGGTAAAAAAAATCAATAACATTTATAAATGTAATAATAAGGTATTCTGGATTTTACAATAAAATTATTAGTAATTTTGTTACGCACGTTTAAAAAAGCAAGATATTAGAATATTAGTTTAAATTTATAACAGGTGCTTTATGGATTGTAATTAATAAAATTAATTAATTAACTAATTGGAAAAATGTAATTGAAAATCTAAAAATAAATATGAAATTATTTCTGTATTACTGAGGAGTTAAATTTCTTTCAGGAAAAAACAGAAAATTATTTTCTCGGTATTTTTTGTGTTGAAGCTTCATTAAAAATTCTGGCTCTGGGTTTTGTGCTACACAGAGGATCCTATTTGAGAAACGTCTGGAACATCATGGATTTTTTTGTCGTATTGACCGGGTAAGTCATTGATTTCTTTTTTCTTCTTTTTTTTCTGTTTTATGTATTGTATTTATATTTTATAAAAACTTTACAAGATGTTGGTAAAAGCATCTATTACGACAAAATTAATTTAGGCAGTTTAGGTGTAGTTCCTAAGCGACAGAAAATGACATTGAAAATGTTAAAAATTGTTTTAATATTAAAAAAACCTTTCTTTTATATATTTTATATTTTGGTGTCCAAAATTAAAGGGTATCGTAGTCATGATATTGAGCAGTAATTAATTAGAATGGAAAGGTCTAGAAGACGATGTCACGTAACGGTCGACTATAATTCCAAAATACATTACTTATTGGACATAAAAGTTCTTTTTTATTTTTGATACTTTTAAGACCATTTCTATCACAAAATATATTTTGTTTAATTAGAGTAAAAAGAGTATATTTAAATTAAAATAAAATGTGTAATTTTTGATTTATTATAAATATCTTAAACTACAACATTTGAAAATCAATGCATTTTTTAAAAAAAATTTTACGTGAGATAGTTCTATATTGTTTATGTGATAAATAATTCTGGTTAAAATTTCATATTTAAAGTAACAATTGTTGTGGCCGTTTTAAATTCAATAATCCATACGTCCGTATTAGATTATTTTGTTTTGGTAAGATATTCATAGCGGATAAACCTAATTTAATTTTAAGTTATTCTATTATTGATTACATGAGAGCCCCGAGTGTATTAAATTATACATTAAACACAGGTAACATGAAACGATCCATTGAACCGTAACCGAAGTGGTTAATTAAATTGCCAAATTCACTTACACTAATCTGCACCTTCAAAAAATTATTTAACATTGTTAACTTAATTTTATTAACAACAAATAAGACAGCTTTTTAATAATAGTGGTTATAATAATAAACAATGATTGTATTTATGTATTTATTAAAGTTGTATTACTTTTATTTTTATGTTACAATTACAATTTACGATGTTTAACATCAAAAAAGGTGTAAGACAGGGATGTGTGGCTTCGCCATGGCTTATTCATAGACAATTAATTAAAATATTTGAAAGAGAGTGCGTATGGATTGACAAAAATTAATTTGATCGTCAAATGCCTTCTTTACGCCGATGATCAAGTCATATTAGCGTCATCTGATGAGGAGTTGCAGGCGATGGTTAATGTTATGCAAGATGCCCTGAAAATCAAAGGGATAAAAATAAATGTAAGCAAAACGAAAGTAATGGTTTTTGAAAGAGAAGAAAGCATGACAAACTGTGTAGTTTCGATTGAGGGAGAAAGAGTAGAACAAGTTAATAAATTTGTGAACTTGGGTTCAAAGTTTACGAGAGATGGAAAGTATGACTGTGACATTGAGAAAAGGGTGTTGACAGGAAGACAAATGAATGGGGCACTGCTTAGCTTTATGAATAGCCAGATTGGCTGTTGATTTCTATACTTATGTATGGTAGTGAATGTTGGGTTTGACAGAAGAAACATGAAAATAGGATTAATGCTGCGGAGATGAATAGTCTGAGAAGTATAGCCGGAGTGACTCGGTTGGATAAAGTGAGGAATAGTGAGATAAGAGAACGCTGTGGTGTAAAAAGAATGGATGAAGAAAGATTGACGAAACAAATTTATAAGGCGAGTGTAAATGGACAAGTTGGTAGAGGTCGACCTCGGACAACATATCTTGATCAGATCAACATTGTTTTGAGGAAAGGTCAAGGGTACCAACAACCGACTAGCATGTATGAGAGCACTGATGAAAGTAGAGGAAGCAAAAGATGTGTGTAAGAACCGTAGCAAGTGAAAGGAAATGGTCTTTGCCTACCCTCATGGGAAAAAGGCGTGACTTTATGTATGTGTATGTTACAAAAGGGAAAATTGTTTTATTTTTGTTTAATTAAATCTTTTTAAATTTCAATAAGGAAAAAATGTATCTTATTGTTAGAAAAAAATTGCCTATGAAGCCATTCTTAAGAAATACATAAAAATATCAGACAATTTTTTTTCTCGAGACGTTGAGAATGATTAAAATATGCATATTCTCCTCACAAATATGTTAACTCTCAATAAAAATTAAATCATTTATCCACACTTGCAATTTCTATACCTATTTACAGTTATATTTTAAAGTTTTAAAGACCCAAACTTTTTTATCAATACCAATAGCTTCCAAATAGTAATCTAGGGGTGAGTACCAGATAATTTATTTGTCAAATTTTGTTAACAAAATAATATTATTTGTTTGGCCAACTTAATATATTCACTGCCAATAAATCGATAGCGCCTACTCATATTTTGTCCTAGCAGTTGGGGTATCTAACCCTAATATTCCCTAATATTTATATTTTGATTATGGATAAAATATTTTCAGTAGTGTATCAGCTAAGCCGCAAAGAGGTTTTGGTTCAATACGTATCTTACTTTTTACTAACTATTTTACTAGAATATGGCTTATCAAAATCATTCTTCTTATGAATCATCTTCTTATGAAAGGTTAGCTACATTTTCGGCAAATTGCTTTCTATCTTATGGTATTTAAAGCAGTGACAGTAAACTTGAACTGGTCCAATCTCTCACATTCCTTAGCCATAGATATTGTCTCCTATCCGGTTCTTTAACCTTGCCTTTTATTATTAGTCTTACGAAATTGTATCTCGTGCTTTTGTAAAGTCTCAGGTAGATTCTACGCATTACCCACATTTCTAAGACTTTCAGTCTTCGCAGCAAGCGGTTCCTATCGTCCAGGTTTTATTTCCATATAAGAGGGTTGAGTATAAGCCTTCACAAATCTATATTTTGTATATGCGGCAGCGAATCCGTTTCCGGATTCAAATCCTTTGTTATCCTTTATCATACTAGATATTAAAATTTGTCAACCTGTTTTTTATGTTTGTTGTATATATTAATAACACGTTATTAAAAACTTGCGCAACTGATAAAATATAAATTATCCCTTAAATCTAAAACTGTAGCCATTTACGTAGTTGTTTGTTAAATTGTGTATTCTATAAATAGCAGTTGTAATTTAGAAAAAAATATTTAAAAAAAATTCTGTAGCAACAAATTAAACGTACACCTGATTTTATTTTAGGAATGGGGGAGACCACTAATTTTTTAAAACAGCATGCTTCTTCTTCTCTAGGTTCCGTCTCCGCTTGGAAGGTTGGCAATCATTATAGCAATTCTTATTTTTGAGACCGCAGCTCTAAATAATTTATTATTACTGCATCCAAACCAATCTCTAAGGTTCTTCAGCCATGAATTTCATCTTCTTTATATAGATCTCTTGCCTTGGATTTTTCCCTGCATAATTATTTGCAGCATTGGATATTTTTCTCCCCTCATGACATGTCCCATGTACAGCAGTTTTTTTCTCTTAATTTTCGAAATCACTTCTCTTTCCTTATGAATACGTCTTATCACTTCCACGTTGGTTATTCTATCTACCCAAGTATCTCCAGTATATCCACATCTCAAAGGCCTCCAGTCTTCTCATGTCGGTTACCTTCAGTGTCCAGGCCTCCATCCCATAGTATAGTATGCTTAAAAACTATCATATAATGTAATTTTATAATTTTTATTCGTTCTGTATTATGAATTACATAGTTTCCATTTTAAATATAAATGTTTATGCGCCATTTGTATATGTAGCTCTCACGTGCTAGTCCCCACATTCCCATCGAACTTGAGCTGATCAATCGTAGGTACTTGTTTCATTATAGTAAATCCGTGAATATCCGTGGTTCTGAGGTTTCGTGTCTGACAATGCTGTCAGAATAGCGAATATAATAGAAAGAGACAGAGACAGATGATGTTAGCTCTATTACGTCATAGCACCGTCCACCTGATTCTGGTATTTTTTAATTTTGAATTGATATACTGATTTTAAAACGCTGACGAATCCATTTGCTTGGATTTTAACTTATATGATATTGTTTGTACACTGAACCAGCTTCATTATTTATCAATGATTTCATTAATTTGTGGTCTTCCCCATTGTTTAAATTTTATTGTTCGAAATATAATATAATTAAAAATTGAATAATATTACTATGATCAAATATATTTATTCCAAACATGGACATATATTTCAAAAATGTCATTTCCCTGATACGAATCGGAATATCAAAACTTTAAAATTCGAGTACAAGTATTTATGATTTAACGGACGCATTGTAAATATTTAAGTATTAAATAAAAACCATAATTATGAAGTGAAGTTTTAAAAACAAAGTTAAATTTAATATATCTTAGCACTACTTTAACCAGGAAAATTCCACGTTGGTTTTTTATTTATAGTTTTTAAATGGTTTATTGGTTTCTGTACGCTTGGGATGCTATTTAAATTTTTAGCTTTGATATTAATTTTATCGATTATTTGTGTTAAAATAACTTTTACCAATGGTCTTGTAATGTTTTTAACATTTCTAAATTTCTTCAGTTTAGCTGTTAACCGACCAAATTCATGTTCTCTGCATTTGTAATATTTATTAGCTCGATTACTTCGTAAAATGTATTTACTATATAAAAAACATAATGTGCTTATTAATTTTTATGTTTATTATAAAATTACTACGATGAGAAATGTTGTTACCACCGGTGAGTATAAAGGCGCCACATGTCATTTTCTCATTTATCGTATTTTACAAATACTGATCTCAGCGCGATTTCTCCACATGCAGTACTTATCACAGAAGATAAAATTTTCCTAACCTTTCGATACCATTATTATACAACATATACATTATATTTGTTTCATTATATAAATACCACAAAGTAAAAAAAGGCCGTTTAACATACCATGCCAAATTCCAAAGAATTGTTTAAACTTCAACATTATAAAAAAAATATCTCCAACTAATTAAAGTGATCACGTCATGACTACATAGTTAAACTAAACTTTGACTTATCGTAGATCTATTTAAATATGTCTTGGTAAAAGCCAGCCAAGTATGCAGCAATCCATTTGGAGTTACCCCTCAAATTTGGTTGAAAACTAGTTAATTTTGCAATTAGATTTTATAAAGGCAAAGATATTTAAAATTACAAATAACTATGGTAACAAATTTCTTCTTCTTTTTCTTCTCGTAGCGTCACAACTCTTCGTAAGTCTTAGCTGCATCTACGACTCGTCTCCACCTATCCCTGTCAAACGCAACCTCCTTCCAGTCCCGTACTCCCAAGACTTTTACATCATCTTCGATATTGTCCCTCCATCTGAGCCTTGGTCTTCCTAAAGGTCTCTTTCCTACTGGGTTTTCCTCCCATATCCTCTTGATATGATGTTAATTCGAAGATCTCTTTACGTGTCCGGCCCATCTGAGCCTTTGTGCTTTTATTTCGTTTACTAAATTCGGTCTTTTGTACATGTTCTTGAGCTCCTCATTCGTTCTTATTCGATATTGACCAGTTCTCTCATCTACTGTAGGCCCAAAGATTTTCCGCAACATCTTTCAAAATGTCATTGTCCATGTTTCCGAACCGTACATAATAATTGGCTTGATTACTGCCGAATATATCCGTATTTTAAAGTTCCTAGATATCAGTCGGAATCTAAACAGGCCTTGTGAGGAGAAAAAACATTTATTGCCCTTTTGTGTTCTTGCTTTTATTTCGCTACTGATATCGTTTTCCGAGGTTAACTGCTTTTAGGTACTGAAATTGGTTTACGCATTCGAAATTGTAGGTGTCTATGGTTATGTTTTGTCCTATTCTGTCCCTTCCTGCTTTTCGTCCGCTTTTCGTTGATCATGAGAGACCACCTTTATAGTCTCCTTCTCTATGTCGTCTATTTGTTTGATCCGTCCCGTTCCAAGGCTCGTCGTTTTGCTTCGTAACAATAGGTTTTTTATAAGGTAGGATTGTTGGCCCTATGCTCAACCCTCCTCCTTTATCCGGGCTTGGGACCAGCAACGGTGCTTAGATACTGAGCTACTCAATCCACCCAGTTTTCACCGCAGGCGGACAATTTTGTTCATGAAAATAGTCAAATTTTATTTGAATTTTTTTTAACAGTATATTATGACCCTAATGCATAATCAAGCCTTCATGGGATGAGCAACGAGTTGCAAATGCTTAAGGTTTATTACCTACAATTAATATGGTGCATTTTATAGAGTGAATAGGTTCATGTAATTTAACTAATTTAATTATTAATCTTCATTGTTGCTACGTACGTTGCCACGCCTTTTTATTTTGGTTCTCTAAAGAGTACTCTGCTAGTGGTCTCTCTACTGGCAAATTATGCCCGAGCTCAGCCGTAGAGGGTAGAAGAAAAAAAAATCTAAAAGTGAGCCGCGCCACCGACTTAAGACGGTACAAGCCGGAAACCCCTAGGTCTTGTAGGCACCAGCAGAGCCACGCGAAAAACAACAAACAACTAGATAAATAAAACTATATTTACAATTACTGCAATATATTAATTAAGTAAAAATGATGTTCTGATTTTTTACAATAAATTCTGTATTTTCGTAAAGTGGTTTAAACGAATTTAATACAATTTCTTAAAATAATATTTAAATTAATTATAACAATCTTCCAGACAGTAAAAAAAACCTAATGAGGTACAAAAGAGAATTAAAATAAAAAAAAAACAACAAAAAGAAAATGTTCACAATATTTAAAATTTCGAAAATAATTAGTTTTATATAAAATTCCTGATAGCAAAAGATTAACACAAAAAAAAGGAATACAAAATAAATGGACTCGCTACAAAAATAATATTTTAAAACCCTTACAATAACCACATAAATTACATTCAGTGATATATAAATGCAGATTCAACTTAGTCGGTACAAATTTAACGACAAATAATTTGGTTACTTTTAAACTATTGAAAACTTCATTGGGACGTCACTGGGAGCAGGTACAATTTGAATGAAAATAACTTGTTACTTTTAAATTATCGAAAACACTTAGATCAAGCACATAATAACTGATAAGTTGATAAAATTAAATTCCATACCATGTACCAATTGAAAACCTCACTGAGACGTCACGGTAACATCGATGATCCAAGAACCGAAATACCAAATAGTATTATCAATAATTTCTGCTAAATTTACCAGGCAAATTTATCATCGATGTGGATGGAACGGCACGTGGTACTTCACGATGGCTTCACTTCATCAAATCCCACAAGTGGTGATCTTAACTCGACCCCAATATCCAAAAATATTCACCACATAGGCACGACAGAATGGTCAAGTTAAGAATTAAATGGTTTATCTTTCTAATCCAATAAAGATGGCCCCAAATACAGCCAGATATGAAAGAAAAAACCGTAGAAGTTCCGCTCACGTGTAAATATCAAACCGTTCCAAGAATTCTCAACCGACTTCCACCACTGCCACCCAACGAATGATAAACCCTGCTCGCTCCCAGACCGGACATAAAAAAATGTCCCGGGACACGAGTCAGCCAACCTTTCCATGTATAAGTCCCTAGTTCATAATCGCACTCGTCCGCATCAATTGCCAGCCCAAGCAAACCAACAATAATATATATCTAACAACACACGACAATCGAGGCCAATAATCAAGGCGAAGTCCAATAAGAGAGACAAAAATGTCACAGCTATTAATAATCGAATTCTATCACTACTATAGGCAACACTATATACAACGAACCCAAATGCAGACTATTATAATAATGAAACGGCAGATGGGAGAAGAAAAAAAAAATAGGCACGTGACAACGTATTAAAAATGTCGACCGAAATTAAAAAATGAGCTGCTAAAGCTAAGTTGAATTTATTCCCTGTGAAATTCAGACATTTATATTTGAAAGAATATGAAAAACTGTTAGTATGGTTGAAGTAAACTTAAAATATCGACAAATCGGTAATGTTAGCGTACAAGTAGATACGTATACATTAGCAAGAAACTTATATTACAAAAGTAGATGTCAGTATCGGTTTAATGAAGGTACCTATCAAAATTTGCTCTCGGGCATATTTTTACAGATTCTGACATCTACCGCTCATATTCCTACCTTATCGAGTGATCGAATAAAAGCAATTTGAAGATAAAGTAGACCATTAGTGACCCTAAAATAACTTGGTCTGCCGAGGCGCAACATGGCACTTTCATGGCAATGAGGTTTTTTTGTAATTTTGGCCCACAAAATATCTCATGTAGTAACCTTATTGATTGGACGGAAAATATGCTGAAAGGTAGAGTACTGACTGTCAGCAACAAAGAATATCAACTAAAAGGCTGCCCCACTGGTGAATGTCCTCAGGGGGCGTATTATTGCCTCTCTTGTAGTGCCTAGTGGTGGACCAACTACTATTAGTAAGACTAAAAGAAGCTGGACTCCTCGAATATATAGATATGCTGATGATATAGCCATTATAGAAAAGGAAAAGCATCTGTCAACTCTCATGAGCATCATGATAATGGCACTAAGAATCACGGAAAACTGGTGCATGGAAGTTGGGCTAACGGTAAACTTATCAAAGACCGCAGCCGTGATCTTTACCAGAAAATACAAACCCGAACCTATTAGCCCTCTGAGGCTTTGGAATCAGGAATTAAAATACGTCAGTGAAGTACCTAGGATTACACCTGGATGCAAAACTAAAGTGGAACGTAAACCTCGAGGCAAAGAGAAAAAAATGTATGCCTCAATGTGGGCATGCAAGAGAGCCATGGGAAAAACCTTGGGTCTAAAACCAAAGGTAAGCCTGTGGTTATATCAGGCGGTATTACTACCGTCACTAACGTATGCAGCAGTAGTCTGGTGGCCAATGGCGGAAGGGGCCGGAGCTGTGAACCTGTTGAGAAGCCTGCAAGAAAAATACTTGCGGGCTGTAACGGGGGCAATGAGCACCGCTCCTACAGAGGGACTACAAATAGCCCTCAACATATCACCTTTGGACCTCCTGATAAAAGATCGGGCCAGGAACACTGCAAACAGACTAAAATGCCAGGGGGGATGGAGGAGCAACGTAATTGGCCACACCAAGATCGAGGCCCTCTACAAACATCCTTTCACAATAAAATCGGACAAAATTTCGAAAAAGACCTTAATAGAAAAAAACCATAAAACAGAAATAACAACCAGAAAAGACTGGTTGAAGGAAACACCATTGACCAGCCCAGGAGTGAAACGATGATACACTGATTTATCAGGGTACCAGGGACGCTACGGAGCAGGTGTGTTTGGAGCATCCTGCAACCACAGGAAAAGCATACCCCTGGGGAAATACGCACATGACAGAAAACAGAGTGACCAACAGTGAGATTAATATTCTCACTGACAGTCGCGTGGCCATTGGGGCTCTCGTGAGAAACAACACAACATCATGGGTGGTGTGGGACTGCATGCAAACCCTCACTGAGTTAGCGACGGTAAACAAAGTCACTCTTAGATGGGTTCCTGGGCATACAGGGGTAAACGGCAACGAGGCAGTCGATGAACCGGCAAGAAACGGGACCCTGGTGGAACCAAGAAGCCAGTTGATCGGATTGCCAATTGCCGAAGCAAAACATTTATTGAAACTAACCCTTGAACAAGAATATATTGCTCAGTGCAATGCAAATACTGGCTGCAGAATATCAAAACAGCTGATGAAAAGACCTCTCTAGAAGAGGGCTGACGCACTGTGGACGATGGACCGGAGTAGACTAAGCAGCACGTTTGGCCTGCTTTCAGGACACATTGCACTAAGGGCGCACCTCTTCAAACTTAAGCTGGCGGCCAAGAAAAACTGCCGACCATGCGGAGAGGAGGAGGAGAGCAGTATACACATTCTGTGCCACTGCCCGATGCTAGCGGGGTACAGGTATCAAACCTGGAGCTGTATGATTATGGATCCAAGCAATCTAAAAGAGACAGGGCCAACAGAAATCCTTATGTTTGCCAAAATCAGCGGACTAGAATTCTGATGCCCTGAAGACACAGCAGTAGTCACAGAGCATTAAAAGATCTAGGTGACATAGGTGCCGATACCAAAGGCACAACCACAAGATTGTAATGTAATGTAATGTAATGTAATGTAACCGAACTAAACTAATCTGTTGTGATAAAGGTCAATAAGTAGGACTTAAACTGTTGATGTGCCACGTCCAACGTCGGTGGATCCCTATGGCTGACCAAATTTAGAAGACAGTTGATAGCCCTATCTTACCTCATAGTTTTACTGAATAAAACCAACTTATGATAGGTCAGATCAAACGACACAAATATCAGTCGTTGATAAATTGGAAATGTCGCTATTATACACAGACATCCCAAAAACTATATTCGACGCTAATAGATATCGGCCATTTTTATTAGTTTTTATATTTTTACCCCCTCTTACCACTTTCGTAGGGGCTTATCGGAATAAAAAGTATCCTATCTCTCAGGTTGGAGCAATCAATACACATTGACAAAATTTCACTCAAATCGGACTATGATTTCGAACTTGGGTTCAAATAGTACGAGAGACGGAAAGTATGACTATAAAATTGAGCAAAGGGTGTTTACAGGAAAACAAATGAATGGGGTCTTGCATACCTTTATGAGCAGCCAGAACGTGTCAAAAAAGGCACGTCTAGCTGTGCATAGAGAAGTGACGGTCCCTACACGAATGTATGGTAGTGAATCTTGGGTTTGGCAAAAGCAGCATGAAAATAAGATTATTACTGCGGATCTGAAAAGTATAGCCGGAGTGATTCGGTTGGATAAAGTAAAGAATAGTGAGATAAGGAAACGCTGTGGTGTAAAAGAAAATGTGGCTACAAAGCTAGTTAACGGAAAGCTTAAATGGTTTAAACAAGTACAGAGGATGAATAAAGGAAGATTGACGAAACAGATTTATAAAGCGAGTGTAATGGGCAAGTTAAAAGAAGTCGACCTCGGCGAGCATATCTCTATCAGATCAAAATTGTTTTAAAGAAAGGGCAGGTCAAGAGTAACAACAACCGACAAGCATGTATGAGAGCACTGATAAAAGTAGAAGAAGCAAAAGATGTGTGCAAGAAGCGTAGCAAGTGAAAGGAAGTGGTCTTTGCAACCTTTACGGGAAATAGAGGTGTATGTATGTATGATTTAGACACTAATATCAGCTGTTTTTGATAGTCTTTATATTTTTTACGCCTCGGCAGACCAAGTTATTTTGGAATCACTTATGGTCTACTTTATCTTCAAATTGCTTTTAACCGGTAACTTGATAACGTAGGGATACGAGCGGTTGGCTGTTGGGCTATTTTGCAATAAATGTTGCAATTTTCTTGCTAATGTATACGCACCTTATATTATGTTGGAAATGTCCAGAATTGATTAATCTTCTTTAATTTGGTGTATTTATTCAATTAAAATTTATTTAAATTAATTATTCCGTTTAAGTTGTTTCAAGGTAAATTTACAAATTGTAAACAATTTGATTTATTTGATAGTTCAAAAGCAAATTTGACATAAATTATTGAAGCCGTTGCCTACCATCCTTTATAAGTAAGGCGTGCGATAAAGAGTCTGATTATGCACGCTTTTACATTTATTATGAATGGTTTATAATATCTTTCTACCATTGGGCAACCTTTGATGCTTTTTATTGGATAAGGATATAAAAAATGTTATTTTAAAAATAAGACAGAAACAATTAATAATAAAAAAGTAATTCAGATTATCACGCATGGTATTCATAAAATTACAAGCTTTAAATCATTGAGATGCAAGATGGTTGATTTGCACATTTTTGTCTTTACGTATGCAAATATTTTAATTCAACTTTATGTTGATGATGATCTAGGCGAAAAGGATTTTCTAGACTTAATGACTTATTTATGTCAGCGTTTAAAAAGGGTTATCCGTACACATCTGATAAATAGACTAAACTGAAAGAATAAAGTGAGAGTACAGAATTAAATTATTCGAATTTAACAGAAATAGCTATATCACGCAGTACATACATTGTTATAATGCACATTTGCACACAGTGAAAATAGAAAACACAAAAAGCTTTAAAATACTTGACTACCAAAAGCTTGATTTAAAAACTGATTTAATCCAAGGTAATAATTTTATATATCAGATAAATAAGTAATAATCAAACTTCTGACTTGTATTAAAGTCAGTCAGTAACCAAAAACAAAAAAAAGTAAAATATACTGACTTAATCTAACGTCAGCTATAATAATGTCAAAACATAGGAACTATTCAGTGAATCCAGCAATGAAGTAGCTACAGTGCAACAGAAGTAGCTTGGCGGGCGAGAGATCACAAAATCTGCGCACAACGAAAACATTCGAATAACGATCCGATCGGCGACGACGAAATTTTTAGTAATCGTGAGTCTCAAGTACAATCGGAGGAAGAAGTTTACAAATGTGAAGTATATTCAGCCGAATATTTGCTATTTTAGAGGCTAGTCGCCCGCAGAGCTACTTCTGTTGTACTGTACTTAAAACAATACTAACAATAAAGAATCAATAAACACCCATTTTTTATACCTTTTATACCCTTTAGGTACCCATTAAAACTATTTGATTTACTATTTCTTTAATATTAGATAATACATCCATAGTATAATAGGCCTTTAAAGTATAAGCAACGAGTTTAAGGCCACGAAGTGAAGGGGATAAGAATTTTTTAAAGTCGATTATGAATTGTGTCATACAATATTTTTTAGTCTAAGTGCATCATAACTTCATTACTATAATTTTGGTGCATTTTATCGAGTGGATAGGTTTATGTTCATTCAATTAATAAACATCATTGTTGCCACGTACGTATTAGAAATGTCGACGGAATTAGGTAATATGCATTTGATTCAAATAAGGATAAAATATTTTTTTTAATAAACTTTATTACTTAACAATTATGCCTTCATCAATATTTTTAATTATAATATCTTTTGGAGCAAAGAAATTAATTTTTAAAAAGTGCAAAATAATTGGAAAATTCAAACATTTGAAAATCGACGTCATTGGTCAAAGCGAATGTGATGTAAAAGTCTAGGACAATAAATGTCAATAACATCGAGTGAGTTAGGTTAGGTGTTTGCTTGGGAGTGTTCGTGATTCAGTAGTTTTATTACGATATCATTGTTTATTTAGAAGTAAATTATATAATTATATACATTGGATAAGGAAATGCTGCAAACAGCTTTACAAGCATTTTTGTTTTTAGTACCCTCTATTTATATATGAAATGAAGATGAACTAGAACCTGCTTCTAAATAATTTTCTGATTTTCTTTAATCTTAATGTAGTATTTTGTTTTTCCTGTAAATTCATAATTTTATTCTCCATATAATTATCTGCGTCTCTTTCTACCTAAAAACACAAACATAATTGTAATTGTAAAGTAAATAGGAAACATAATGTGTTAAAAAGAAATGTAACACAAAAAACAGGTGGTACACAGGCAACACAACTGTGTAGGTATAAGATATGTGTAACAAAAAAACAAAAATGTTTAGGAAACGAATTAAATACTTTTTCTTCTTGTGGTGTCTATCCGTTCCAGGTTTTGGCGATCATGACGATGAGTACTTTGTCAACGGCCGCACGAAAAAGGCCTACTGTTGTTGTACGAGGGCGGTTTGATAAGTCAGTAACTTTTTGAATGAAACAAATTTTTTTCCGCAAATAAACATTTTATTTTTCTACATAATCACCTTTTAGCTCGATACATTTAGTCCAGCGTTTTTCTAATTTTTTTTTCCCCTCAAATAATAGGTTTTTCCAAAGCTCTCAAAATACGCGTTTGTTTCGGTAATGACTTCTTCATTCGACACAAATCTCTTACCGCCCAGCCACTTCTTTAGGTTTGAAAAAAGAAAATAGTCCCAGGGTGCTAAATCTGGAGAATATGCTGGATGGGGTAGCAGTTCGTATCCCAATTCGTAGATTTTGGCCATCGTGACTAGACAAGCGTGCACACGTGCATTGTCTTGATGGTACAGCACTTTTTTCTTCGCCAAATGCGGCCGTTTTTGCTTCAAATTAACGTCGAATCTGTTCAAAAGCTTTGAATAATATTCTCCGGTGATCGTTTTACCTTTCTTGAGGTAATCGATGTGAATGACTCCACGTACATCCCAAAAAACTGTGGCCATGACCTTTTTGGCTGACAGACTCTGTTTCGCCTTCTTTGGTCCACGTTCACCCCGAGCAACCCACTGTTTCGATTGTTCCTTGATCTCTGGCGTGTTGTGATGGATCCATGTTTCATCCACAGTAACAAAACGGCGAAAAAATTCGTCCGGATTACGGCTAAACATCGCTAAACACTCTTTTGAAGTGGTCACACGATTGCGCTTATGGTCGAGTGTGAGCAATCGCGGCACCCATCTCGCAGAGATTTTTTTTTCATGTCCAAATATTCGTGTAAAATATGATGTACCCGTTCAGTTAAGATACACCTACAGCATGAGCCAACTCACGCACTTTCATTCTCCGATCATCCAATATCATTTCATGGATTTTATCGACGATTTCTGGAGTGATCACTTCTTTTGGGCGACCTGGACGTTCGGCGTCACTAGTGCTGGTACGACCACAACGGAACTTTGTAAACCACTTCTTAGCCATTGAAATTGATGGTGCAGAGTCCCCGTAGTATTTATTAAGTCTTTCCTTAGTTTCAGCGATGGATTTTTTACGTAAAAAGTAATGCTTAATCAGCACACGAAATTCACTTTTTTCCATTTTCGTAAAAATTCACGAGGTTGTCTGCTTTGAACGGCTATCAAATACCAGCTGCACGACGTAGCTTGGTTAAAATTAGAAAGTTGCCCACTGATAGATTATAGTTGACGGCAGCAATGTTGCATTTGGAGTAACTACGCGGGAAATTCAAAAAGTCACTGACTTATCAAACTGCCCTTCGTATTAAACCATGTGCGCAAGTTTTTCAACAATAATATTCTCCTTTTTCCTCTCTCTCTCTCTCTCTTGTCCTTTTACTCTCGAAAGAGTATGGTAACATCATGTCTCAATTGCTCGGATCGTAGTTCTCCATCCTTCTTTGTCTTGAGGTGCAAGAGAAGCTTCTTGCAGACCGTGACTAATGATTTTTTTTGGTTTGGTCCACCCAGCGCGTCGGAGACCTTTTTCTTGGTCGTTTAACATTGATTTTTCCCTCTACAATAAGTTTTTCCAGCCCATTCGTTCTCCTTGAAATGTGTACAAAATACCGTAGGTATAATTGGTTTATCCTGGTTGATAGCCTCGTGGTGATTTTTAGTTTTTTAAGAATTGACACGTTAGTACGGTGTTCTGTAGATGATATTCGCAGCATTCTTCTGTAGGCCCACATTTCAAAAGCATCTATTATTTTTCGATTGGCTATTTTTAAAGTCCAGGTCTCAGAGGCATATGTGGCAATAGGAAAGATCAAGAAATTTAATAATTTCAGTTTGTTGCGTTGAGATATTGCAGAGTCTTTCCATATTTGAGTTAGTTTTATTGTTGAGTTACGTGCTATGGCCACTCTGCGTTTAATTTCTTCATCACAGCCGCCTTTTTTTGTGATAAGTGATCCTAAATAGTTAAATTTCTCAATCACTTTAAAACCATCGATTTCGTCCTCTTTTTGTTTAACGTAAGGCTGATCCTGTCCAACTTATTCATGAATTTCGTGAGTTCTTTTTCCGAACGAACTAGTATTAAGGTCATCTGCATATCTAAGATTAGTAATTCCTTTTCCTTCTATGGTTAATCCCCCCCGCCAGCATTGCAGAACTTTTCTCATTATATACAGTTCTGTCTTACACCGCACTTTGGACTAAAAGACTTAGATAGCGTGTTGTTGACTTTCACCTTTTCGCAGCTGTTGTAAAGATCTTCTTCCTACTTACGTCAAAGTTATCTTCACAACAATATAAACAAGTTAATGGAGATACCATATCTCTTTTTATAATATTACACCTTTTCCTTATTACGTCCATACCTCTCGGAACAAGAAAAAACACGTAATCGGGAGCATTTCTTATTGTATATATGCACTTAGGCTCAATGCAGTACTTGTATGTCGGCTTTTTGGATTGTTCTATAGAGGGAGAAGTTAGTTCCATGATGATTTATTAGTCGAAATTAAAAAACACTGGAAAATGTCAGCCAAGCACAATACTTTTTCAACCTGTTTTACTAGTTTAATGTTTATATTGTTTGTTATCATAGACTATGACGTCTCATCAAGCGCGCCAAAATGGCGGGCGTTTAAAGTGCCCGTATCCGGTTGGCTATATTAAACTTTTTTTTTTAAATTTTTCACTATTATGTGTATGTATCGCGATGTAAACCATCGAATAAAAATATAAAAAAGAACATGTATAATCCCAATTTAAAAAATAAGCTGTTGAAGCCGAGTTAAATTAAATTTCTTTGAAATTAAAATCCTGTTATTATGGAGCAAAACGTCGTGTAGATGTCAAAATCTTGTATCTCAAAATTGGCATATTTTGGGAAATCACTTAAAACTTCCCATAGTAGAACATACAACTTTTAAAGTTAGTTTTTTTACTTAAATGTGAGTATTTTCATGAATTGAATTATTTGTGACAATGATTAAATTTAAGGAAAATAAGGTTTGAAATAAAAAATGTGTTTCTATTTTGAATCGGCCGTTAAATCAACTTGGGAGAGTTCATTCGACTCGGTTGGTCATACTGCGTCGAATGACACTAATGTCACCATTGTAAGTGGTGTCATGAGGAAGACACGTCTCTAAAAATTGAATTTTTTTAAAGTGTTGTTACTTTTGAAAGGGCCGTTTGCTCATCTTGGGAGTGGTGCCAATCGACTCGGTTGGTCATCCTGCATCGAATAACACCATCGTACAAACTCAAACTGTGCCCAAACTTTTTGGACGAAGAAAATGTGCCTCTAAAAATTGGAAAGTTGAAAATTAAAAGAGGCATAACTGTTGAAGGGGGCATTTCCTCACCAGAGAGGGGTGTTATTCGACTCAGCTTTTTAAGCCGCATCGACTAAATTTGGTGTCTTTTTTTTTTGGTGAGTCCCATAAAGTAAATTTGTACCCAATATTTATAAAATTTGGAGACACGTGTTGACTTACGAGGTTATGTTTACAGCATGTGAGATACAAGGTTTCTGAATTCAAATGGCGCAGGTGCAATTTCACACGCTTTGAGATACAGGTTTTGTCATCGATACGGCTCGAATTCCTAACGTGGGCAAACCAAAAAACACATAACCATCGAAAATTGAGATACGAGGTTTTGACATCTGAGCGACGAAAAGTAAAGTCAGCATAAATATTAACAACCGATAACACGTTAGTGTATTAGTTAAAAATGTCCAGAATTTTTATATCTTTGGCACTTTGATGTATTCATGATTTATTTAAAAAAAATTGTTTTAAATTTAATTACCATATTGTACATAATTTGATTTAATGGATAATTCATAATAAAATTTGACATTTATCTTGTTTATTAATGCCTTTACCTAGCGAATTGAAAAAACCGATTATGCACGCTTTTGCTTCTATTATGAATGATTTACAATGAATGTATACCAAAGAAATTCATAATTTTGCTTAATATAATTTGTGCATTGTCATGAAACTGAAATGCGTCAAACTTTACATGTAAAAAAAACCTTTGTTTGTGACTTTTAAAAAAATTATTTCATTAACAACAAATATTTCGAGATCTGTAATATATTTCAATTAATTCTTTTTATAATTTAAAAAATTATTAAAGGACTAAAAAGGTTTAAGTATCCGCTTGTTTTAAATGCGCGAGTAGAATTTCTATAAATTAGCATAAAGAAGAAGAAAAAAATATAAAAGTGAGCCGCGCCACCGACTTAGACGGTACAAGTCGAAAACCCCTAGGTCTTGTAGGCACCAGCAGAGCCACACGACAAATAACAAACAATTATGGTGAACTAGATAAATAAAACTATATTTACAATTACTGCAATATATTAATTAAGTAAAAATGATGTTCTGATTTTTTACAATAAATTCTGTATTTTCGTAAAGTGGATTAAACGAATTTAATACACTTTTCTTAAAATAATATTTAAATTAATTATAACAATCTTTCAGACAATAATAAAAACCTTATGAGGTACAAAAGAGAATTAAAAACAACAAAAAAATAAATGTTCACACTATTTAAAATTTCAAAAATAATTGGTTTTATATAGAATTCCTGATAGCAAAAGATTAACACAAAAAAAAGAAATACAAAATAAATGGACTTGCAACAAGAATAATATTTTAAAACCCTCACAAATAACCACATAAATTATATTCAGTAAAATATAAATTCAGATTCAACTTGGAGCAGGTATAAATTTAACGAAAAATGATTTGTTACTTTTAATCTATTGAAAACACTTAGATCAAGCACATAATAACTGATAAGTTGATAAAATTAAACTCAATACTATGTAACCAATTGAAAACTTCATTGAGACGCCACTGTTACATCGATGATCCTAGAACAGAAACACCAAGTAGTATTTTTAAAGATTTACACTGTTAAAACACTCGAGCTTATTTCAAAAATAATTCTTTTTACGATGGCTGTCCTTCAAAATAGCAATATTGTAGGATTTTTACAAATAACTATGAATAAACGTTCTTACTTGGACGCAAAGAACTATTGAGAATATTACTTTAAACAAAGTTCAGACTCTGCATATTATCCAATGTAATAAATAGTTTTCAACAGTGTACCATATTAATAAATTAAAACAAGACTTAATCGCGGTGTCAAAAACAAATCACGTCGTTTAAATATTCTAAAATAAATCACTTGTAACCTGTGGGTATACGAATTCACGAATCCTGTGGCCTACTCCTGGAGTCGGTTTAAATAGTTTAAGTACCTGCTACTTCACAATGGCTTTACTCCATCAAATCCCGCACGCGGTCCTTTTAACTCGACCCCAATAACCAAAATATCCACCACAAAGGGACGACATAATGATCAAGTTAAAAATTAAATGGTTCTTCTTCAAAATCCAATTAAGATGGCCCAAATACAGCCCGATATGAAAGTAAAAACCGTAGAAGTTCTGCTCACGTGTTAATATCAAATCGTTCCAAAAACTCTCACCCGACTTCCACCACTGACACCAAGCGACTGATGATCACTCCTCACTCCCAGGCCAGATATCAGAAAATGACACGGGACCCACGTCAGCCAACCTTTGCAAATCTATGTCCCTAACTCATAATCGCGCCAGTCCGTGTTGATAGCCATCCCATCCACACAGAGAAGCAAACCAAACAATAATATAGCTGACAACACACGACAATGTATGCAACACTACAACAACTAATTAGAACGCAATTAATAATGGAACTGTAGGATTTAATTAAAAATAGGCACATGACAATCTTTGTCTTTTGTGTGTTTATTTGTAATCCTACTTTTGTGGTGGCATTTGCTAGTTCTGTCAGCATTTTTTGGGCTTCTTGTATATCGTCAGCGATTAGCACGATGTCGTTGTTTAATCTCTTACCGTCGATGTTTATGCCTCTTTGTTCCCATTTCAGCTGTTTGAACGCGTATTCGAGGACGGTAATAAAAAGTTTGGGTGACATCTTGTCTCCTTGCCTAACTTCTCTTTCGAGTGGAACTTCAGTTGTGTTTTTGTGTAACCCCACGCATGCTGTTGTATTTTTATATATATTGTGTATTAGTAAAGTATATCTTTAGTCAATGAGTTTTGAGAATTGCCTCTGGTTCTACAGTGTCAAATGCTTTTAGGAAGTCCACAAAGATCAAAACCAACGGTCTATTATACTTCACTGTGCTTTTAATAAGAGTTTTTATGGCCAATAGATGAGCTGTAGTTCTAAATACTGCGCGAAATCCTACCTTTTCCACTGATTGTTAAAAATCAAGCTTTTTTCTAGTCTGTTGGTTATTATTCTTGTGAAAAGCTTGTATAAGTGAGAGAGTAAGCTGATGGGACGATAGTTGGCTATGTCTGTAAGATCTCGTTTTTTATGAAGCAGTATCATCAAAAAGGTTTTTCCAATCCCCTGGTATGGTGGTTTTTGTTAGGCAAAGGTAAAATTTTTTTTTTGATTTTATTGATAAGAATGATACCTCTCATTTTAATTGCTTTTATCGTTATAGAATCAGTTCCTGCTGATTTATTGTTCTTTATTTGTGTTAGTGCTTTTTGAATCTCCTCACCATCAATTTCGGGAATATCTTCGACCAAACGGATTTTAACAAACTTGTTCTCGTTGAAAATAGTATTTATTGCTGAATGAAAGGGAAAATATTTTTTTAAAGAAAGCATTTAGTTGTTTCTATACTATTCAGTAAATATTGGCGCAATTTATTTCAAGATTACAATATTTACTCCTTCCAATGTAGTATAAGAGCAACAGTGTCCATATTTTGACAGTATATTGATGATTTTCTTGCTGTTACACAAGCTCTTCACTGCGAAAAAGTAGTGTGAGGATGGTCAAGAGAGTAAAGGGTAGAAAAAAAGAGAAACGGAAAGAGAGGTGCGAAGTGGAGACCGCATAAAGAAAAAAAAGTGAAAGAGAGGCGCGGAGTGAAGAATACATTCTTCACTGCAGCTACACGCACTAAACTTTATTGACGATTGTGCTACTTCGGCTTGTGGAAAACGGCAGATGATATTTTTTTCGTTATTCTTAAATTATTTTCATCAAATAAAAAAACAAATCGATTGCGCTCGAGAATGTCAAGGTGACGTTTTTTTTGCAAGTTTGTGATCCTACCATTCCCTTACGTCGCGCTAAAATTGTCAGATTATTGAAATGCACACTTTTCAGCATGTAATTAACCCACCTTACCATAATCTGATGCGCTCGAGTATTTTTAATGATCAATATTTTTTATTATTCTGATCGGCTGCTAGAGCTACTCAACAGGGTACAAGGTTTTTCCTTTTTTGTTAATCTGCCGCGCTAAGGTTAGTCTCAAAATCCCATATTGGCCCCCCCCAATTGATATAACGAATTAGTAATAATATTTTGGTTTCGTAGTAATTTTATTTATTCAGAAAACGCTAGAAAAAAAAATAAAAAAATATCTTTTAATGTTATTTAGATAAATATCGGTAAAATAATGTTACAATGTTTTACTATTCTGGGTGCGAAAATAGTCAGTTAAATTTTTCAGTATGTAAATCGGTTAACTGATTTTCACCGCACCAAGTATTTAGTTGGTGTGAAAGTAAGGAGCTAATAAATATAACATATTTTAAATTTACCTAATTAAATGATAATAATAAAAGCATTTGGTAAGCGTAATTTTAATTTTTTCCGATGATAAGGTCGATGACAGTATTTGCTGAAGCGAATGTTGACGTTGATCTGAGGATGCTGAGATCATTCCGCGTTCTGCGGCCGCTCAAACTTGTCTCCAGAATTCCAAGTAAGAAGGATCAGAAAAGCTGCGATATATATTTTACATAATTATAACATACTTTTGATGTTTAGAATTACACCTGGCCGCTGATCGTGTAGAGCAGACTAGTGTTTTTAGTCTTTGATTATATTAGAGTTGATTCTTCTACTAGTTTTTAGTATAAATTTAGTCACAGGGGTACCGGATTGGATATGACCCTTTTGTTTTTATTATGTCCTCCATTTGTTTTTTGTTTGGTATTAATAGTTAGATTTTTATTTTACAGTGCGTGTATTGATTATCCAGCTAACACGTATTTTTATTAAATTGCTAGATATAGAAATTAAAAAAAATCACTGTAGCGGAAATTAGACATTTACTTTTAAAAACTCCTCGTTGCCAATTTTAAACATTTATTTTGGTATCGGTTTTTTGATGAGTACAATTGGTTGTTTTTTAGTACAATAAAGACATACTATATTGGTCAAAAAAGTTTTAAATTATGAATTTACATTTTTAAAGGATTTAAACAAAAATAGATTATTGTCTTACTTAATTTAACCTAATTTATTATGCTTTTTAATTTAACAGTACACATTTTATAAATTAAAATTATACTAAACTCGTGAACAAAATTAATGCAACAATATAAATTAAAAAATTAATTAATCTTTTTCTTTTGTCCATTTTATCAAGTAGGTATTTAAATATAAGGTTATGCATATTCTGTCTCGTTGTTAATGACGGCTATCAAAACGTATTAATTCACAGTTTTAAAGAATTTGTTAGAAGATAAACAATTTTATGTAGTAATTGCTATGGATTTTCGTTAAAAAAAAGCTAATAAATTGTTTCTTTTTAAAAGTAATACGTTTTTTGCGGTAGACTGTTTAATTTTTGACACCGAAGAATTGGAAAAATAAATCGAGCAAGAAATTTAACTGAACGAGAGGCCTCAGTTTTATTGGATGAGGAATATTGTTAGGCAAACATCGTTTTACAATAAGTCGTATGATAGTAGGTATCATGTCTTCTTCTTCTTACGTTAGGACTACGTCCTGTGTTTGCCTCAAAGGTTGCCCAAAAACAATTGGGACGATGAAGACCAGCTATCATACCATCTTTTTGGCGGGCGTCCAGTTGGGCGTGGTGTGTTGGGCCGCTTCTTTCTCACAATTTTTGCCAGCCGGTCGTTTGGCATTCTGCTAACATGGTCTCTCCATTCTCTTCTTCGGTTTCTTGCCCATCTTACTATGTCTTGGAATTCACATATTTCCCTTATCTCTTCGCTTCTTTTATGGTCAAGTAAAGTATAGCCAGTTATCGATCTAAGAATTCGCATTTCCGTTGATCTAAGTAGTCGCTTTGTAGTCGTGTTCTCCGCTTTGGTCTCTATCGCGTTTGTCATAATCGGTCTTACACATGTCTTATATATTCTGACCTTACTTCTGGTACTCATGTGTTTATTTCTCCAGATTATGTCTCTTAAGAATCCTGAGATTAGAGATGCCTTTGTTGTTTGAGCTTTTACTTCCTCCTTAATATTTCTAGTGCTAGTTATATTAGCTCCTAAATATTTAAAGGACATCACTTGTTCTACACTCTGCTCATAGATTGCGAGTTTACATCTTCTCGGTTCTTTGGATATTGTTAGCGATTTGGTTTTCTTGACGGATATTTGCATATTGAATTCTTCAGCTGTTTTTTGGAACTTGTGTAAGAGTCTCTGTAGGTTGTCCTCGTCATCCGATACGATTACAGCATCATCCGCGTAGCATATGATTTTTATTTCTTTATCTCCCATTCGATATCCTCTCCCAGTTACTTTGACTTCATTTATAATTTCATCCATGATGATATTAAATAGGATTGGGCTTAGGCTATCTCCTTGCCTGATTCCGGTTGTCATAGGTATTTTATTGCTTAGCTTATTTGCAGTTCTTACATATGTGTAGTTGTTCTTGTTCAATTCTTCGATGGTCTTTATTACATTCGGATGAATTCTTCTCTTTTGTAGTAGGGCCTGTTAATCGTACCCTATCGAATGCCTGGGTTAGGTCGATGAAACACGTGAAGGCTACTTTATTGAACTCAATGGCTTTCTCAGTAATTTGACGTATTATAAATATAGCATCTATAGTAGACCTGTTCTGTCTGAACCCTTGCTGTTCTTCACATATTCCGGTTAGAGATATTTCTTCTGCTAGAATTTTTGTAAACAGTTTTAGTACAGCACTCAATAAGCTAATACTTCGATAGTTTTTAGGGTTTGCTTTCTCTCCTTTTTCTCCTTTTTCATCATGTGAAACTGGAAACCCAGCATGACAGTTTCCACTTACATAAAAAACTAAAAGAATTAACGGGTACATGTGAAACTTACAAGACAAGAACTATCCGAGACTCTAGTGGAAGAATATCAAGTGAGGTAGAGGAGCGCTGTAACGAATAGGAAAATTATATAATTATTCAAAGACGACCAAAGAGAATACCAACAAACAACATCAAACAGGGACAAAGACCCACCGATCCTAGTTTCCGAAGTACAAAAAGCAATAGATCAAGCGAAGCGAAGAAAGACCCCTGGACCAGACGAGGTACCTGCAGAACTTCTAAAATTATTAGACGACGAGAGCGTTGGGTTCATGACATCCTTATTTAACAAGATATATAGCACTGGTGAAATACCAGACGACTAGTTAGAATCCTTATTTATTACTATCCCGAAAAATAGCAACCCAAAAGAATGTGGTGACTACCGACTTATCAGTTTTATTAGTCACACACTTAAAATATTTTTAAAGATACTACAACATCGTATATATCGACTTTGTGAGGACAGAATTAGTGATGAGCAGTTTGGTTTTCGAGGTGGTATGGGTACCCGTGAGGCATTGTTCTGCATAAGAACACTTTTGCATGAATGAATTTCGTAAAAACATTTACGTATGTTTCATCGATTTCGAGAAAGCCTTTGACAACGTACCGCATACACCACTGTTTCAATGCTTAGATCCCATTGGTATTGACTCATATGATGTAAGACTGCTCAGAAACTTTTACTATAACCAGACTGCTAGAGTAAAAGTGGAACAAGAGGTTTCAGAAAAAGTTCCTATTAAACGTGGCGTTAGGCAGGGATGTGTCATGTTACCAATGCTTTTTATTGTCAACTCGGAAACTGTCTTTGAAGAAGCGCTGAAATATCGCCATGAAGGTGTTAAAATTGGTGGAGAAGTAATTAACAACATTAGGTACGCTGATGATACTGCTATAATGGCAGAAAGCCTCGAAAACCTCCAAACAATACTAAATGCAGTAAACAATACTAAATGCAGTAAACAATACATGCAAGGAAAAGGGTTTAAGTGTCAACACAAAGAAAACGAAGTGGATGGTTGTCATTAAAATTAATATCGAGTATCCAAAATTAAAATTAAATGGTAAAATTCTGGACAGAGTACACTTCAGGTATTTGGGTAGCTGGATGGACTGTAGAGTTGAAAGCGATGAAGAAATCTCAACCAGAATAGAACTGGCACGTAAAAGATTCACTAGTTGGCGTTCTGTACTATGTAATAGAAGTCTTTCGATGAACATCCGTCGAAGAGTATTAAAGTGCTACGTTTGGTCTGTTTTGCTTTATGTATGTGAAACCTGGACACTAAAAGTAAAGCATCTAAATAAACTGAAAGCGTTTGAGCTATTGTGCTATCGCCGTATGCTAAAGATACCGTGAACAGCACACGTAACTAACGAACATGTGTTAGAATCCCTTCATAAAGAGCAAGAATTGACAAACACCATCAAAATAAGAAAAGCCAAATACTTTGGACATATGATGAAGGGGCATAAATATCACATGCCCCCATTAATTATCCAGGGTAAAATAGAAGGAAAGCGATGGATTGGCAGAAAACACCTTTCTTGGATTCGTAATATTAGACATTGGACGGGTCGAACAGTTGAAGAATTGTTTCATGTAGCTACCGATCGAAAAGTTTTTCAACAAATTGTCAATTTTATGATAGCCAACGCCTAAACGCTTGATAGCCAACGTTTAAAAACAAGCATGGCACACAAAGGAGAAGAAGTCACTAGTTCTGTGATTAAAAACGAACTCGAAGCTGTGCGCAATGTTATACCTCTAAGACAGCTAAATAAAGCTGGATTAAACAGTGGAAGACCAGCCACAGCAACCTTGTTTTAGAGAGAACAGATTTGCCAGGTTACGTTTTGCTTGAAATCATTAAAATTGCTCTACGGGTAATTGAAAAAAAGTTTTATTCACAGATGAAACTTAAGTTAAACTAAAACATCCAGATGGTCGTGAACAAGTCTGGCGAAAGCCAGGAGAGAGGTTTGCTCCTTGCTTCTTTACAAGGATACCATTCGGTGGTGGCTCTGTTATGCTGTGGGTTGGTATAAGCTTTGACGCTCGCACAGAATTAGTTCCTTTCCGCAGGAGATCTATGAATGCTGATTACTATTTTGAAAATTATGTAGTAAAACATGTAAAACCTTTTGGTCCTTTTTTGGAACCCAATTTCCTATTTATGTAAGACAACGCTTGACCTTACATAACTGGGGAGGTATTTAATTATCTTAATTTCGTATAACAGTTATGCAGTGGCCTGGATCTGAATCCAAACGAGCATTTATGGGATCACATCAAGTAAAAACATTAAATACCTGCACGTAAAAACCTAAGACAGCTTGAAAACGCAGTCATTACAGCATGGGAACAAATTCCTCAAGAAATTCAAAATTTAATTAGAAGCATGCGTAGGCGCATAAATGCTGTGAAGTAGAGGAGGAAACAATTTTGTTATTAAGTCTTCAGAATAATTTTATTTCAAATCTTATAGAGAAATATTAGGGCTAATTTACTTTAAAAATATCCAAATACGTTTTTTTTTAACTTAATATGTTACAAATGTTCATAAAAAATTATTAAAATTAATTTATTATAGCAATTTGTATGATTTAATATATTGTTGTGTTTATTTTGTACAGGTGTTTATTTAGCAAGAGTATCTCAAATTGAAATACAATTTTTAAAAGATGCTTTGCTATAAAAACTTCTTACAATTTGAGACCAGAAAATTTGCAGCTTTGAGTCCATCATAAAATGTTATCAAAATTTTGTTAGTAAACAAACTGGTAAAAATAGAAAAAAAAATGACTCGCCTAAGCAATGTTTTTACAGTATTAATAATATCTTATTCAAAATTTTTATATTTTTATGTATTAACTTATTATAAAATTTTGTTAATAATTATATTTTCTATCACTGCATCTAGAAAAAAAAACTTTTACCATTACAATCACTGTAGGGTGAGTCAACGATTCTTTTCTTCTCTTACTGCTGTGCAGATTCCTGCGTAGGCCACTAAATTTTTTTCTGACGACTCCTCTTCTCCTTCCTTTAGTTTTACCCTAAAAAATAAGGCGTTAAAAGTGGTAGCGGTGCTATTTTACAAGTCGTGTCATCTAGCCTTCAGTCAGGCTATGCGACACCCATAGGGAACAAACTTTCGTCACGTGCAAATGATCATTAAAATCGAACGAATTGCTGGTGCATTTAGGCCTAAGGTTTCTATAATTTGGTGGTAAGTTTTTCATCTATCTTCGTCAAGTGAAAAGTTTGGTGAATCTCGTGCAATAGCCTTGGATATATCTAGCGCCTTTGACCGCGTTTGGCACCAGGCATTGTTAAGTAAATTATCTGCTTACGGTCTTCCAACCAAACTGCGCCAATGGCTCTTGAGCTTTATGCAAGATCGCTCCTTACATGTGGCAGTTGACGGTATTTCTTCTGATGCGTTTAAAACTAATGCCGGGGTCCCCCAGGGTTCCATCCTGTCCCCTACCTTATTTCTTTTACACATCAACGACCTCTTGAAAACCACCACGAACCCCATTTACAGTTTCGCAGACGATAGCACACTTGTCTCAACTTTCACATCCTATCGATCACTTTCGGTGAATGATACAAATAGACTTAGGCAGGAACATGTTGATTCCATCAATAGAGATCTTGAAGCAATCGTCGAGTAGGGAACCAACGCCCAAAAAACACAAAGTGCCACGTTTTCCAAGAAAGTGAATTCCTCAAATCATCCCATCACAATGTCCGGAAATACACTTGAACCAAGTCCCTCCATCTCGATTTTGGGAGTGACGGTGTCCAATAATATGTCTTGGCATGACCATGTTGCAAACATCGCAAAGTCGGCAAGCCAGAGGCTAGGTTTTCTGTGGAAAGCTGGAAAGTTTTTTACTCCTGATCAACTGTTGACGACGTACAAGGCTCAAATCCGACCTCTACTGGAGTATTGCTCGCACATTTGGGGTTCAGCACCAAGGCATTCTCTTCGTCTTCTAGATTCCATTCAGAAAAGAGCCATTCGTTTGATAAACAGTTCAACTCTCACAGATACCCTTCACCCTCTAGAACATAGAAGAAGAGTTGCAGACCAGTTATTGCTTTACAGATATTTCCATGGCAGATGCTCCAGAGAAATAAAAACTCTTGTACCACCATTGGCCACATTCGGCCGAAGAACTCGGCACGCTGATCAGTCTCACCCATTTACTCTCAAGATTGACACTACAAGGACCAATCTTCATCAAGAATCCTTCTTTTACAGGGCTGCTACGGAATGGAATAAGCTTCCAAAATCAGTTTTTTCAGAGAACTATGACCTGCAACTTTTTAAAAAGCGTGTCCACAATCATTTCCTTTCTATAATCCCTTTCCCTTCTAATAGTCGCAGTGCGGGCCGTCCGCGGCCCACACGATAGGTCCACCCTTTTTGCGACTATTTTCATAAAAAAAAAGAAGCATTTTCCTCATAGCAGTAACGTTTTTCTTCGTAACGGACGTTGGTGGCGTCTCCGTCCTCTCAGCGTCCTCCAGACTGAAATTTCTGTTTTGGAATTCTCTGTACCACCTGAATATAGTAGTACGAAGTGGACTATCACAATCTAGTGCAAGAGTCGTTTGTTCTAAACACTGGTCTATGTTTAAACCATGCGCGAAGTTATACTGCAAAACCAACAGAATACCATTTCGTGACCAAGATACCATAGCACGCACTTTAAACTATTACTGCTGACAAACAACTAAGCCCACCATCTTGACGCAGCTGATACCAGTAATTTTCAAAATAAACTGTAATTCGAGAATTAAAGAAGCTATTAAAAATTACCCAGAAAAATCTTTTAATCCACTAATACTGTTTCAATAAGAATCTTTTTGTACTTAGAGACTTTCATGTGCACTTTCAAAAATCTGGTACCTGGTGTAAAATCTCATTTGGTGTGTTGGTTTATTTTAAAACTCGTCCATTTAAACGTGTGGTATGTGGATTTATGTAATATGATTTTAAAATTACCACAAAGTAGCTGTAAGTAGTAGCCCCATAAAGTTTGTATTAATATTATTAAAAAATGTATAAATTTTCTTATAATTCTAAAAAAAAATAATTTTTTGTAGTTATCCTCAAAAATATTTTTTAAAAATTTGCCACATGATTCCAACATTAATTAATTGCAATAAATTAATAGCTGATTGGTTTATCATTATCTAATTTAAAAAAAAAATTAATTTTTTATATGTAAAATAGTTGGGAAATGTAACTGCATATGTTAAATTTATAGTGTTTAGCACTTTGTGTCAGATTACTAAATTCCTCAAAAAATTGTGCAAAGAGCAAGTACAATTGTCACATAGGGTGAAAATACTAAAACATAGACAATCTTAGAAAAAAATACGTTTATTTCATTGGAGTTATTGCTGCCAATATTTTATTTAATGAAAAATTAAAGAAATTAAATTTAAAAACATTGTCATGCAATTATTTTAATAAATATAAATATTTTTTGAGTTTACCGATGGACAACTAGTGAAGGGTAATTGAATCAGAATAATAAGTTTAATCTTTAATTACCTTTTTCAATTGTGTACCAATATTTGTGGCGCTACTACTTGTAATTGGAAAATTTTAAAATGCAGTAAATATTAATCAATAACTTTCAGAATCCAAAATTACCAAAATTTTTTCCAACGGGGAGAAAATAATACACCGTATTTTGCTCTGCATTATTTTATTTTATTTTTGTTAACTTAGTGACATATTGGAAAAAATAAATAGAATATACAATAAACTTATATAAGTATTCTAAAATAAGATTTTTAAATTGTCTATTATTTGTTATTAAGTTTAATTTTTGGATTCTCCATTTTTTTTCTATTTTAAATAAAATCATAATTTTAAAAACCATTTCTTTTTATATATTTTCAAAAAAATCAACGGGTTTAACATACCGTTATGCATTAAACAGTAAATTATGCTCAATGATACATATTAATATTAAGTATAAACTCCATCAAAACAAAAAATATTTTAATGAAATAGCTCAAGCTAATTTATTACATTAATTAAATATTAAAAACTTGATAATTTGTCTTGATAAACTAAATTAATATAGTGCATATTTAATTGTGCAGTTGTATTACGAGCTACGATTCCGCATTAAGTTTTAATATCTAAAAACAATCTGCATTTTCACTAGTAATTTATAGTTGTATTAGAAACTAGTACATAGTTCTAGACTGGTAAGAAGAGTAGTGCCATCGCTAGAGGCTAGATTTTTGCAGGTTATTAACGTCGATTCCTCAAGATTTCATCGATTTGGACCCCCGCGCCTTGCGGGCTATTCGAGTGCTTAGACCGCTGAAGCTAGTCTCTGGCATTCCTAGTAAGTAGAAATGTAGTTCTGTCTCCATCTTCCTTTCCTCTATACTATTCTTACACTTTTCTTCCAGCGAAGAAGTGGTAAAAAACGTACTTTAGATATACTTTAATTATTACGGTTACGTGTAATAAAATTTTATAAATGTTATTTCCATTGAAAATTAAAACCATAAAAAATAGTATTAATCTGCATTTTAATAAATTTTGTAGGTAAATAATTTTTCTTAAATATTATAAATATAAGATTTTATTAACACAACAACTATAACTTATTACTAAAACGATTTCTTTTGTCAGATTTTAAAACTTAATATAAAGGGTGTACCAGAAATAACCAGCCAAAATTGCAGTGCGAGTAGGTGGTGTTAAAATAATGTCAGAAATCTTTATATTTTTTGTTTTTTTGCCTTTTCTTACTAAGAAATAGAGTATTAAAGTATTAATGTTGGATTTTCAAGTTAAATTAGTCTTAAAGAGGCAAAAATATGTACAAAATATTTGTACTACACCAAATAGGTATAAAAACAAAATAAAACAATATTTGGTGGTAAACTATTAAATTTATATAAAAAAAATTATTATTTAAATAATTCGCTTATTTTATACTATTTTATCTACACAAAAAAAATTTGTAAACATTTGAATAATTTTGAAAAATAACTAAAAAATTATATCACCATGACACGAATCACAATAGTATACAATTTATAATCACAGCTACGGCACAAGAGAACCTATAGACCAACGAGTGAATAATGTATGCCAATTTAACGATCTCATAAATATTTACCAACTAACATATAAAGGGCTCTGAAAAGGCAAAAAAAGGATCCAATTAGAAACAATTGATTTAAAACAATATACGGTGCTTTCATTTCAAAACCAGTCGGTCCAAATAACTTATGATTTTGCATAAATGTAAGAAAAACAAAAAATAGGTCGAATTTTTAGTTAAGGGGAGGTTTAAAAATGTTATTCTGCTGTTTCCAAGTGGCACCACTCTAACATTCATCACTCCTTTAAAATGTCACATAGCAACTCCTACCTTGTGTCTACGAGAGATGGAAAGTATAACAGCGACATTGAGCGAAGGGTGTTAACAGGAAAACAAATGAATAGGCACTGCATAGCTTTATAAACAGCCAGAAAGTGTCAAAAAAGGCACACTTATGTTTGGTAGTGAATGTTGGGCTTGGCAGAAAAAGCATGAACATAGGATTAATGCTGCGGAGATGAGTAGTCTAAGAAGCATAGCCGGAGTGACTCGGTTGGATAAAGTGAAGAATAGTGAGATAAGAGAACGCTGTGGTGTAAAAGAAGATTATTGTTTTTTTAAATTTAAATATGTTTGCACCTAGTAACTTCTATGGACTCTAGCAGTGTCATCAACTATATCATCTGCCAAAAAAACCTTCGGGGTCAAGGTGGGGGCAGTTTGTCACAGTACTATCTGAGAAATATGAAGCATTGCCTTAAGTTGTCATAGTTTATGTAAATCAAAATATACAAAAAAATTAATATAATATGAAATTTATAAAAAATAAATAGAAGTGTTATTTTTTATTTGAAAATACCTCAGAAAGACAACATTTTCTGGCAATTAAAAAATGTAAAAATTAAATAAAAATAGGATAAGGAGAATAATTAGAAAAATTTTTAATAAATAAAATAGCCTTGGTTTAACTACTTAAGAATAGAGTTTCACTATTACTGTTTCGCCTCCTTAGGTACTTATTTTTTAGGTTTCAAAGATCGATAAAAATCACAGTAGGTAGATGGTATATAATTATTATTCACCAGACTCATTAAATCGTTAAATATATTTGGTGGAATTTCTGGTGGCGTTTTGTACGCTGGAGCTTCGTTCCAGAACTTTATAACTTCTCTTTTCTTATTTACTAAGTTTTTCATTTGGGCTGAATTTCTCTTTGCTGGCCTTCAACTTTGTGAGGTATTCACTGTTTTAAAATCGTTGCGAGTATAAGAAGTCTTGTTAAGAAAAACGAATGGATTTTCTCGGCAGATTCTAAATACTTTGATATCGGAGAAGGTGAACTTCTCCTGTTCGGTGTTTACATTAAAGTTTTTGATGTCAAGATTAGACGCAAGTTTTTTAAAATCAATGAAATTATGATAGGAAAACTCGTTAACCTGATAGAAAGGTTGCGTTTTCTTGGCGGTTCTCATCAGCTGGACGTCATTATTCAGCCGTTTAAGAAAAATAATTCATTAAACGAGTAGTGTTACGAGTCGAAAAGTCACGGTACTCTCATAAGTGACAATTAAAGAAAGAATACAATTTATTAAAAGAGGAGTGTTACAAGTCCAAAAGGAACGGCATTTACTCATGCTAAGTAAAAGAAAGATAGAATACATGAGAATAGTAATGTTACAACTCGAAAAGTCACGGTACTCACATTATGACTTTACGACTGATGGCAAAAGGAGTCACGTTGCTACCCGACGGGTCCTCCTCACCCTCGTGTAAAGTAGTAGTGTATCTAGCGCACTCAAGCGTTGACTACGGAAACTAGGAAAATAACGATGCTACCTTCGCGTAGAGCTCGTTAAGATCTATCTGCTTGCAAGGATATCTGAAAATTCGTCTTTTTGGACTTGTCACACTACTATTCTAGGGGTGCGATATATCGATCAGATTAACATTGTTTTGAAAAAAGGCCAGGTCAAGAGTACCAACAACCAACGAGCATGTATGAGAGCACTGATGAAGGTAAAGGAAGCAAGAGATGTGTGTAAGAACCGTAGCAAGTGAAAGGAAGTGGTCTCTGTCTATCCCTACGGGAAAAAGGCGTGACCACGCTTTTTACTTTCATTGCAACTTTCACTCATGTCTGTGAATGGGGCCTGTACTAGTATTCCTTCCATCTCTTTAATAAGCATTCCTATTCTTTTAT
This sequence comes from Agelastica alni, assembly GCA_950111635.1. Lineage (NCBI taxonomy): Eukaryota > Metazoa > Arthropoda > Insecta > Coleoptera > Chrysomelidae > Agelastica > Agelastica alni. The sequence goes on along the minus strand of OX467712.1, from coordinate 53,776,517 downwards.
CATACTATCATCTTGGTTTCTGATATTTTCCAGTTTCGAGGTAGTATTTTTACCTCTGGCTGTTCTCATGGACTTCCAAAGAAACAAAATGACAAAAAATGTCAAAAAAGGTAATATGTACCTAAGTTAATTGATCCTCAATTAGGCATCAACCTATTTAACAATAGCGTAGGTTGTTTTTGTTTTAGTTAATTTACAAAATTTGTTGTTGCTAGCAAAATAAATCGGTAGAAAAAATTGTTGTTTATAGGGCTAATTTGCATTTTTCTTGGATTTTTATTTGATGTATAACAAGGTAGGGTTTTGCTATTTGACATTTTAAAGGAGTAACCAACCTAGAACCTACCGATTTTAAAAAAATCTCACCCCTTACAACCATGAACTTCGTGAGAAGGGCTGGATTGTGCGGTGAAGGGTCACGGTGGAGGGACGACCAGGCCCCACTCACATGATACCTAACCTAACCTAACCTGATGTATAACAAGGTAGGGTTTTACTATTTGACATTTTAAAGAAGGAGCGATTTTAAAGGTTTGCCGCATAACATTTTTAAACCTCCCCCTTGATTAAAAATTCGACTTGTTTTTTGTTTTTCTTACATTTACGCAAAATCAAAAGCTATTTGGATTGGCTGATTTTAAATTGAAAGCATTGTAGAAAAGTTTACCCGCTAAGAAGATAACCAGTCCAAACATAAACAAGCGAAAAAACCCTTACGGTATAAATCAACCGACGAGCATTTATGAAAGCGCTGATGAAAGTAGAAGAAACGAAACGTATATATGAGATAAAGCTTCTTTGCAGAAACCTTATACCTACACTCCTATAATAAGGAACAAGTGCATGCAAAAACTTAACGAGAAAACCAGGATTCCAGAAAAAAATGTATACAAAAATGAAGTAAAGAAAGGTATACCAGAAAAGGCGATAGAATTTTGGCGTAAAAATAAAATGTTTGAATTGAACCGAAAAATGTTTCATCAAAATCTATACAAACAAAAAAATTTGATAAAGGAAGACATAATTGTCGAAGTACGAAGTACGAAAGAAATCATCTAATATTTATCGTCGTCATAAAACTACTTTTAAGCATTAAATAGATTTTAGAGAAATGTCTCCAAATCATGGATCTACACATAAAACAAATAAGAGTCAAATAAAGTCAAAAATAACAAAACATGCGAGAATTTAAACGATACCTATAGTTGTATACACTGCGGTCCATATGTATGGAATAAATTCATTTTTAGCGTTATTATGTATTTGTTTAATAAAAACTGAAACAGGTCGATTTTTATTGTCAATTTGACAATTTACAGTATTATAGCTACGAGATTATAGCTAACCTCGACGCTTTGCGTCTCGGTCAACTAACTAATCTCACGACAGGAATGTATCTCTTCCCGCCTCGGTGTGTAATATACTATTACATTGAATGAAGGAAATATTGTAACGTAATGTTTTAATTTCTTTTACAGTTAAATTAAAAGTTCAAAATTACCACTATTCACTCCTTGACAATAAGCAAGACGATCTTGGAATACCATTTTGTAGGACCTTAGGGGTTATGTTGTTAATTTCTTCCGTTATCCCAGGGAGTAATATTTCCATGGTGAAAATTGTCAAATTGCCAATGGAAATCGATAAATTTTAGTTTTTTTCCAACAAATACATAATAACGCTAAAAATCAATTTATTACATACATATGAACCGCACAGTATAAAGATTAACGAATCACAGTAATGTGAGATTTTTTTACACACGATTAAATTTTCGACATAAGAAATTTTTCCATATCGTTAACTAAAGTTAATACCTTTCTACAACATAAGAGAATGCTGTCAAAAGTTACCTCCATTTTGGTCTACAAACAAATTACAAACAAGGTCCAAAAAATATAGAAAACCTGGCGGATTTTTGAGGATGCTGGATTACAGATTACAAAAAGCGCCATGATGAAGTAGCCCGGTGTCGACACTTAAAACGTTTACTTTGAATTACGTTTTTTTTTAAACTTGTAAATCATTTTTATCATTTTACTTACTGGTATTACAACTAAATCGTGACTTTTATTAATAAAATATTCTGTTGATAAAAGAACGCTGGTATAAATGTTTATTATGGGTCTGCTTTGAATTTATTTTTATTGGATTTGTTTATTTATATCAGGTAAAAATGTAGGGTTTTTTAGTAGTTAATGAATTCGGATTGTGCTATTAGAAGAAACTTTATTTTTCAGATTATTGGGAAAAATTAAAAAAAAAATTTGTGGCACTGTTATTATGAGTTATATTAGAACGTGTAAATAGATTAATTTTATAAATTAGGATGGTTACGGTAAAAAAACAATTAAGTAGGTAAACAAAGTGTAAAAATAATTTTTTGGGTATGCAATTAAAGGATGTCTAAAGAACCAAAAAAATCCACTTCTTTCAAGTTATCTACTACCTTTAACAAACATTGAAAAATATGTAAGAGTTGCAAATCTGACTTCTATTAGAATTAGTTGATTTCTTAAAAGTTCTTGGCTTTTTTTTGACTGTCTAGTCTGTGAGTATTGATAATTTTTTTTAATAAAGCTTGTTATGCTACTAGTAGAAATAACACAAAACGTATTTATTTTATATTTTTGTTATGATGAAATATGTTTTTTAAAAAAATTATACAAAAACACATAAGACATTATGTCGTAAAATTAGCCAATACAAAATTATATAGTATAAGGAGGAAATAGTTGTGATGCTAGAAAATAGATAGCACATTAGGAATCACACAACTCCTGCATTTTAAATAATAGTACTTAGCGCTATTAACCATAGATTAGTAGATTCTGTCACTAGGTTAGAATGAAAAATTCGATATTATAAGAATATTCGTAGTGCGAACGATAGCGAGCACGAGGAACCACGAGTATCGATTTTTTTCATTCTCACCGTGTAACAGACAATATTTTCTCCACGACTAAAAAATTTAAATAAAAATAACTCAAGTTAATATTATTTTTCATATTCCTGTTTTGATTTTCGAGAAAGTACGTTTTATGTTATGGTAACTGCGTAATTTGTAATCTCAGAAGGAGAATTTTCAAATTCTTAATCTAATTTACTTTTAAGAACGACGCGTCACCAATTAAATAAATATAATTTGAAACTGACATTTACTTTAAAGACTTTATTTAACATCCCTGGCAATCGCTATTGTTTAAAACAATTAGAAAATATTCATACCGTAACAAGTGTTAGAATGAAAATACATGCAAACTCCATAAGAAACAACAGAATAAATATTCTTACTTTATGGTGTGAATGTTCTCATTATGTTATTAAAAATAATTTCATAATGAGTATATTCCAAGTATGGTCGTGGAGAAATAATATTTACACAATATATATGTCTACTATCACACTTACGTAAAGAAACAGTTTAGAATAGAAACACCACAGGAAAACTACTTGGAGTTTTATTGCTTTTATTGATAAATAAAATAAAATATGCTTGTGGTTGTTTAAAGAATTATCTTTAGTTCTTAATACTTCCCCGTAAGAGTAGTTACACAAATATTTTTCAAATAACCTTTAAGAATATGAACAAATAACTTCGTATAGCGGCTGTCTCAGTTGTATTGTTCTGACGCATTATCTTAGTGGTTTTATTTAATTTAATTTTAAAATATTAAACGCTTATAAAGACCTACGGTTGTCATGAAGAAGCATAAGAGTAATATTCAGTTATTTCCAGCCGGTTTGATCGGATACGAACCTAGGTTAGGTTAGGTATTATGTGAGTGGGGCGTGGTAGCCCCTCCACTGCGACCTTTAGTAGGTCTATTGTGGATCACCCCTAGAAGTTACAGTTCACCGCACAATCCAGCCTTTCTCACGAAGTTCATGGTTGTATAGGGTGAGATTATTTAAAATCGGTAGGTTCTAGGTTGGTGTAACCAAATATACTGAACCTTATTCTTACCAGGCCGGGCCATGAACATAGTATATGTTTATAGTTTGGTGGTATCTTAGACGACAGTGTCCTGTAAGCAGTCCCGTTAGAATTCACAGGTCATTTTTGCTTCATTCTAGGGTCTGCTTAATTGTGTTTCTCGAGGGTTTAGGTACAAACGCTTTCGAGTGAGTTAACTCTGGTATATTTGACTAGTACGTGAGTATTTTTCTCTCCGCCCAGTCCGAAATAATTGTTTTGGCGTCACTTGTGGTGACTCAAAAAATCGGTTCTGGTCCAGTGAACGCAGATTTGGCCCCCTGTTTTACAAGTTTTTCGGCTTTTTCGTTTCACTCCACCCCTTGGTGCCCAGGTACCCACAATAGGGTCACCCTGTTGATACGAACCTAACTGTATGTTTAATTTAAAATTTTAATTTTATGCTCTCGCGGACTTGAAAAAAAGCCTATGACAAAGTGGTGACGAGTGAATTGTGGTCGACATTGACTATGTATGGGGTGAGCGGTAGCTTGATACGAGCACTGAAATCACTTTACGAGGATTCTACTGCTTGTGTAAGGATAAAAGAAGCTTACATAACATAAAAAAAGTTGTAAGGTATGGATGTGTGGCTTCGCCATTGCTATTTAAGTTATTCATAAACAATTGTTTAAAAGATTTAAAAAGGAGTAATAAATGATATAATCGTCAAATGCCTCTTTTACGCCGATGATCATGTCATATTAGCATTATCTAAGAAAATTTTGCAGGCAATAGTTAATATTATACATGATGCCCTAAACATCAAGTTTCTGAAATAAAAAAACCATTGCAAGGTGCTGGTTAAAAGAGAATGAGTGGAACGAGTGAATACCTTTGTATACTTGGGTTTAATATTTACGACAGACAGAAAGTACGACTGTGATATTGAGCGATATTGGCAGGAAAACAAATAAATGGGACTATTTATAACTTTATGAGCAGCCAAAAGGTGTCAAAAAGGGCACAACTGGCTGTGCATAGAAAAGTATTGTTTGGTTTGGCAAAAAAAGCATAAAAATAAGATTAATGCTGCGGAGATGAGTTGTAACATGGATAAAGTGAGAAATAGTGTGATAAGAGAACGATGTGTTATAAAAAAGATGTGGTAACAAAAATAGAGAAAGAAATGCTTAGATGGTTCGGATACGTGAAGAGAATGGATAAAAGAAGATTAAAGAAACATTTTTAGGTAGGGGTTGACCTATGCGAACGTATATCGAAATTATTTTTTGAAGAAAGGCCAGGTAAAGAGTATCAGCAAACGACAAGCATGTATAAAAACGATGATAAAAGTAGAAGAAAAAGAGAGACGTGTCTCAAAGCCGTAGCATGAATAAGCTAGCAGATAAGTTTAGAGTTCTCATTGTCTGGGTACCCGGACACAGGGACAACCAGGCAACTGTAAGGCGGACGAGCTAGCAAGAGAGGGTACCACCCTCTCAGCTGTATTTGTCTCGTCTCAGCAAGAAGTACCGAGAAGTACTTTCTATAGATACTAGGGCAACCGAACTTTGATGACTTATCTGATCTCAGCTCAGTTAGCATTAAAGACACTTTTATTGAAAGTTTCAACTGGTTCTCAAGGTAGAGGATAAAGGCACCGCCGTCCATCACGGTATCACAACGGGCCAAAAGGCCTAAGTGGTTTCCTTCGTACCGCCGTTTTAACCTAACCTAATCTAAGAGCCGTAGCAAATGGGAAGAAGTGGTCTCTGCCAACTCCGACGGGAAAAATGCGTGACTATTTGTATGTACGTATGTTTTTGCAAAAAAATGGTGCAACAACACACTTATTTTAAAAAGTTACCGAAAATTAGGTTCATCGAATTTGATCTTGCAGACGAAGCAGTGGTGGACATTTAAATATAGGGATTTTAAGGGTATACATTTATGAATTATATGATTATCAAATATCTTAACATTAATAACAAAATCGGAACTACGAACTTCTACGTCCTTCTTTAACCTGTGTGTTATATTTGTTTGTATTAAAATATCCGTTTTTAAAACCAATCTGGGTAAATTGTCTAATAGGTCTTTTACTTAAAATAATTATTATAAAAAGCAAATTAACCATGTAAGAGTAATGAAATACGCAGATTTTTTAAAGTTTAGGTTTTAATCAATTATTTTTATTAATTTTATTTTAATTATAAACAAAAACGGTTTATTAAACAAACTTTCAATTTTGTCATTATTTTTAACGATAACTAACGTACAGATGCGAAACCCGACAAAAGAATAAAGAATTTTCTGATTTATGTACGGACATTCAAACGAGTTTGATTACATTGTTGCCACTATCGTCAGTGTTTTTAGTGTCTTTAGTATTGTATTTAATAACGTTTCTGTGTGATTGAGGCTTACGTCCGAATATCCCGAATGCACACGAAAGCTCTTTAAATACACACGAGGATATTTAAATTGGTTTGAATGTTTATCTCTCTCGCCGTAAGATTTTCTTCCTAAACTTTTGCATCTGTCGGTAATCTGTTAAAAACATGGTCGGAAAAAAAACGTCCATCCACTTAAACACATGTACCGAGTATTATAATTGACAAAACAGCTTACCGGTTGTAAAAAACGTGTGCCGACGAATGAGTACTTTTTTTGGAATTTCCGAAACAAAACTATTCTACGAAAGATTCACCTATAATGTTATTAAATAAAGCCACACATATTTTTAATGTACTGGGTCACCGCTTAGCTGAAGACGGCAAATTATTGTTAAATATTCTTTACAAAATACTCTTTAAATAACCATAAAAGGGTTTTCAAAAGAAACCAACAATTTCATAAGCCTTATTTTAAGTTGTTGATTTTATAATAATTGGTAACACTTGTTTAAAATATTTTTTAAATTATGGAGTCTTACAGGAACATATTAAAAATTTATCTTTAGAAACATAAGACAAATCAATAATTGCGTAAGTATTTAATTAAAAATATATAATATTAGTTTAAAAATTACTTTCATTTATTTTAATATCTAAAACTTTTTTCTTTATTTTAAAATCCAGACAATTTATTTATTAGTTAAATTATTTGACCATTTGAATTACATTTTTAGCAAAATAACTTAAAGAGAGCAATAATCTGAGGTTTTTAAAATTATTTATGTTAAACAAAAATAAGTACTTTCATAATCCGTTGCAATATAATCTAAAAAACTTAAAGACCTAGCAACCGCTTTAAACGTAGGTGGACATATCGGTCATAGCCGGCTCAGGTTTAGTGTTATTTGTTTACACTTGCTATGGTTCTCACACACATCTTTCGCTTCTTCTACTTTTAGTAGTAGTGCTCTCATACATGCTCGACTTCTACACTACAGCGTTTCCTTAATAACACGTTCTGACTGCTTATAAAGTTATGCAGTTTACAAACTCATTCACTTGTTCAACTTTTTCTTCTTCAATCAGCAGCATGGATCAAAAACCATTACTTTCGCCTTGCTTACATTTACTTTTATCTCTTTGATTTTTGGGGCATCATGCATAACATTAACCATCGTCTGCAACTCCTCTTCAAATGACGCTAATATAACCTGATCATCGGCGTAAAAGAGGCATTTGAGGATCAAATCATTTATTTTTAATCCATACGCACTCTTATTTAAATCTTTTAAACAATCGTATGTATATAAGTTAAACAGTCATGGCAAAACCACACATCCCTGTCTTACACCTTTTTCGATGTTAAACCAGTTCGTGTAAGCTTCGTTTATTCTGACACAAGAATCACAATGCATTCCTTACCACTCTCTAATAGGCCTTTACCAAGTCTACGAAAGCGCAGTAATACTTAATATATATGTAAGAAAACTAACTTAAAACCCATACAGAAATAATACAATGTAATAATTGTAATACAACGAACGATTATTTAATAAATCACTTGGATATTCAACTTTTTAAAACAATCTTTTCATAACTATATCTCTTGCTAATAAACATACTTTTCGCAGTCCGCGATCTTTTTTATAGGTATAAACCAACGTCCCTAATAGAACGATTTCTTTCGGGAATTATTACGAATATTCTTAACATCACAGGTCTCCAATTGTCACCCGCGCCTACAAATATTGAGCGTTTGATACCACCAAAAATAATAGATCTCTTTATAACGCTGTAATACTTGATTCTCCGTAGTCGACATCATCCAAACAAGCATTCGATATAAAGTTATATTTCGTGGTCAGCATTTAAGATGGGTGCTAACATATATTATAAAAAATCAATGAGATATAAATAAATGATGATAAATATTTAAACTTGTACATGTCCTGAAATAACAGAATACTCCAAATGGTATTGTTAAAGTAATTTTCTAATTTTCTAAGCTTATTTATTACAATAAAATTCATTACTTATTATATTGTTTACAAAAAAAGAAGAAAAAAATATTTCTTTAACAAATGTTTTTTAATAGTGCTCCTCATGACATTGAGCGAAGGGTGTTGGCAGGATTACATATGAATGGGGCACTGCATAGCTTTATGAATAGCCAGAAAGTGTCAAAAAAGGCACGTCTGGCGGTGCATAGAGGTGTGTTGGTTCCACCACTTATGTATGGTAGAGAATGTTGGGTTTGGCAAAAGAAGCATGAAAATAGGATTAATGCTGCGGAGATGAGTAGTCTGAGAAATATAGCCGGAGTGACTTGGTTGAATAAAGTTAAGAATACTGAGATAAGAAAACGCTGTGATGTAAAAGAAGATGTGGTTACAAAGATAGATAAAGGAATGCTTAGATGGTTTGGACACGTAGAAAGGATGGATGAAGGAAGATTGACGAAACAAATTTATAAGGCGAGTGTGAATAGACAAATCGGTAGAGGTCGACCTCGGAGAACATATCTCAATCAGATCAACATTGTTTTGAAAAAAGGCCAGGTCAAGAGTACCAACAACCGAAGAGCATGTATGAGAGCACTGATGAAAGTAGAGGAAGCAAAAGATGTGTGTAAGAACCGTAGCAAGTGGAAGGAAGTGGTCTCTGTCTACCCCAATGGAAAAAAGGCGTGACTTTATATATGTATGTATCTATGTGCTCCTCATAATTCTGTAGTGTTGAGTATACAGTACGTAATAGTGTTGTAAACGTAACATTTTAAGTCATTTATTACGATGTTGACGACAAAAAATTTAGGTTTTAAATCAACTAAAGATTTAGCAAATGTTTTTGTAATCCCTTCAATAGCTTAAATTGAGTCATTAACCTTTTTCATAACACAACATAATCTAATAAAGGTTTCTGTAAAAAAGACCGACATTGTTATTGTTTGTTTCGTGAATAAAATAGATACCTATAAGGAGATTTAAACATACATACATACATGTATATAGTCACGCCTCTTTTCCGTAGAGGTGGGCAGAGACCACTTCCTTCCACTTGCTACGGTTCGTACACACATCTTTTGCTTCCTCTACTTTCATCAGTGCTCTCATACATACTCGTCGGTTGTTGGTACTCTTGACCTGACCTTTCTTCAAAACAATGTTGATCTGACCGAGACATGTTTCCCGAGGTCGACCTCTACCGAATTGTCCATTCACACTCACCTTATAAATTTGTTTCGTCAATCTTCCTTCATTTTCCTTTCTAAGTGTCCAAACCATCTAAGACTTCCTTTATCTATCTTTGTAACCACATCTTCTTTTACACCACAGCGTTCTCTTATCTCACTATTCTTTACTTTATCCAACCGAGTCACTCCGGCTATACTTCTCAGACTACTTATCTCCACAGCAATAATCCTATTTTCATGCTTCTTCTGCCAAACCCAATATTCACTACTATACAAAAGTGTAGGAACCAACACACCTCTATGCACAGCCAGACGTGCCTTTTTTGACACTTTTTGGCTGTTCATAAAGCTATTTAGTGCCCCATTTATTTGTTTTTCTGCCAAAACCCTTTGCTCAATGTCACTGTCATACTTTCTATCTTTCGTAAACTTTAAATTCAAAGTATATAAATTCAGTTACTTGTTCCACTCTTTCTTCCTTAAACAGAACTTAACAGTTTGTCATGCCTGTTTCTTTTTTAAAAACCATAACTTTTGTTTTGCTTGCATTTATTTTTATCCCTTTGATGTTCAGGGCATCCTGCATAACATTAACCATCGCCTGTAACTTCTCTTCTGATGACGCTAATACGACTGATCATTGGCGTAAAGAAGGCATTTGACGATCAAATCATTAATTTTAAATCCATACGCACTCTCTTTTAAATCTTTTAAACAATTGTCTATGTATAAGTTTAAACAGCCATGGCGAAGCCACACATCCCTGTATCACACCTTTTTCATTGTTTAACTTTCATAAATTTTTATGGTTTTTTATGCGCACCGTCTCTGTTCAGACCTAGAATTAACTTTGCTTTAGTTAACAAAAAGATTTTGTCAATTATATTGCAACAGATTATAAGTCCAAAAAATGGGATTTTAAAAGTTAATAATAAAAAAGAAATTAAGATATCTCTAATTAATAATTGTCGCGAATGAAATCAACAAATTGTCAGGAATTTATAATAAATGGAAAATTAATATTTTTAATGTTTTTTAGGTCGTATCTATAAAACGTGAAAAATTATTTTTGAAATACCCATAAATTTTTTATAATTTATTTATTAAAAATTAAATAAAAATATGTTTTTTTTATTTAAATTGATTGAAGAGGAATAAAACATAAAAACTATCGAAAACATTTTATATTTACGCTCCCTCCCACCCCTTTCGTAAAGGTGGTTTTATTTCATACAAAACCTTGTCCTGATAATTACAAACCAAACAACATAAAATCAGCCAAATTGGTCAAGCCGTTCTCATGTGTTGATCTTTGATACATGCGGGGGCTATTGATTTTAAATTTTATTTTTAAACTGTGGATTTATTTTTATTAATAAATTTTTTACGTAAAAAAACGAATATTGAAATGAAAAAAAAACAAATTAAATTTAAAAAAAATTAAAAAATTAAATTAACTTTTTAATGTATTAATTAAAAAAATCTACCGAAATAATATTTTACGTTCTGATAGGATTTAAAAAAAACTGTAAACAATTTTTCTATTTGTTAAAATTTTTTAAAAATTTGTTGATATTTAATTAAAAATATCCCAATTTCTATTAAAAAAGTAAGCAAAAAAAAATGTATAGATATTTATTACATCTTTCTTTTTTGTAAAGAAGTTTTTACCGTATCAGTTAATGTTTCCCAGATATTAAAAAACTCTTGGGGTAGTTTTATATGTTTTTCACCCCTTAAATATTTAAATGTACATTTACAATCCCATTTTATTGGTCTTGATAGGTCAATTAGCTGAAATGTAAATTTAGTATGCTGGTTAGCAAATTATTATTCTTCATTTTTTTAATGTTTAAAAATAACAAAGTAAGTAAAATTTTTTTAACACAAACTATAAATATAGGCTTTTCATTATCTGTTTATTTTTTTAAATTTTGATTATTTTTAGCGATTTTTTTTAATTGTTTTTTTTTATACATTTATTAATTGCTCGCTGTTGTTTTACAGACCAAGAATATTTGTTAAAATATCCAAAAAACGAATAAATATTTTTTTTACTTATATTTTCATTCTTTTTAGTCCACTTCTCTATCAGATAAAAAAATATTTTCATCTTTCGGATTTGTTTTAGCAATTAATAAGTAAAATTCCAAATATATTTGTTGAACACAAAGTGGCCTGTTTCTACTCTTTACTTAGAAAATTCTACATATTATAAAACACACTTAACTATCTTACAATCGTAACTTAAGAGTATTGTTGCTGCTTCTTCATAATTTTTTTGTCGTTACAAGGTTTTCTTTCTTAGATAATTATTAAACTAAGTAATAAAGTAACTTATAAATTGTTCAAAATTATCATATAATAGGCTTTGCATTTAATATACTGGGTGGCCCATTTAAGTGTCAACTCTTGTTGATTTTGCTTTCGAGGGGAAATTTTTTTTAACCTAGATTCATGAATATAAGGTCATTTCCTGAACAGGGTGGCAATACCTTCAAGAATCTTAAATGGCATTGAAAGTCAAGTGGCACATCATATTTAAAGTATTACAATTCTCTTTTCGAATTTGCCAAAAATGTTTCATCTTGACAAAATTTATGTAAAGAATTTGTTGATAAAATTAATCGAAAAAAAAGTCAAACATTTTTTATCAATCAAGTGTTCGAGTTGCGACCCATTTACTTTCATACAATAATAAAATCTTGGTTCAACATTTTCCTACCGCTATTAAGTTACGAAGGTCTTTTAAAGAGAAAGGTTCTTTAAATGATCCCTCTAAAATTCTAATGGTGTTAAATCTGGTTTGTAGAAGGACCAGCAACAATACGCCTAATATATTTTTACAGTACGATGAACTATTTATGAGAAATACATTTTTAAAAATGTTGTTTTTTTATTTGCCACTGGTATTTTTATTTGTTTTTGGTACTTGTTTTAATGTACTTTTTTTGTGTTAAAAACTTTTAAATAAATCGGATAAAATACATTTAGTACCTTTTTTATAATTCTTAAAAATAATAAACTTATAGTTATTTTTTTTCGTTAATTATAAAATACGAGGTTTGTACAAATCAGTACAATTTTTCCAAGTTATTTCATTCTTGCCTTTTATATTTCAACAATGGTATTATAGAAACTATATTTAGAAAAAAGTGTTCTAATTAAACTTAATCAACAATGGGGTCTTAAAAAAATATAGTCGAATGTCAAATGAGAATTACTTACTCTCAATAAGTCTGGGAAAAAGCATGAGACAAACCAGTAAAGAATAAAATAAAGATTAGGAAGAAATATCAAATATAATTTTTCTAAATTATTGCTTTTATAGTTTATAAAATTAATGAACATAGTAATTAAACAGTCAGCATTTTAAAACAGCTTTAGGTTCAAAGTAAATTTACATATTATATGTAGGTTGTTGCAGATTGTATAAAACGACCTTTAATGAAATTTTATACACCGAGTTTGTTGGATTAATTAAATAAAAAATTATCTTTAAATATAAGACGTAGAATATGATAATGATTTTGTATGCAATTCAGATTGCTATATTACTTATTAGTACATAATTTAAAATATCTTCACTTTAGTAATCTTAACATCTCGAGTATACCCTAAAAATTATATAAAACCTTTTTTAAAAATAAAGGTTACCTAAGATTGCACTGTTTTAAAAAGTTTATTTTAACAAGAGTTATTTTACTGTGGGTACTCCGATAGTAAAAAAGTTGGCATAAGCTTGGTTTGCGGAGCTGATTTCTGACAAGTTTCTGATTGATACACAACTAGTTTGGGTAAACAATGTACCTACTCTTACGCGGTCAAAACCTAGTAAAAAACCGATCCAAATGGTTAAGTCTTTGCGAACGACAAATTCAAAGATCGTGACAACATTTAAAAAAGAAGAATATTAAGAAGATTGGGTCACGTCAAATAAACTTAAATATTTTTATTATTTTTGTATATTTGGGTACCACGAATATCATAGAAATTACACAGGTCAACACGAATTTTAAGACTGGGTACAGTATGTCTGGAATAAATTAAGATACTTCATATTATCTGCAGACTCAACTATGGCGTAAAAGAGTGGGCTAGGTCGGCTTTTATTTTAATCTATACAAAAGGATCCACGAAAAAATGCCATAACTACCAGATAATAGTATTAATATCGCACAACAGTAAGATTTTACTCGGAATAATTGACTGAAGACTACAAAAGTATTTGCTACCTCAGATATCTTCTGAACAAGCCGGTTTCGTAAAAGGCCAGAGACTGGATATTTAATATCCGCCAATAAATAGAAAAAGCACGAGAGTTTAACAGGCCTATGCTCTTGTGGTTTCTAGGCTATATGAAAGACTTTGAATGCGTAAGATGAGACAGTCTTTGGAAAGTGCTATGTGAAATGGAAGTCCCAAACCATCCAGTAGTCCTTATTAGCAATTTATATGAGAATATTGACGCAATTGTCTTCTTCTCATCTCCTTTGCGGAAGCCTTAAGTCTTGTTTTACATATTTATTTGCCCCTCCTGGGATACCGACGACCAGCTGTCCTTAAACCTCTTGGGAGGCCGTCCTGGTGGTCTGCCGGATGCTGGTTTTTCATTTCTGGCGATTTTTGCCAATCTGTGGTTCTCCATCCTGGATATGTGCTCGTTCCAGAAGCGTCTCCTAGCGCGTGTCCATCTAACAACGTCCTCTATCTTGCATTCTTTCCTAATTTCGTTACTCCTTCTTTGATCTCAAAGTGTTTATTCATATTTCATTGGTTCGTATCACCTTTTTTGTCTCCGCTGTTTCAGCTCGTGTTTCTGCCGTGTATGTCATTACAGGCCTAACACATGCTTTATATATTCTAACTTTAGTCGGAATTGATAAGCATGTATTTTTTCATATGGTTGTTCGTAATGCTCCTGCTATCCTGGCTGCCTTGGTTATCTGGTTCAGTACGCCATTCTTATATATATAATCCAGGATATCTACAGCTGTCGCTGCCTTCCTGCTTTCAGCCCTTGTCTCCAGTTGTCATTGTCCTGCCAGTCTCCGTCCTGCAGGTTTCTTAGTTCCATCGCCTCATCCACCTCGTCTTTCCATGATCGCCTTGGTAGACCTCTTTTTCGTCTGCCTAATGGACTCCACTCAGTTACCCGGTGTATCCAGCGACCATCCGGAGTTCTTCTAACATGTCCGTACCACGTTAGTTTATTTTCCTCTATGTGTTCTAGTATGTCTTTTTTTACCTCCATTCTTCTCCTGATCTCCTCATTTCTTATTCGATCTAATCTGTTCACTCCACAACTCCTTCTCCAAAAGTCCATTTCTGTGGCTACAATCTTTCCTTCGTTTTTTTTTGTTGATCACCCACATTTCAGCTCCATAAGTCATTATGCTGCGAACTATTGAATTGAATATTCTCGTTTTATTAGTCTTGGTTATGTGGCGGTCCCATAATATTGGGTTTAATTGATTAATACATGCCCTCGTTTGATGTATTGTCCGTTCCTGAGATCTGTCGGTTATCATCTATTTCTAGGTGATATATCCTGTCTTGTGCCGTTGACATATATTGGGTCTTTTCGAGGTTGATTTCCACTCCATTTTTCCCATATTCCTCCTCTAGTTTTCGCATCATAAAACCTAAATCCTCCTCATCTTGAGCTATGATTACTTGATCATCGGCAAAGCTTAGAGTATACAGATGATCATTCCTAATTGGTATTCCCATTCCTGCACATTTTCTCTTCCATGGTCTTAGTGTCTGTTGTAGAAATATTTTGAATAGTGTGGGTGATGTTGAGCAGCCTTGGAGGAGACCCTTAGTTGTTTTGAAGGCATTTGATAGTTTATTTCCCTCTTTAATCCTTACGGTATTTTTTTTGTACATATTTTGGACTGTTCTGATAATTCTCTGCGTTATACCCATTTCTAACATGGCTTCCCAGATTTTAGACCGAGGGACAGAATCATAGGCCTTTCGGATATCCACAAATGCAAAATGTACCTCTATGTTCTTGGCCATTTTTTTCTCTATGAGTTGTTGAATTGTATATATATGGTCCATACATGATCTTCCAGCCGTAAATCCTGCCTGATCTTCATCAACTTTTCCTTGTATCTGTTCTTCTAATTTTTGTTGGACGACTTTTTCAAATAGTCGGCCCATCGAAGCTATTACGCTGATTCCCCTGTAGTTTTCGCACTTTTTTTTTCTCTCCTTTTTTATGGATAGACTTTATGTAGGCTTCCGTCCATTCATCTGGTAGTTCTTCTCCATTTAGTGCTCGGAGGAACATTGCGTGTATCATTCGCCCCAACTTTTCAGTTTCGTATTTAATTCTTAAGCCATTCTTAAGTTCACAATATGTTGATTTGTTATTTCCAGATAGTTGAATTCAAAAACCTGGTCTATTGTTTTGTTGTTTTATTTTGCATCTGCATGGTTCCCTGGCGATCACCATGCCTTTTGTTTTGGTGGTTGATAATTCCACGTTAACTTTTTCGCCCTCTTTCTTAAATGCCTGTAAGAGCCATTGCAGTTCGTCTTCCGTGTTCACGAATAGCGTTACGTCATCTGCGTAACATATTATCTTAAGCTGTTGGTTTCCCATCTTGTATCCCTGGTCTATCTTGCGCACTTGCTCTATTATTCTGTCCATTGTGATGTTGAACAGCAATGGACTGAGACTGTCTCCTTGTCGTATCCTTTTGCTTTGCTCTATTTTTTCTGTTGTTGTTAATTTCATTCGTATTGTGTTGTGTTGTTTGTCAACCTGGATAATAAAACATCGGATCCATAATTTACAGCCACACAATCTGCCTGCAAATATCAAAACGGTTAATAAGTTCATCTACTTGGGGTCTTTAATAACCAACACAGGAGGAAGCGAGACGGAGATAAGAAGGCGTATAGCACTGTTGCGGGCAACTATGACGAACCTGGAAAAGATATAAACTGACAGAGATAAGCAAAAACACAAAAATGGCTCTTGTCCGATCTTTAGTGTTCTCCATATTTTTGTACGGATCATCAAAGCTGCTGACAGACACTGCATAGAGGCATTTAAAATGTGGCGCTGGAGAAGAATGTTGCGCATTTCATGGAAGGCGAGAAGAGCAGACGTGTCAATTCTTAATGAACTCGGCATCACGGATCGACTATCTACCGTGTGTCGCAGAAGAATCCTTGAATATTTCGGACACATTACACGCAGAAATAAGGATAACCTAAAAAAACTGTTATTACAGGGCAAAGTGGAAGGACGAAGAACTAGAAGCTAATCTCCGTCACTCTAGCTGGACCAAATAAATAACATCACAGGCCAACCTTTGCAAACAAATGACCGAGAGGTCGAACATCGCCACATTTGAAAATATAAAGTTTTTATTTGCAAGTAGCCATAGTGTCACATTCCATCAGACATGAAGATACGACGAAGTAAAAGAAGAGACAGTACGTCTGATTTTGATTACCTTTTTTTGCTTAACTAATGAAAGAAAACATAGTTTTACCTAATAAAGTTTGCTTTTGTAGCTATCAGAACGAAATTTCAAATGTTATAGAAAATATTTATTTTATAAATTTAAATAGTTATAAAAAAAACAAACTTTAATTTGTATATTTAACATAAATTAACAAACACAAAGAAAAATTTAAACATGAATACTTTTGGTACTTCTTTTAGTGTGAGTACGAACTTTCTCGTATTATATTATGCCGAAACGTACGTCGTTTAATAAATTTAATTATTAACATTTAACAATAGACTTTTTTTTTATATTTTATTCGGACAGAGGAAATAACATACAGTTCTTCATATCCTGGTGAAAATGTTTTCCTTACTCTTCTAAATATGCTCACAAGTTATCTTTAAATTGATTCTTAATTAACGAGTACTTTAACGGACATACTCCAACCCATAATTTATCAAGCATAGTGGAAATAACTTTTTGTAATGCTCAGCTTTTTTATTTCCTAAAAATCCATTAATTACTGCTTAAAGGCTGCACTACGCTTGTTTTTCATGGGTGTTGAGTAATTGTGAAAATTCTTCACTTGCCATTAATTTCTTTATTTGTAGACCGACGAAAACACCAGCTTTAATTTTAGCTTTTGTCAATTTAAAAAAAAATCCTTAAATTCCTTAAAAAGCTTCAGAATCTTGACAAAGAGCCGTCTTGCATTCCTACCATTTCTACCGGAAAACCAATCATTCTGCAATATCCTACAGGCTAGGCATACACTTCGTACTTAAAAAAGTTTGCACTTGCTACATGAGAAATAAGATGCCCTTATTTTATCTTGGCTTCAAATGGAGAGTTTAAAGTGAGCTTTATAGGCTTCACAGAGTTTTATATTTGTTGTCAAACTAAATTTTTTGCCTCTTATTTTGATGTATTTGCCGCAAATGTAGCAAAAATAATTAACGCCATTTTTACATTTTTTTTGAAGACCTTTTTAGACCTCGATACACACGTGACAACTATGCTACTCGCCCACTATGCCCCCCCCTTACCTCATCTCTTACGTATTTGAATATTTATTTATCATTGTATACAAGTACAAAAGCAAACTTTATTAATTAAGAATTTTTAGTTAATTTTCGATGTAGACAGTCAGAAAATATTCATTAAATAATTGACACATGCGATTACACAACGGTCAAATAGATCCGCGATTTTAATCACGGTCTATTCTGAGCAGCCCATTACTACTCAAACTATTCATAAAAGTTTCGCGAACGCCAGACTTTCTATCAAAAACAGGGATTTGTTGCACTGCGAACGCTTAGGACTCAACTGCGCAAGCGATTTAGTCAGAAAGTTTTTAAGTCCAAGCAATACGGCATGAAATGAGTGATTTTTTGACATTAATTTTACCTGAAAACCGACTGTGCCATTATGTTCAGGTAAGTGGAGACATTAATTGTATCATGTTTTCGACTCTCAAATGTGGTCACCCTAATTATTATAAACATTTTAAACAAAAAAAAGCACTTTTTTTAGTTTTTTGTTAATAACTCAACAAATAATAAAGTAGTCAAAATAATAAAACTATACAAAATGTAGGTAATTAAATTATGATCAAAACATGCTTTCGAGCGACTATATCGGATAATTAGAAGCCGAGAAAACTACGGAAAAACGGAAAATTCGACGTTTTTTTAAAAATTTATATCTCCGTTATTTATTATTTTGTAGAATCGAATCTTTGCAAAAATGTTTTAGTACTTATGCACTTCACGAGTGCAAAAAATTGTCGCTGTGAATCAATTAGTTTGGGTGTAATTGTAATTCAAAGTTTTTTAAGCGATATTTTGCAAAATCGCTGGATGCGTCTGAGATAATTCGATTTTAAATTTTAAAACGATTTTAAAAAAAATTAGATCTGTACAACAAAACGTATATTCTCGTTATCAATTTAAATGATGGGAAGTGCCTTAAAAACGCTGGGAAAGTCGATTCAAAACGGCGGATCGCGCGGAAACGCTCTAGTAGTGGGGGGAGAGGCTCAGAAATCCAGCAGACCTAATACCAAAACAAAAATTTTTTGGAAAGAACTTATTATGCCAGCTAATTTTTTGATCGTTTATTAATTATTAATAAAAAATCAATTATTGCTTGTTTTTAAGATGTTATAATGCAAACATTCGAATTAAATGTAAATAGGTACATTGCGTGCGTGTAGATAAATATATATATATATATATATATATATATATATATATATATATAAATACGTAAATATATGTTTAAATAAATGTTAATAAATGTAAATACCTGTAAACATCACTTTTATACATTCATACAACCCTTTATTCACATATCAAAATAAAGTTAAAACAATTTTCTATTTCAAGAATATACGCCTAACCATTGCTTATTTATTAATTATAATTAATAAATCAATTTTCTGGAATTCATTAGCACCAAAATAAAAAAAATTATTAAGATAGCTGTGTGCCTCGCGATCTGCCGTTTCGAATCGATTTTCCCAGCGTTTTTAAAGCACTTTACATCATTTGAATTGATAACGAGAATATACGTTTTATTGTACGGATCTTATATTTTTTAAAACCGTTTTAAAATTTAAAATCGGATTATCTCAGACGTATCTAGCGATGTTGCAAAATATCGCTTAAAAAAACTTTGAATTAAAATTACACCCAAACTAATTGATTCACAGCGACAGTTTTTTGCACACGTAAAGTATATAAGAACTTAAACATTTTTGCAAAGATTCGATTTTACAAAATAATAAACAACAGAGATATGAATTTTTTAAAAAACGTCGAATTTCCCGCTTTTTCGTAGTTTTCTCGGCTTCTAATTATCCGATCTAATCGCTCGAAAGCTTGTTTTATTCGTAATGCAATTACCTATATTTTGTCCATGTATACCATTTCTATTATTTTATTATTTGTTGAGTTATTAATAAATAACTAAAAAAAGTGCCTTTTTTTGTTTAAAATGTTTATAATAAATAGGGTGACCACATTTGAGAGTCGAAAACATGATACAATTAATGTTTTTACTTACCTGAACATAATGGCACAGTCGAATTTAAGGTAGTATTACTGTCACGATTAAACCCCTAGTGCTTGGCCTAATTAGGTTAGAATAGACCAGTCATATAAGTAACTCCATTTTAACAACAATTTTGTTACTAAAAAGTATATTTAAATTGAATCTTGGGTGTTATAACCTACAACAAAAAAGAATCGACAATTTTATCCTTTCTCAGAAATCTTTGTTTTATTTATACTAAAGGTTAATAATATTTAATATTTTTAAAGGCATGTATCTAAGTAGTTTAACTGTATATTAAATGATCAATAAAAACAGTTGAAATATAATTATTTATTATTTTTTAATATTATACGAGTTATTTGGACTCTCAATAATTGTAGTCATTTAAAACATTGTTAATAAACTGAATAGTTGTTCCCACTAATAGATATATTTTTTTAAATTAATGTTTGATGCCAGCTTATGGGTTTAATTTTTTTATTTAAGCTCTTTCTGCAATCAATTTTATTTCTAACTTCTATGAATTAATATTATTTGATAAAATTGCTTATAATTTTTTTTACTATACATAAACGGGTGTTTTTTTACATATTACATATAAAAACGAAAATGGATTCAATGAATAACTTCAAAAAAATGTACCACAATTATTAAAAGTGTAGCAAAAAAATAATGTTTATGCATCTAACAAAAATATCTTTGTGGCAAAAAAAAATCATCACAGTTGTGGAACTATTTTTTATACTTTCTATTTTTAAAACTCACCCGTTTTCAATCACATTTAGGTTCTTAGTTTGACCAAATATCCAAATTAAAGAGAATGTTATTTATGTATTTATATATTTTTTTAATGTTTAATCCATTAAAATAATGTATTTGGTTAATCGATAGTTCAGACGTACTGTAATAAATTCGAAAATTTTTAAATTTACAGACCAAATTTACTTTTTTACAAATATTTTCTAGGCCTGCAGGTAGTTTTGAAGTCTATCATCAAGGCTATGGCACCATTACTTCAAATCGGACTGTTGGTATTGTTCGCCATTGTTATTTTTGCCATTATAGGATTGGAGTTCTATTCCGGTGCCTTGCATAAAACTTGTTACAGTCTTTACAACATAGGTAAGTCAAGCTTTTATTATTATAATTAAAACAGATCATATCAAGAATTAACATTTTTTATTAATATTATCGCAGTTCTTAAGCTTTAAACAAAGATACCATACCAGCAACAAATAATGAATACTTATTGTGAAAGGCTTTCGCGGCCATCGTTTATTGGTGAATGGTTTTTCGGGTTTTTAAGCCGTCGTAGGTCTGAGTTATTACTCGACGTTTCCCCATCTCTAGTGAATGGCATCTTCTGTAGATACAATTGTCTGATTTTTAAGGCTGACAAAAATAAGAGAGCCCCTCTAAGTTCTGCAGGTGTTTATCGTATTCCATGCACTTGTGGAAGTGTCTACATTGGAACAACCAAACGGTCCATTAACACCAGGGTCAAAGAACACAAAGTCAGCTGTCGTCTTGGACATACAGAAAAATCTGCTATCGCGGAGCACACAATTAATAATAATAATCACAGAATTAAATTCAAGGACACCCAAGTCTTATGCACCACATTTTTAATAAATCTGAAGAAAAACTTAAAATAAATAGAACATGGGTAGTTAAAAATACAAGGCTGCTTTCTTACAAAAATAAAAAGAATGAATCTCCGAAACGCCACCAAATATGCCCGCCCATCAAAACGTATACAACCTGCGATCGCGACATACAAATGTCATAGACTGTCAGCCTTAAAAAGCAGACAATTACTTCTCCAAAAGATGCCATCCACTAGAGATAGCGAAACGTCGAGTATTAACCCGAAAAACCATTCACCAATAAATAATTAATAGTTTTAAAAATCATGATTATAATATATTTGCTAAAACTATAAGCATATAATTTGCTATCATTTATTTTTATGCTTATACCAAATGTTTATAAATTTATGTCTAAATTTATCATCTTCAAATCCCTACTAAACATAGCACTGCCCATTTATTATTTTTAAGTGAAAACTTTTTTGGACGCGATGAGCAAATTTATAATAGGAGGAAAACTTATGGTTTTACGTCATCTTGGTGACGTCAGCGACAGACGAGTGTTAAAAATAATATAAAAATATTTAGTACTCACTGTTGTACTACACAGTGATTCTACAATTATAATAATAATTAAACTAAAACATAATTTCCTTTTTCTCCATTTGTCTGTCAAAAAGTGACAGCAAGCTGACAGCCCAATTTAATTCATTATTCAATGATTTTAATTTACAAATTATGAAATTTTAACACAAAAGAACAAAAGTAACTTAATATATTATATAACAACGGGAAAATAGTCACAGAAATAGAACAAAAGCTAGAAATATGGAAGAACTACATTACACAGCTATTCGAAGATGAGAGACGGCACACAAATCTTGAAAATACAGAAGAGGAGTTGGGCCCGGACATAATTAAGGATGAAGTAACCTATGCAATGGGTATGCTTAAGAATAAAAAAGCTGCAGGTCCGGACCAACTGCCAGCGTAAATTCTTAAACTGATAGAGGCGGACCGGATTCATGTTTTGGTAGAAGTAATCAATACCATATATAGAACAGGAATAATACCAAATAAGTGGTTGCTATCAACTTTTATAACCGTTCCAAAAAAAAATGCCAGGCATTGCTCTGACTACCGCACAATAAGCCTGATGGTTCACACATTGAAAGTCCTGTTGAAGGTGGTTCATAATAAAATATTCAGGAAACTGGATGTAGATATCAGCGATACTTAATTTAGATTCCGTAAAGGCCTAGGAACAAGGCAAGCACTATTTGCACTAAATGTCCTATCACAAAGATGCCTAGACATAAACCAAGACATATACGCCTATAAAGATAGAAAATACAAAGAGGTGTTCGTCCTCTTTAATCTGTACTGGGACGACATAGTAAATAGGGCACTTGATGATCAGGACATGGACATTAAAATTAACGGCATGACAATAAATAATCTGAGGTACGCTGACGATAGAGTTATTTTAGCGGGAACACTCGAAGACCTACAGACGCTAATTAAGAAAATGGTCACAGTTAGCGAAGAATATGGACTATCACTAAATATAAGCAAAACAAAATATAAGCTGATATATGCTGATACTCAAGACAGTCGTAAAATATATGTGAGGAACCAACCTATTGAAAGAGTAAGACAATACATATACCTATGTACGATTATTAATGAGAACAATGACAGCTCCCAAGAAATACGAGTCAAAATAGAACAGGCGAAAAGCTCCTTTACAAGAATAAAGAGGCTTTTCTGCTGCAGAGATTTAAACCTTGATTTAAAAATACGACTGGTGAGATGCTATGTGCTGTCTATACTATACTATGGTATGGAGGCCTGGACACTGAAGGTAACCAACATGAGGAGACTGGAGGCATTTGAGATGTGGATATACCGGAAAATATTGAGGATCTCATGGGTAGAGAGAATAACCAACGTGGAAGTGATGAGACGTATGCATAAGGAGAGATAAGTTATTCCGAAAACTAAGAGAAGAAAACTGCTGTACATGGAACATGTCATTAGGAGAAAAAAATATCAAATGCTACAAATAATTATGCAGGAAAAAATCCAAGGCAAGAGATCTATAGGAAGAAGACGAAATTCATGGCTGAAGAACATTAGGGATTGGTTTGAATGCAGCAATAACGAACTATTTAGAGCTGCGGTCTCAAAAATAAAAATTGCTGTAATGATTGCCAATCTTCGAAACGGAGACGGTACCTAGAGAAGAAGAAGATAGATATGGGCGAGATGTAAATATAGTAGACTGTATTAACTGTTGAGACATGCAAAAAATGAACTGGTAATGAAAAATATGAAATAGTACAGATAAAAAGTCTTAGACCCATCTTGGTTTAGCTGGAGTTCTTTTTTATTCTTTTGGGCCACTTACTATCTCTTCGGGATACAGAGATATATAGGTTTTCCGGTAGCTTTAAATACCAAAAATATCACTATTCGATATTAAAAATGCAACACGTTATGCTTGTCTTTGAAATGATACACAAGTGTAAAAGATATGGATTCCTAAAGAAGGTTTGTTTTTACCAAAGGATTTGTGCCTCTCAAAAATTTAACCACTAACCCTAACCATTTACCGCTGTAATACTTTTGTAACATTTTCAATACATCGGAACTAGATATTTAATTTTTTTGAAAAAAAATTTATGCAAATTATTTGTTTCGTAAACTTTACCATTTAAAAAATAGCTTACAACAATTTTCCTCGGAAATGTCTTAAAATTAATGTTAACCGTTTACAACAATTATACCAACCTACCAAATAAATATCTACATCGATATTTAGTGCGCGCGTATTTTAAAAAATACAGTTGTTACTTTTTATCCAGAGTAGTATATATTTTTTAAAGTACTATATCTAAAAAAAAGCAATAGGTTAAAAAAGATATTAAATATAAAATAACACTTATATTTAAACGAGCGTTATTTTAAATAGAATGAGAAATATCTGTTGGAAATAATGATTACATTTTTATATGTACACCCTATATGTAAGATGTTTATAAACAAAAATGTCAATGTTCAATGTCATGTCAGTTAGTTGTCACAACGTTAAAATAATATTAAACTTCTAGTTGATTTTCATAAGAGTTTATTCCGATCATTAAAACTAAATATAAGAAACCTATATCTGAACAGGTTATGGGCCCAGGCATCTACCATTAAAAACGAAGATCAGCGCTTGAAGTGAAAATAAAAGGTAAAATAAGAATTGTCTAGATTGCCTGATAGTTGTTTGCTAAATCCTTAAGAACAAACAATGGCATCTACATCCGATGATGTAAGTCAGATAGAAAAGTTAAAGACACTGAAACATTTCAAGTCTGGAAGTTCCAAATCCTGATTTTGTTCAAAGCTTATGGATTACACGAAATCGTAAATGGAGAAAAACAACTAGTATCATTGACAAGAGATGATGAAAAAGCTGAATGGCATCGAAAAGACGCAAAAACTCAAAAAGCAATAACAACTAGTATTGATAAAAAAATACTCATGCATATTCTCACATGTGAAACATCTAAGGAAATGTTCGACAAACTGTGTTCGATTTTCCAGAAAGACAATCAGCAACAGAAATGCAGTTTACTTCAAGAATTTTTCAATTTTACATACCAGAAGGGCATGGATATATCGATGCATATTAGCAAATTAGAAAATTTAGCATACAGACTGAAAGTTCTCGATCAGAAAATTGATAATGAAATGCTAATGTCAAAAATTCTATCAACTTTACCTCCAGAATATAAACATTTTTGTACAGCTTGGGACTCCACACAAAGTGACCAGAAAAATATTACGCAGTTGACATCAAGACTTATTGCCGAAGAAATAAGAATTAAAACTCATGTAGATGAAGAGATAGTGGCATTCAAATCAAAGGAGAACAAATTTGATAAAAGTAAATTCAATAATACAAATGACAATAAAAAGAAATGTTTCAAATG